>OX388307.1:13494480-13915611 GCA_947579605.1 Athripsodes cinereus | reverse complement strand
AGGGACTTCACTGATGTGTTGCATCATTTATATTTTTGTAAATTATAGTTAACTCCAAAAGGAAATCCGACCCCACAAGGAATAGAGTAAATCTTCCACTAAAACATGATGAACAGAACGACACTTTTGATTCACTGATCGACTGTCATAGTTTTCCTATCGTAGAATAACCTGTGTATTCAACGTATAGCTAGTTTACTAGGTATCCTATGGATCTGAAATCCAGTTGTAGATAGATGGGAAAAAATCAATTAGCTATACCTACCATCTGAGATTTATTGCCATATAAGACTAATGAATTTTATTGAGAAAATAGTATTTTTGAATCTAGATGACATTTAGTCATTGTCCTTAAATTTCAAACTCTTTTTATTTTTGTTTCAGTCAAGCTTTCTGAATGCATGAGATCATCAGTTCATATTCACACGGCCACAGAAGCTATCAATACAAAGAATCAACTTTGTAATGAAAAACCTACTTCCTTGAACTTTCAGTATGTGTGCTGTATAAAATTTTACACCATGTCAACATGATGTCACAGGCACTAATAAAAATAAATGTATGCAGTAATGGTTGTATTTAATTTAAAATATCTTCATTTTAATGAATTAAAGATAAAAAATAAAACACAGTTTACCTTTACTATGAAAGCAATTCATAATAAAAGTAATCAGTATTTTATTTTTTATGTTTAATTCATGTTTGTTCGATATTAGAGTTTTGAATAATTTTCTCTTAGCACAAATGGATATATAATATGGATATAGATATATACCTATTTGTTATGTGGAGCACCCAACGAAAAATTGGTTTCCCTCTCTTTTCGAGTGTCATGTAAAAAGCAAGTGTCCTAAATGTCTTATGTTGGCATGGAGAGCATGTTTATTAGATGCAGCTGGTCTACTGGATACCCCACTTGTAGGATATGGCGTATATACTATTACTTTCACGCCATATCCCACAAGTGAGGTAGACAGCTGGATGCAATAATTATGCAAGCCGTCTTCTCCATGCCCACAAAAAATTGTGTTATTCAGCAAAATGACAAGCCTCATCACTGATATGAGATGTACAATGTCTTTATTTTTTCAGACTTCCTTTTAAAAGATACTTGAAAACTTATGGAAAATATCTAGAGACGGATTCTTTTCCAGGTGCTCCACGGGTGAAAGAATTTTTAGTTGGTCTTACAATTGACTGATTTTTTTTTCAAGGCTATATTTTTACATTATTTTCCTTATTTCATTTTTTATTTTTAAAATGCACACAGGATCAGACAGTCAATTTCTATAATTGACATGACAACAAAATGCAATATCAAAAGGTGGACCAGCGAAGATCCTATATTTACCTGAGAAGTATTAAAGAAATCAAAGTTAAATGAATCACTAACAAATAACTGTAAATTCAGTACCAAATAACTCACAATCCTTTAGCTAAAAGATCAATTGTGTTGCTGAGTTTCGAAATCCGCAATAACACATTCAAATGTATGTGTTATAGCGGATTTCGAAACTCAGCGACACAATTAAAAGTATGATTATGATAAATTATGATTAAAATATATGAAAAACAAATAAAACAAGATGAATAGATTCAAATGAATGAATCAAATAAGAACAAATTAATAAAATAAGACTAAAAATAATAAATCATGATACAATGTATTTAACACAATTAATATAATTATGATGAATAGATTTAGATCAACGAATTAAATAAGATTAAACTCAAGTCAAAGTAACAAATCATGATGAAAATGTATTTAAAACAATATATTAAGATGGATGTATTTAAATGAATGAATAAAATAAGAATAAATGATTATAGTAAGATTAAAAATCAATCAACAGTAAAAATAAGAACACTATAAAAAGATTCAAGTGAACGAATAGTTACTAGTCAAAATGTACAACTTATGTTCAGCCGCTATTAGAGAACGGCTTTTAAATTTGGTCGCCATATTTGGAGAAAGATATAGCATTGGAGAGAGTTCAGTGAAGGTACACCAAACTGGGAGTGGGGCTTAAGGATTTGACATATGAGGAGCGACTGGAGGCCTTGGGACTGACAACGCCTAAAGAAAGGAGAATGAGACATTCAAGGTGTTGAATGATTATTATGACTGTCCTGAACTGCCCCAAATCTACAATGAGCACTCGTGTTGCACAGCCTTAAGCTGAACATAAGTGTGTTTGCCCATAATCCACATAAACACTTTTTAAGTTACAGAGTTGTGGATGCTTGGAACGGGCTGCGTATAGATTTGTTGTTGCCGGGAGTGTAAATTCTTTTAAAAATGGACTTGACAGAGTGCAGTAACGTCATGGACTCATTCAAAGATATCAGCTTTACTGCATGATTGATATCCATAATGATAGATAAATAATAATAATATAACACAAATAAGTGAACAAAATAAGATTTTTTTAACATAATAAAATAAAGTAATGTATTAAAATATATTTACAACAAATTAAATAATATGAATAGATTCAAATGAATGTATAAAATAAAATATCAAATCAAAATGATAAAATGTATTAAAAATAAATTATGGTGAAAGATTCAGATCAATGAATAAACTATAATAAAGTAAGATTTAAAATAAAGTAATAAATCATGATAAAAATGTATTTAAAAGAAATAAAATAAGATGAGAAGATTATAATCATAGAATAAATATATGTCGGCCGGTGTGGCGTGGAGGTAATGCTCTTGCCTTTGAGTCATGAGGTCCCGGGTTCGATTCCCGGCCAGGGCAAAGTGAAGAATGACCTTTTTCAAATTGTCCAGGGTCTGGGTGTTACATGTATACGTGTGTAGTGCATTGTATGTGTGTATCGTCGTGTTAGTACCCATAATACAAGATTCATCTGAGTTTGGGACTAGCTCGATCTGTGTGAATTGTCTATGTATGTTATAAATAGCTTTTAAATTTTAGGTAGGAAGCACTGTGAAAGTTCATTTTGATTTAGATTAATATCAAAATAATATAAAGAACATCGTTCGCTTTATTGATATTTAGCTTTTCGGAAATACTTCCATTTTTTTTTAAAAAAAGATACATCTGGGTTTTGTTATAAACCCAAATACTACCTTATACACCTTTCACAGTAAGCTACTAAAAGCTTGTGTCGTGAAAGGGGAGTTTGCCGACACAAGTTTTTAGTAGCTTACTGTGAAAGGTGTATAAGGTTGTATTTGTACAAAACCCAGATGTATCTTTCAGTAATAATTACTTTTAATTATAAAAATAATTATTATTGTTATAAAAATGGACATATTATGTAAGCTACTAATATTAATATATCAATCACTGAAATTAAACAGCAATTATTTTATAATCTTATTTGTTACAAAGTTATTTGTCAAAAGAAAATATTATAGTTTTGATTATCTAAAATAAATACATTTACCTATATGTGATCTGTAAATATTGAAGAAGGATTAAATAAATGTGCAACGCTGTTCATAAAGATTTATTTTCAAAATATCATCCTTTGAGGGGTGGCACAAAGGCTTGAACACCGTTTATTTCTATATGCATGCATGCAATTCTTCATAAATGCTTTTCTATTCATTCTACTTGAACTCATCTCTCTTCAAGTACTGCTACAATATTCATCTCCTTCCAAAAACCATGTCAGGTCCCCCCAACGTCGGCTATCACCCTGGAGTACGCTTCTCTGTCCTGTGCTACCTGGAACAGTTCTTACACACTCTGGATTCCGTTTCACTTTCTGATGTTTCTTAGCCAGGACATTTGGTGCCTTCCCACCATATTCATAAGAACTGAAAATTCATAAATATAAAGTTAAAACAAAGAATACTCTCACCTCATGCCTAGATATTTTAGGAGTCAGGGGACTTCTATTTATTCGCACATATAAAAATATACTTTTTCTATTACTATGAATGAGCATGTAATAATCATTCAAGCTGTCCTCGCTGTACCAACAAAAATTAAGACATTCAGGATGGGTGGCAAACTTCATCACTAAATTTAGGATGTGATATGTATATTTTTACAAACAATTGCCTTTAACAGGGCTATCCAGGGGTTTATTTTATGATATCCTAGATAAAAAGAACTCTATCCTTTTAATATAATCGGATGTAATGTTTTCTAAGTAAATGAAGTATTATTTTGTAAATGAAATATTGTAGTTCAAACAAGGTTATTCTACAACACACAACAACCTGTAATTACGAAAGACATTCATTTTATGCTAACAAATATTAAATACACATAATAAGTGTTGTAATGAAATACTGTGAAATAATATTAATGTGTTCTCTTACCAAATGAATTAATCCGAAGCCTGATATTTTGACATTTGAGTTGATTATCAAGTAACATCTTTGGCTTGAGATCTCTTTGGACAGTATAAAATCTATCCTGGAAGTGCTGAAAGTGAAATTTAACAAAAGATTTGCAACGATTATAATAACATGACTTTCTTATGTGAATACATCTAAGCTTCGATTATTTTGAGAATAAGAATCCGGTGGAATCTTGCTGTTTTTTAAACACAAAATTAATTATTAGCATTTTCGTATGCGTTTGACATGTCACAAGTACTGAAATTTGTACAGTAAACTGATTTGTAGGTTAGGTTAGAGTAAATCAGGTGTTATTTTATGTAAAAGCACATTTATTGACAATCATTTCATTGTCATTTCTTTGGTGAAAACCATACGATTACGTGAATATAAGTAGAATTAAATATGCTCAACACACTTACGCGCCAAATGCCAATTCTGACAATCAAATGGCATTGTTGACAAGTTAATAACCATAGAGAATAACTTTCTTCTTTTTCTTCTTTTTTTATTTCTTTTTTGGCTTTTCAACAAGCTTTTCAACAAAATATATTATACAAAAAGTATTAATTTGTAGAAAAGTTCATAATAAAACATCTTCCGGGATAAATTTGAATCACAGGAGACTTCGTTGACTTGTTTGATGATTTCAATGCAGATAGCAGTAATTCCGAAAAGAAGACATTGTTAATATTCTAAATACTTACAAAATTTATTATTTTGTATTTTTCATACCCATCCTACATAAAATTTTAGTACAGTACAATATTTAATATCGTGTTATTATTCTGTGTGACCATATTTTATTTTACAAAACCACTGCTTGTGGAGGTTAAAAATTACTAAATTCTTCAAAATGGCGTAGGAATTTGAAATATCGGTTTTCTTAAAGAATATTTTCTAACAGGACCTTTTCCTACAACATAATGGGTATTTGCACCGACTATTGTTTTAATACCGGATACTTTCATATCGAATGAAAAAAGTTACATGCTCAATATAATATTATTTCTACCCCCTCCCTCCCCCTGCCGTAATTTCAAATGCTATAGAAATTTGAAATATTTCAAAATCTCCTCGGTTTTCTTAAAGAATAGACCATTAAAGGATGACGTCACAGAAAATCATTGAGGGTCATCAGGCATCCCAACACAACAGACGAAATACAACACATTCACAGTGTTTACCAACTTGACCATAATTTATTATTATCGTTCAAAAACTAACGTAATATTAAATAACATGCTATCAGTATAAGGTAATAAGGTACCTACATATATCTATAAAAGAAAAAAGCGTACCACGTGAAAGAAAATGCTTAAGGACGTATATCTTTCTAACTGCGTAGTTCTAAGAATGTGTGAAAAAGAGATAAAGTACCCTAGCACACGCTATCTCAGATAGTAAATTATTTCCAAGAAGAGTGTTGTCATGTCGGTATTATCCTTCCGACTGTCAGTATAGACCAGGGATGTTGCGGATGTCGATTTTTTCACATCCGCGGATGTGAATGCGGATGCGGATTTTTGAAGGCTCACATCCGCGGATGCGGATTCGAATGCGGATGCGGATGTTTAAGATGTTATAGAAAAAAAGTAGGAACTATCTTAATTGGTAGGCCCCACTGTCAAATATGTGACGAAATTGCTGCTACAATAATATTATGGATTTTTTGGCAAAATATTTTTTTCTTTTTTGTTATTTGCAAAAATAAAATAAATCCGGCAAAAATAAAAACGTGTCGGAGCTTGTCACCAATTTTTTCGTTCCCATTGGTTAATGTCAAGTGCGAACGGCACGCGCCATTCGCCGCCCCCGCCCCATTTCTTTCTTGTCGCAAATTGTCTTACATCCGCATCCGCATGAACATCCGCATCGATTATTGCGGATGCGGATGCGGATGCAGATGTCCAAATACATGCGGAAGCTCCGCATTTGCGGATGCGGATGCGGATATTCGCAACATCCCTGGTATAGACCATTAAAGGTCACGTGGTCTTGTCTATGGATTTGCTTTTGCTTGGGGGGCAAACAGTCAGATTGCGCAAATCATCCTTGTAGGATGTTGTGCCATAAGAGAAAAAAAGAAAGTCAGACGACAAAATAATAACAAAATCGACACTGACAGTTTTTTTGATTATTAGGTATTCTTTAGGCGTTCCACCTAATATTACACCGTAATCGTCTGTTGTGTTGGGATGCCTGATGCCCCTCAATGATTTTTTCTGTGACGTCATCCTTTAATGGTCTATACTCAATATTAGGTGGAACGCCTTAAGAATACCTAAAGGGTCGTTCACATTTGTTCACTTTCAGTGATCACTCCGGATGATCCTCCAAGATGAATAGGTGTGAACGGGCGTTTCATCAATAATGATCACTAGCGATGACGGAGGAAAGGGATTACCACTCGTCATAATTTTAAAGGTTCTTTCACTGAAACGACCATAAACAAGTTTTATCTTATTATTTGTTTTATTCTCTATGAATTTGTATTGAATGTCAGAATCATGTACAAAATTATTATGCAGTCGAGAGCTATATTATTTAGTTTATTTTATCTGTTACTTTTTTGAATTTGTTTAATTATTTTTGTACGAAAATATGTTAAACTACATACAACATGTCTGAGAGTGTTGACATGGCAGTGAAAGCATAGGATGAACAAGTATGAACAGACGTGTTCACTTTCGATGAACAGGTTTGACCCTGACACTCTGGATGAGCATCCAAAGTGAAGCAATGTGAATGCAACTTTAGGTTTGGTCTGGTGCTATTTTAGTATAAGTATATTAAGTATTTTTTTGATTCTTTGGATAGCTTCAGCTATTTTCATGGTTTCATTAAAAAAACTGAAGCCACAATTTTATTATCTATCAAATAGGTGAATTTCATTTTTGTTATATTTTGATATTTTTCTTTAATGTGTATTGTATTAATCATACCGGTAGCCCTGAAAACTATTTTCGCCATTCGTGTGTCAATATCCCCTTCAATAAAGTATATTTGTAATGAATCAAATGCGTACTAAAAATGTAAAAAAGTAATTTAATTCTCGTGAGAAAGACTGAATTTCAACGGATTATTATTTTCCACGTGATATAATAATATACACTTATCTTAAATTAATTTGAAATTTCATCAATTGTAGGTATGTGAGATGGGTTTCACTACCTGAAATCTTTTGCTGAGGTATATAAATATAAAAACAAAAATAAAATCAGGACTTAACCATAAAAATCGTTTTATATAAATTAAGTTACGATCGATGGCTTGATTTTTTAAAAGGTAGATTTTTTTCATGCAAGCAACACTCTATCACAGTTTGGATCCGAAATGCATCTATGGTTATGTTACACAGAACCTTCGCCGAACGTTCCGTATCAATCCGCATGAGAATTTGTATGTACCTTCTGAAGGATTCGGCCTTGATTGCCAATCATTCGTTTTGCTGGTCAATCATATGATTGACAATCATTCGGCGTTCGCATCCTGCCATCTGTACACGGCTATTTAGATCAATAAAAGCAATGTCTGCATAGTCAAGGATCGGTATTAGTAAGGATTGAACGAGTAGGATTTTGGTCTTAATTGGCAAGAATCTTTGGAGTCTTTTGAGATTATGCAACGAATAAAAGAATTTTTTGCGAATGGAGTTTATATGTTGTTGCCAAGAGAGTCTCTGATCTATAATCAGACCAAGATTCCTAACCGTTTTTGAATATGGAACTGTATCTTGATTCATTTGGGTGGGTGGCAGCTTCAAATTGTTGAGTTTACCAATTAAATGGTGGCTACCTATAAATATTGACTGTGATTTGGATGGGTTAAGAATAAGTCCATTGCTGGAAGCCCAATCGGCTATTTGTTTTAGGCAATGTGATTTGCAGTCGATTGCAGTTGCAAGGTCAACTAACTTAAAGTGAGTATAAACCTGCAAATCATCAGCGTAGAGATGATATTGGCAGGATATATGTCGCGCAATTGGATTAATAAAAATTGAGAACAAAAGGGGAGAGAGGATTCCGCCCTGCGGTACCCCTGCCCTTAATTCCACCCACTGAGAACGAACACCACTCTGCAGTCGGACGCATTGTGCACGACCTCTGAGGTAAGACTCAAACCATGCAGAACAAGAGGGAGATATATTGAGTTGATTGAGTGTAGCCAGAAGTAGATCAAAATCTACAGAGTTGAATGCACTACTAAAATCCAATAACGTCAAATGTGTCAGCAACCCTCTGTCCATAGCAATTCTAACGTCATCTGTGATCTTTACCAGCGCAGTCACTGTGCTGTGCCCTTCGCGGAATCCTGATTGCAAATTATTATGATATCCGTTTTCTGTGAGATACTGATTGAAGTGTGAATAAGCAAGTCTTTCTATTACCTTAGAAAAAACTGGAAGTATGGAAATAGGGCGAAAGTCCTGGGGACCCGTGATATTACTTTTTTTTGGGAGTGGAATGATAAAAGCTCTCTTCCATTCTCCTGGAAATGTGCCACTTTCGAATGAGCAATTAATGATGTGAGTGAGATAAGGAAGAATGATATGTAGAAAGTGTGACACAAATGTTATACTTATATCATCACTTCCCGAAGCTTTGGATTTGATAGAGGTAATGCAGCGCTTAACCTCTAACTCTGATACGTCAGGGAAATCAAAACTAGGTCCAGATACACGTGAGTGAGTGCTCAATTCTCGTAAGGTGGTTAACTTGGTAGCATCATCTAAAATTGTAGGAGGTGAAGCAAAATGAGCATTGAGTATGTTCGGATCTAAAGTAGGGTCACCACACGTCATCCCATGTTTGGAGAGCACCAGCGAGTCAAGTCGTTTCCATGCTTGTGTTTGGGAGCAATTTTTGAATAAGTCCTGAGTATAGGATATTTTAGCGTTTCGGCATTTCTTGGCACACAACTTACGAAGACTTATGAAATTTACCCAATTTACTGCAGTTGGAGATTGTTTGTGTTTGATACGCGCCCTATCTCTTTGCCTCATCAACTTACGGATGTCATCGGTCATCCATTGGTTGTTTGGATTCTTTATTTTAACTTGTCTCAGCGGAGCATGTCTCTCAAGAAGATGACATATATTACCATTGAGAATCTCCACCTTTTCATCAATGGACTCAGCAAGCACAATGCCATCCCAGTCAAGAGACTCAGCATCAGAGACAAGAGCAGCAGTATCAATATGACGAAGGTTACGAACCATAGATATTTTAGGTTTTGGCTTCGGTACTCTGAGAGAATAAACCAAGAAGAGTAGGTCATGATGCGAGAAACCAGAAGCAGACAATTGGCCATGTGACCTCACCATGTTCGTTTGAGAAACTATAATATTGTCAATGAGAGATTGTGAGTTTTGAAGAACGTGAGTAGGATGAAGAGGAAGAATGTTTAAACAAGCAGAAGAAGTCATTTGTAAAAGTCTCGTTGATCGCATATCGTGTTTTAAAAGGCATGTATTGAAATCACCCATAATAATTATGTTGTGATGATTAGAAGACAAATTTTCCAATAAAGATTCTAAGTGGTCGAAGTAGTTCGATGTGGGAGGACAATAAATAACACCAAGAAGAACAGAAGAGTGCGATAGACTGACCCTCACAAATAAGTACTCAGGATAACCAATAGAATGATTTGATGAAGATTGTTCGATAACCTCATAGGATAGATCGTCACGAAGATATATACACACTCCGCCTCCACGTCGCTCCAGACGGTCATTCCGAATCAATTTAAATCCGGATAATTGAAACAACGAAGAATGCAGAGTAGGTTTTAACCACGATTCAGAGATCAGTAGCGCATGAAAATCAAGACCCTGAAATGTATCCACTAATTCATCATGATGATAAGGAACACTCTGGGCATTGATATGGCATACCTTGATGTTATGCTTGGCATTCACTGTAAAAGAATTCCTGAGAGAGGACCGCAGGCAGTTGAAGCTGTCATCCACAGTCGAAGACCCCGATAAATTAATAGCATCTGTAGGGGAGGAAGGGGGAGATGGGAAAAGGAAGGAAGAAGAAATGACATCATTAGATGCCATTATACCACGGAACGCAACTCAGGTTACGCCGCGAGATGTGTGGCGCATGCAATACCTATTCAAAAAATACAAAAAATAATAATAATAATAATAATATCTTTAACAGTAGAAAGTCCAGCTCAGGCAATGCCCGTAAAAGTACAATAAATAATTCTGTGAAACAAAAGTATCGAAACGATCACACAAGATCAACAAACACACTACCATAACCGAGTCGCACAGCATCAGACACAATAATCTCCATACGAAATCGAATTTTTATACTTTGGTTGAGTCACATAGAACTCAGACTACAGAGTTGTTTGAAATATGAAATCAGTACCAAAAACTAAATAAATATCTATAGTTATGTTGGGAATTAAAAAATATCTCTACAATTTTGCTGAAATTTTTAAAATGAAACGTTTATTTTGGTTCCTGTAAAAATATCTACAATGGAGATCGTTGTGTCCGTCACTACACGACTCAATCATATTACGTGAGCGTAAGCTACATCTAATAAAATTAAAATAATAATAAAAAACATCAACAGTAAAAAAGTAAACAAATATGCTTGTTCGGTATGGAAATCGATATAAAATTAAACAAAATTGATCAGTAGTCACAGTGAAAATGAATGATGACTACATATAAAAATAAAAACAAATAAATCGCTCACCGATTATTATTCCCGTAACATATCCATGGGCAATTACCACATGCACAAGTAATAGTAACACATGACAAGATCAAAATATATAAATGCATGTGAGATAGGCATACTTTAAGTCTATATGATACACAAGGATTTGCAATACTTTATAAAATCACATTCATATAATCATTATGAATTCTGTTACTAAACGGAAGCACTGATAAAACACTTTAAACAGTTGATTAAAAACAATAATTAGGTATTTAGAATAAGTTTCACATGATTTGACTATGAATAAAACTTTCAGATTAGTCAACATATATATCTGTTCTACACAAAAAAAAAAACAAATATTAAATTTTAAGGTTAACTGCAATTGAAATTTAAAAAGAAAACAATTATATTTATTATAGACTATAGCGATGAAAGTAACTTACTGTTTTACCGACGCAACACTTCAGTGTTTTGCAGGAAACTTATGTAGGTATTATCATCTATACTACTACAAGACAAGGTTAATGTGTATGTTCATTCTAGAATTTCTATCCTTAATTTAGGTAATCAATTACGACATGCTTGCGAAGTGCAAATCATTATAAGCATTAAAAATAAAATAGAAGGTATCTGTTTTACAAGAACACGAAATGAATCACTCCAGAGGTGATATTATAATAGCTGTAGATCAACCGCAACTGTAACTTCATAATAGAATAAAATAACAATAGCAATCCTAATGTTTAAGTTAATTTAAAAGAGTGCAACATAAGTGTAAACATTCAACCACCTGCATAAAAAATAAACATAATTTAAACATCATCTCAAAAATACCCGGCGCACATAGCTAGTACACTGGTTGTCCATTGGTCGCACTAATGAAATAGGCAAGTGCCTAAATGAGTTGGTAACATAACACACAAAGAGGGCACAGTAGAACCAATGATTATGTACACAAATATATTTATAAACAGTCAATCTTTTCCAAACTGTCAATTGCAATTGGTTTTGACCCTTCATCCACCTTCACCAGTACGATGCCATCCCTGGTCCAGACGTACTTACATTTTTTCTCTCGTTTCTTGCAGCGAGCCAGATAGAGGAGATGTCTGGATTTGGGTGTGAGCGCCTCGGAGATAAAAACTTGCAACTGTGGTCCCGCTAGTCCCAGTGAACGAGTATTAAGTTTGTCGTTACCAACCTTGGTGCGGTTAAAATTTCTAACAGCCAGGAGCAATTCCTCCCTCACCATGTTGGTACTTAATTTGGCGTGAATGATACCCACAGCACCCTTGGTCCTAACTCTTGCGATCTCACATACATCACCCATACGTACTTCTGCGCCCACCGTTTTACAAATGTTTGAGAATATGGCCTTAAGATTCTGAATGGACTCTTCCGGTAGCCCCGGAACGCCCCTTATCTCTACAATAGAACGGTTTGCTGCCCTCTCCTGGCGCTCGTGCCGTCCCTCCAATTTCTCCACCTGTTCTCGCATGGACGCCAACTCCACCAAGACAGAGCTATCCGCTCCGCCAGCAGCACGTTCCACTCTCTCAGTGAGCTCCTTGATTATTCCATCCTTCCTGAGATTCTCGTCTGTTAGTTCTGTAATTGTGGCTTGCATTTTCTTTACCTTGTCTTCTAACGCTGAAAGCCTTTCAGTCATATCTGTAGTTATCGCAGATTCAGCTCCGCTACCAGGTAGGTGACAGCTTGCGGCACCCTGTCGGATAGGAGAGGCAGACTGACTTGATCGTGGATCCGTCTTTTTACACTCTCCGCACCTCCATTGGGCCTTGTTCAGCTGAGACATCCTTTTGTAGTTCGTAGGGGTAAGGCCTACACAGCCATAATGGAAACCTTCCATGCACCTTAGACACTTGAGCCTCTTAGTTGGACTAACTTCGCTCCCACAACCACTACAAGCAGTATTTTTCGGCGTTGCCGGAGACATAATTACTTTCAATGGTAAAAAAGAGTCAATTATCAGGGTTTCACTGTAGTTAAAATAAGACGATCGTTTGCTTACCGTGCTGTTAATACAGCAATAAATTCATATGTATTTTTTATATGCGCTAACACATCCCGCAACCGTCGGATCACTCAACAAATGCACCCCATCAATGCGCAACGTTCTGTTTAGTCCGTGTGAGATTTTTTATGTTTGTTGATTCACTAAATCTGACACTATTTTTATTTAATATTCAGCAATTGTTTAAGCAATCGTCTACGGTAATGCCACTTATACTGAGTCTGTTATTATCAGCGACAGCCTTCTCAATCTCGGTAAACAGTCTTCCATCTCTTTTGGTAGGATTTTCAGAATGCACATCATTCCATAACAAGTTGGGTAGATTGTAGTCTCCTGCCACCAATAAAGTTTCCTCAGGGAACTCGGTTCTTACAATCTCAATGTCTTCAAAGTGATGCTCATATAAGTGCAATGGTGATGTCGGGGGAATATAAACACAGGCCATGATAAATTTACGTCCTCCAGTAGTTATCATAACAAAGATTTGTTCAACATCTTTGTATTTTGATTCTAGTTGACTGGATACCAGCTCCTTTTTCACTGCAACCAGGACACCACCGCCCCTCAACTTGTTGCTAGTTTCTCCAGATCTATCAATACGATAAATGTTATAAGATGATAAACCCAACTCAGACGTATAAATATTAGGATGAAGCCATGTTTCGGTTAGGAAAATTACGTCATATGATATGGTGGCCACATTTAAAACAAATTCTTGAAGCTTTGAACTCATTCCCCTAACATTTTGATACATACATTTGATAGTGTTCCTGTCTAGTTTTTTTCAATTCTATGGAACTTCTTTTCAGCAATCACAGGCTTACTCGACACATATTTGATATATAAATTAGTTTCACCCTTTTGTTTTCTCTCTGACAATTCATTCCTTACTCTATTCAATTCCTTCCTCTGAGATAATGATTGATCCACATAAACCCGTATTTTTTTATCAGGTATTTCACGTCTCCTACCGATTATTTTTAACACTTGCTCTATCGTATGCAAAAAAACTTTAATCGGTCTGTGTCTACCTTCAACTCTCCTGCCAAGCCTAGAGCAACGAAAGCTACTCTCATCTTTTAGATTTGAGTCAATGTCACCTAGCATAGAGGCAACAATAACTCTATCATATTTTGCAGCATCATGATCATTTGCACAATTATTTTCTTCCACATTGCAGATGATGAGATTTCTCTGCCGCCTCATACGCTCCTCTATCTCTTCGAGTACTTGAGTAGAAAAATTATCCTGGTCAGTTTTTTTGTTATTGTCAGATTCCAACTCAGTTAAACGACTTTTCAATTCAACATTCTCAAGTTCCAGTTTTTTTATCTTTTCATTCATCATCTTGAATTGAATTTCCATTAGATTCATAATATTTTGGGAGGACAGAGCCATCTCCTGCCTCAACTCATTGGTCTTTTTATCCATATAAGCTTTGATCTCCTCAGCTATGCTTCTATCATCATGATTCTTGTTTTTATCGTCCATTAAGGTTTTGTTAACCATTGCATTAGTTGGTACAGGAGATTGGGACTTATTATGTCCTCTTGTCTGATACTTGTTCATCATAAATAGTACAATTCAATGAAATTTTCACATACACTGTTATTGTCACACACTATGCTGCCTGTTCCCTTTGATTGAAAGAAGTAACTTATTTTACGAAAATAGGCATCAAAAATCACTTCAGTGTAACGGGAAACTATTCCAGTTAGTGCACAACACATCTATCTATTCATTATTAAAGTAAAGTTTATTCTCTTTACACCAATTATTTAAATAATCAAGGTTCTGTTGTAGAACTATACAATCATTTGTGTTTTTTATAGATTTATACAATTTCAAGTCGTCAGCGAATAGTAATACCTCATGATGGTGTAGTAATACCTCATGATGGTGTAGTAGAAGTTTTGTTGGTATAAAACAGATTTTTCCTTTTACTTATAAAGTTAAATTTATTTGACGGCTCTTGGTGGAATTAAAAATAAAAACACTATGTTCAGTTATTTTACTGGTGAAACAATAAATTATATAATTCCACTAGTAAACTCCAACCGCATTCTAATTGTACTCCAATTGTATTCCACCAGTGGAATTACTATATAGGTATTTTGTTTTTTTTTATATCTTACTATATACTTATCTTCTTCTCTATGTGTCTTGTCGGGTTCCCCCGACGTTGACGAGCACTTGGGAGAAATTCCTCCTGTTCCGGACAGCACGAAACAGCTCCTCCACACCTCTCATCCCGGTCCACTCCTGAATGTTTTGGAGCCAGGAAAGCCGTCTCCTTCCAACCCCTCTACGGCCCTCAGTCTTCCCTTCTATGATTAGTTTTAAACAAACTTTATTTAAGAATAAATAGTCCAAATGTATCGATTTCTTCCTAGACATATTAACCTATCTATGAATATTTATCATCGTGCGAAATTGGTTTTAGTATTGTCTGCTTGAACAATTTATTTCTTATAAAGTATATACACAAAAATATAGGGACTCATAATAATTTCGAATATAATGAAAATGTTCTAGAATGTGATTAAAGATAACAATAAATTCATCAAGGAATGGAGTTGATGAGGCTCGTTATTGTTATGAATAAGAAAATGAAACAAAAGCTTTGTTAACATGACAACGAATAAATAATAAAGTAAAAATATAAAAGGCACATGCTTCTTGGTATTTTGCAATCTGGCCCAGTCGACCTAACTTGAAATTCTTGTAATAAAAAATATTAAACATTCCTAAATGTCCTGAGGTTTGAAATCACTCCATATTCCACAGAAGACAAATAATACAACTATTATTATTATTATTACATGCGTTGTATGAAGGCTTAGATAAATAGTTTTTTTTGTATTATAAGAAAATGTTGTTTATGTAAGAAACTGAAATTACAAAAACGTTTCAGCTTATAATATAATATAATCTTGACCATTATGTTTAATGTAGGTTGCTTCCTACCTTTAGATTTATATGTAGAGATCTACTATCACGTCACACCCTCCTACAATGGATCCTTTACCCTAACCTTGGGATTATATTAAATTTGGATAGCGGCATTATACTAACTACGAACATAAAAGATTTCACGATAGCTATTCAGATATTATCAAGTTACGGTACATTTATATTGTAAGTAGAATAAATTATTGTCATTCCCATTCAATTTTAAACATCAAGTTTTTTTTAAGAGAGCTACTTTTTATTCATTCTTTATACATGCCATTGTGTACCGAAACATGACATTTTTTTCTTTTCTTATTATTTTTTGTCCTGTCCTCTCCCGTCTGTATTCACTACCACTAAGCCTGCCTGACTTTTCTGTTACTTCTGAAAAAGTATGTCGACATTTGAGAAGCTTTTCAGCAGTGACGGGACTTCAGGTTCCATATTGGTCGTGTTTTCGTAATAAATTTGTGGGTCGCTACGCTACCTATATTTAATATTGTGACAGTCGAAAGAGATTCTCCATACACGACACTACAGTCCAATGTCTTATAATAGAAAAGTCATAAATCAATCTTTACCATTCATATGAGTTGGATGATTTCATATTTATTTCCTCGTAGAATATGACCCAGGTACGCAATCTTGTGGACTTTAATGTTGGTCACCAATTTCCTGTTGCAATTTGCTCTTCTCAGTACTTCTAAGTTGTTTACCAAATCCGTCCACGTTATACGAAGCATTCTTCTGTTACCACATGTTGATTATAACTACATGTATAAAAACATGTTTACTATAATTAGCCCGTCCGAACAAGGCACACATGCAAAGAAACTCCTTCAATTTAAGGACGAATAAGAGTATGTGATTTTACAAAGTATAATATTCATAAGCATGACTATATCAGTAAGAATCAAATGCCGCGGTAAATGCGGTGAAAACTGGGCTACTATGATTTTACCTCTATGATCGTAATTTATTTGATTTTAGATTCTTTAGGTATGAAGTGTTTGCGTATATGGAAGGCGCGCCACTGCCTTTCAGTACATAATTACTTGTGTACTACGTGCTCGTATACTCGACTTCTATACCTTACTACAACTATTTATTGTATTGATGCGCAGTCATTAGAATTCTATTTAGGATGTTAACAAAACAAAAGTTTTGCTTTTGCCTATTTATTTATTTAAGAAAGATATACATGGTCTTTTGAGGACATTGAAAGTAACATATAAGGTATTTAAGAAGTTGGCAGTATATCAGAGGTAGAAAAAATATATAATTATGTTTCTCACAATAACTAATGAGTGGAGATAAAAAAAAACTTTTTTAGTATTGTTTATGTTATTGATGCTTACTTTATATTTCAAACGAAACCATGACAGTCATATTTTAAATTATTATACGAGACAATCTGATTTTTTTCATACATATTCATCGATCGCAAGTTTAATGAGTGGTATTAGACTGCGTGTTTAGAAAGTGTTGTAACATCATCATCATCATTTCTGTCGGTCCCTCAATCCTGAGGATCGTGACCATCAAACCTAGTTCTGTAGACCATCTGTCTCCATATTGAGAGATCCTCTGCCATGTGTAAGGCCCCGTGAAGTGAGCTCTGTGTGGCCTCCTTAATTTGGTCGCTCCATCTTATTGGCACTCTGCCCCTTCCTCTCCTCCCTTCTACAACCCCAGTCATAATCACTTTTTCTAGGTTGTCATGCTCTCATGTTGTAACATAATGTTAATTTATTTGGTTAATAAAAGGTTCAATTAATTATTATAGATTCAATATAAAAATTACAATAATTTTAATTTATTACTTTTCAGATAACGTAAAATTTGCATGAAGCACGTTAATGTGAAAATTATTTCAAAACGGGTAATAACGAAGCAGATAATTTTTATTAATAATATTATGTACAGTTTTACATAATATTTCATCATGATAATAGTAATTTGAACAATTTCCATAGTTTGTAGTTTACTTTGTTGGTTGAAATATTATTGTACATATTTTATTGGTTATTTTCCAATACTGTTTGTACTCACAAAGTATTTTGAACAATAAACTTTTTTAAATTATTCGTGAGCAATATCAATAAACCATGGTTACTTCAACAGAAACCAGTTAAAGTAAGAATAATAGAACTGTTTTATAAAGAAAGTCAATTAAGAAGATTCTTTCAGCATTGATGTCAAATGAGAATAAAACATACGGGGATTAATAATAACGTTAGGTACTCCTTATTGATCTGCAACCTCAGTTACATGTGCAGCCCTGCAAAAATATAAACAAAAAATGATAAAATATACGCACATTCTATAAGTGAGCAGTAATTATTTTAAACTGGTACTTTTCAAGGTGCATAAACATATAGACTATAAAAAGTGTTGATTTTTTCTGCGTTTTCTCTAGTCATGTTTGCTTTTTAGATATAAGTCAACTTTGATCTTTGTATAAATATGATATTTTATTTTTGAAATATAAAAAATATATTTATGTATATTTTTATCACCATATTTATATTCCCCTCGTTTTTACTTGGGGAAAAAACGGTTTTAATTTTTTTATAGTTTTCACATCCAACACATCTTAAATTTACATTATTTATTGAATATTGAACCAACATTTTAAAATAAATAAAAAAATAATAATGTAGAGAAACTGTATAAATGTAGAAGAAGTGAAAAAAGTATGTAAGAATACTCATATATCTATATGGCATTCCGCTTTCTCTGCCTTCCCCACCTGGGACAGCGGCGTGAGGGTATGGTGAAGTAAAAAAACTGAATTCTTTATTTTTTTGTAGTAAAAAAGTGAAAGTAGGAGTTATTAACTTTTGTCTGAAATGATACTGTAGAGTACCTAAGTATTTTTTAGTAGGTAATTTTAACATATTGAATTTGACCGACTGTCAATAAATCTTAAAAGCTTTTCTCAGTTCCGATAACAAAGCTTACATAGAATTAAATCCATTTGATAGGTACTTGTCAGGAGTTGGAAAGAAAGTATTTTTGTGGACGGAAGAAAGACGGGGGTATAAATGATCACTTAATAATAATTCATCCGAGTATGAAGGGAAAGTTGATTTATTATTAACTTCGATAAATATAATTTATTTATACATATTGGGATAATGTTAAATAAATTGCCTCACTAACAGCCGTTCGACGATAATTGATTGTATCATTTTGCTTAATTTGCTTTTAAAAAATTCTATTTAAGCTACTTTAATAGTTAGAATATTTTTTCTGTGATATCAATTTCATTTTTCTTATGCGTTTGCGAGAAAGGACACCAAAAAAATGCAAAGGTCAGTATAAATGTCAGTTTATCATCAGCATCGCAAAAAGGAATAATCTCTGAAGTAACATATGAACAACCTGCTGATGAATACTTATTAATAGCTTACCAACATAATAAATTTTATTAAATTTTTATGTACCAATAATTCAAAGCACACTAATTTAATAATACTCTTCTTGCTATTGTGAACTTTATTGTGAACTACTAAGAAGAAATATCTTTTAAACGGTTTGCATCTTCATTGACAAATATTCAGTAGTAAACTTTATTGTGCAATAAAGCAAACCATACTACTTGTATAGCCATTAGCGATATGTTATACTATTTATGTTGAATTGACACTAGAGAAAACTAAATAACATTACCTGGCGTATGTGAGATAAATAATAATCAATGTTTAAATATTTGAGAAAGTTCATAGATACAAAACAAACATGTCCTCTATGACGAAAAAAAAGGTTTTTATTACATAATTTTTATTTATTTATTTATTTGTTTGGACAATAAACGGCATTTGCCTTTTACAATACATGATATAAGTAAACAACATTATACAGTCTTCAAACATCAAAAAATGTATACACTTCAATATTAAAAAATAAAACAAATCACACCATAACATAACAAAACCAATAATAATCTGATAGAAACACAATAACATAATTACAGGCATCATTCGGTTAATTAAAAATAGCTCTAAGTACAAGTACATTAATACGCACCTACACAACCACAACACATTTATAAGCTGCATATAATCACAAAGGTATTTGGTCATCAATAATATAATGTACATAGGTACATAATAATCATGCTGCATCCACCTGCAGAATACAAAGTATACACAACTACATAGGCATGTACCCATCCGTGCAACAATAATAATACTACTCAATGAGTCGCAGTACACGCACTGTGGTGCAAGCCAATGCTTTTAGACAAAGTAATAAAATCTCAAATTAAATCCAATTACTATTCTTTTAAAAACAATCAAAAATTAAAATCAGAATCACAATATATAACAAAATCAAGACCAAAACAACACACACACAAATAAAACAATTCATTTCTACAGAAACAATCAATACACAAAGTAAAGGTAAAATCGGAAAAGAATAAAGCTAAATTATATTCGGGGAATATTTTCACAAACCATGAAAAAAGCTGTCAGTACGCAAAGATAAATCTACATATTCAAGTATTTCATCTCATTTTCATTGCAACAAAAACAAAACTCCACAGCAAACAAAATTGAAATCACACATATAATCAAATATAAAACACGAAATATAAAACAGTCAAATATAAAAGAACAAAACTGTGATTTTAATCAAGTTTAGAATTAAATAACTTATCAAAGATATAATAAATTATCAATCAAAGAAATTATCAGTAAATAATTATAAAAACGTAAAATTATCAGCAAATATAAAAATGTAAAAACCAAACAATTTTTTTTAAATAATAAATATATATGCATATATAAGTATATAAATTCTCACACATAATCAAATATAAAACGGGAAATATAAAAACAAGAAAAGCATATACGCGAATAAAACTGTAATTTTAAATCAAGCTTCGAATTAAATAAATTGTCATGCCCAAAACAATATTGTTATGGGAAAATCTTGAAAAACGCATCAAACATACGTCCATTACTCATGTTACCTATATTATACATAACAACTATCCACATACAAAAGAAAATAACTATAAATATTTACAAATGATATGTCATAATACAATAATACACAAGAATAAAAACCAGTAAATTGAGCGATAAAATCAACAAATACATGAACAAATAATAACTCCTTAAGTATTGCTATTTGGGGAAAATATTTCCTTTAAATGAAGTTTAAAAGCCGGTAGTTCCAGGTAGTATATCAACATTCATTAAGTATTTATTACCCAAAAAATGTAACCGTGGCACCACTGTGTGTTTTATGAAGTTGGTGCTATAGTTATCTATATAGAATAAGAATAAATCGTGATTTCTTGTATTGCGCGTAGGTACCCGAAATTTAACAAGCTGAACTAAATCAGGGTTGTCAAAATAATCTCTAATAATTTTGAATAATAAAATTAAGTCACTCATCGTTCTTCTATTTTCCAATGTTTCCATATTCAATTGTGACAACAAAAAAATCATAGTTTATATCTTCCCGTGGTATCCCCATTTTGTAGTTAACGAATCTTAAAAATTTCCGTTGAATTCGTTCTAAGTTATTTATGTGAATGTTATATGTGGGTGACCAAATAGAAGAATTAAATTCAAGTAAACTCCGGACAAGTGACTTGTACAACAATGCAATAGTGTGGACATTATTAAAGTCATTCACAGTACGTAAGACAAATCCTAAGGTTTTCAGTGCCTTGCCCATTAGTTCGTTTATGTGACTAACGAATGATAGCTTTTCATCGAATACAACTCCGAGGTCTCGCATCTCCCCTACCGATTCCAGTTTACAATTTTCAATCTGATAGTCAAAACGAACGATACTTTTGCTTCTAGAGAAGGTAATGTACTGACATTTCTCGATATTCAAAAATAAACGATTTTTTAGGCACCAGGTATTCAGCACATTGAGGTTTTCCTGGAGAATTTGGCAATCATGAATATTTTGTATGTCCTTGAATATCTTTAAGTCATCAGCGAACAGCAGGCATCTGACATCTTTCATTTCGCGAGTCAAGTCATTTATGAAGACAAGGAACAAAATGGGAGATAAGTGGCTTCCTTGCGGCAAACCGCTAGATGCCTCAAAAGTACTAGAACTAGCATGTTTTATTTGTACCCGCATCATACGTTCCCTCAAGAAACTCCCAAGCCACTCCAACAAGACACCCGACACCCCTAAAGCCGAAAGCTTGTTCAAAAGGATACTATGAGGCACCTTGTCGAAGGCTTTGCTGAAGTCAGTGTAAACACTGTCCACCTGACAGCCTCGCGCGAGACATTCTGAAATAAAATTCTCATACAAAGTTAAGTTAGTCAGCGTTGATCTACCCGACACGAATCCGTGTTGCTGCGGGTCTATAATTTGAGACACTGATGGCATTATCCGCTCTAACACAAGAGTCTCAAACAACTTGGCCATAGCTGACTGAATACATACTGGCCTGTAGTTTGATATTTCAGTTCTATCTCCCTTTTTAAAAACAGGTATGATATTACTGATCTTCCATACGGACGGAAAAATGCCAAGCTCTAGGGATTTGTTATAAATTATGAACAGTGGAACAATAAGAGCGTGTGCACATCTCTTCAGAAAGATAGGTGGTACACCATCTGGGCCAGAAGATTTTTTATGATCCAAGCGATACAATGCTCGTTCCAAAATCTGAAAATCAATTTTACATTGTGACAAATTAAGTGGGCAATTCTCGACATTGTAAGAAACATCTGCGCAACGCAGATCCTGCTCATACACCTCACTGAAAAAACACGCAAACTTGTTTACAATATTCTTCAATTCACTCACTCGTTCATGGTTTAAAGTCATGTGGATAGGGTAATCATTTTCACTTTTAGATAGAGAGTTCTTAAAACGCCACAAACTCTTCGCATCAATTGTTGTATTTTCAACCCTTTTTATAAAGTTTGAGTAGCAGGTTGCCTTTAGCAAATTGCATTTAGATCTCAATATCTTGAATCGATTATAATGCTTATCTTCACGGGATTCCTTGTATGTTTTGTGAGCAGCCTTCTTTTCCATAATTAGTTCTATCAACTCCCGCGAGAACCATATTGGGTATGTGCTCGATTTATATCCTTCATACGGTATGAATCTATTGATTGTATCATACAAGATGCCATAAAAGACAGACATTACGTATTCCAGGTTATCACTCCGTAAAAAGGACCAATCACACTTAAAAAGAAAATCTGTTGCACCGGTGTAATCTCCTCTTTGATAATTGTAAAAATAAGTCTTTTTAACCTCATAATCTGTGGGATCTTTGTTTAAATGTACATGAAGTGGTGGATGATAATTATCTAGTGGCAAAACCTCCTCACTGGAGAGTTCCACACTCACACTATCGATATTTGTGAAGACCAAATCCAAGAGACGATTGTGATAATGCTAGAAATGATTTTAATAATACGATATGAAATTAATAATACGATAATGCTAGAAATTTACTACTGAATTAAAAAAAATAATATCCGTGTATTTTTAATACGGGTACTGTCATTTTTACGTATTGAATTGATACCATAATGATTATAAAAATTATGATCATATCTCCACATGTACGGGTAAAGTTTTAAACGGGACTTAAACAAAAAATAAATATCAAAATAATGACAGACTCTAAAAAATATTATCAAGAAGATTTATTGTATTTTAAAAATTCTTCATCTTTCATTCCACCTATTTTGGTTAGGGTATTTTTTGTCAGTATGATGATTTTTCTTGAGCAAAACTAGGTTTAAAGCTTGTTTTATATTATAATATGAATATTTTACTACCTCCTAGTGTCGTAAACTTTAACTATTATTTGTGGAGGTTGACCCATATTACAACCGAAGCCTTCGAGAGGAGAATTCCCAGGCGTTTCTAGTACTAATAAACAGTAGCGCGTCTTCCATACGAGTCGAAAAGTCTGGACTTTACCATGTTTAAAAATAGTTAAAAATTATATAATTGGATGAGTTAGAGGTTGGAAGACTCGCCTTCTGTATAACTGATATTTTTATGATACTTTGTATTGATTCAAAATAATGTAGCCAATGTACAGTGAAGAATAAAATAAATAAAATAACGTGTAGTTATTAATTCAATTATTTTAAATTGATAAGCTCTTTCTCACTCCATACAATTAATTATTCTCTATAGAGATGCATACTTTATAAAGTTATATTAGTAAAAGTCTTTTAAATAAATATGCGTGCAATTTAGACAAATGCGTCATACTTATAACTTAAATATGATTATCCAAAAGCAGAGATGATGTGAGCGTAGGGAAAAATTAAATAGAATGAATAAGGAAAAATTTACAAATATCGTTTTTCTTTCAATGTTCTGAAATTTCAATGATTTTTTTTAATAAATTAAATGTAGGTGGTATAACAAACCACCACATTTATGCAAAGCTGTATGGAGAGAAAAGCATAGTTTATTTATTTATCACTATATTCTAACGATACACGACGAACACTCGGGCTCTCGTCTGATTACCAAAGCTAAACATAATTGATAGCGCTCGGCTTTGGATAGGCGATTATTATTTCATAATATGGGAACATTTTTTTTTCTTAAAATACAATTTGGTGAAATTATATAATTTTTATTCACTTTATACCTTTGTAATTACTTTTTGATCTGTGTATGTAGCCCAGTTTGACAACTTTAGACACGCCACTGCCAATTGAAACAATACTACGACTGAGATGTGCTTATTTTTTAAGTTTTGTTTTTATTACAACCGGAGTTTTTCTCTCTGGTTACAGGTGCTTTTATGTTCAGTATAATTATTTACCTAAAATTAATACGCGGACTGCAGGAAATAGTCGGTAGTAAGAAATAATAATAAATAAATAAATCTTTGACTTTATTTTTAAATAAATAAGTAAATTCATATTGGAATTTTAGTGGATTGAACAGATATATTTCATGGTTACAAAAACACTAAAAAGCGGGGTTATTGCATACGCTACCTTATGCAGCGAACCTCGAAATATGTATTGTGATGAGGTATGCTTTCCATCCTGAATGTCTTAAACTTTTATTGGCACGGGGAGGGTACCTAACTTTTGCTTTTTCGCATGTTGCTGATACTAGCAAATGATGACTGATTGTATTAGCGCATCAAAAGTTGTTGAAAAAATGCTTCAAATACCTACAAAAAAACATGTTCGTCAATTATCAAAAATACTCTTTTTCCTACTTTTTACCACCTATTTAACATCAAACATGAAACAAATAAAGGCACACTATTTGAATTCGACTTAATCATATTTGTTTGAATTGTTGCATTAAATTTTTGGTAAGCAAAACTCACTCAAAGGTAATGGAATGTATGAAATCTTCAAAAGTTGAAATATACCTTCATTTCTATTTGATCGGTAGTTGCGAGTGCATTTATGGTAGATTAAAAAATCTTTTGACATGCCTTCATACTTGCAAACGGAAGCATACAGTAGTTAGATCTTTTGAAAAAGATATATTTTTAGCTCGTGTACTTATATCGATCTCAACGACTTGTATAAAACATAAAATTTCACAAGAGACCTATATGAAGAGAAAGATTGATACTAAATATTCTATTTGTAGGTGCTTCGCAACATAAAGGTTGTGTTCATCACTGTTGTGACATGACTACATACTATATATACACATTTCCAAATGTCTGTATTAACTTATTCCATTTCCTTTTTCATGCTTGAATTTCTTTTTTTTTGTTCATAGAAACTTTGACGTCAAATATTATGACATAGATGCGAACTTGTTTTTCTCTTTCCCTCTCTCTCTTAATATTCTCTGTTATTTTGTTTTTTACTTTCCCAACGGATTGTTTTAATGAAGGTCGCCTCTTAGCGTACACAATTATACATACATACGTAGAATACAAAATGCACTAATACACGCGTACTATTAAAAATATTTTCAAGATAAGATATTCTACTACTACTACTACTATACCATCATGGCATATCCCACAAGTGGGGTAGCCAGCAGATCAGCTGCACGTAAGAAACACGCAAACTGTCCTCCTCGTGCCAATATAAAATCAAGATAAATTCAGTTTAGCTATGAGGTTCTCCACTCATCTATTTAAGATATTCTAAACTTTTAAAATATTAAATTCAGCTATGAGGTTCTCCACTCATCTTGAATGCTTGACTTTTATTGACACGAAGAGGCTACCCTATTTTTGAGAAATGTCTTGAGTATAGAGTTTAGAAAGATATACTCGTATTTTCTAAACTAGTTACGAAATAGTGAGGCATTTTGAGTTTTATGTCGCGTATTAAAGAATATCGTAACGAAACCGTAGATATGTTTAATTAAACTTGAAAACCTCAAACAAATTTATTCATAGAATTGAATCTCTTATCAGTAATACTTGAAGTTACTGAGAACTTTGGAATATAAAGTACGTGTTCTTTATTTAGCAAGTTAGTCCATTAAAACAGATTTCATTAAAATAAGCATAATTCATAAGTTTATTTTTGTAATAGGTAATAGCTTATAATAATATGGTGTAACACAGAAGATACTTGATATCTGATGGGTAATACTGCAAGGTTAACCCTATAAATTCTTTGAATGTGAGGTGTAAACCTTGTACGAGTACACCAAGCAAAGCACCATTAAGAAAGTTCACTTTTTATTACAACCACATTTCATAAATACAAATCTCTTGCCTTAGAATAATATGTCACAATAATATAAGTATCGCGGTTAGGTGGACACCTCCATTAACCTGACTATTCACTACAGCATATGGGATAGTCGGAGTGAGTGAATGTCAACGACGAGCGGATAGAAAAGAGAAGACATTAGTCCTTAAAAGAGTCACGGCAGTCTCTCTGGAATTATGCCGAGTTTCTATTTATCTTACGGCACAGTCGATAGAAACCTCGAAGGTGGGTTATGGTAGCGAGAGATGTAACTTGTCTTTTAACTCCACCTATTTTCTTATGGATTGTTCTGGAAGGTTCTAGAACATTACCGGGTCGCGCAACAATAAACTCTATATACAGAACATTTAGTAATTTTACTTTACCTTAAAATGCGTGGTGTAACAATAGCTTATTATTTAATACATACCTAATAGAGATAAGATAGCGAAAAATTATCAAACTTTATAATAGAATGAAGGGTTTGTGTCATATATCTACTTTATTTAAATTTTTATAAGTAGGTATTATTATTATGATTTGTTAAGTCGAATATGATATTTATTATAATTTATGTAATTTTTTGCCTTATACATGTAAAGTTATTCACCTCTGATATCAGCAACTTTGATTGTTGTTTTGAAGTTTATATGAATTAAATAATAAAAAAGATGTTCTATTTCAGATATTGAATGTTATTTATCAATATTTTGCTGGGAATTAATCCATTAGCAAGGAATGAAACAAAGAAATATAAGAAAGCAATAATTTTCTTGAATTCTCATTCCTTATTTCTTTCTTGACGTGTAGACAATTTATCAGTTGTTAATTTATATTAAAAGAAACTTTGTATTTTCCACTGGAATACCTTTAATTAGAGTTAAAACGTTTTCGGAACTACTTGTTCCATCATCAGTAACAATACTAAACATATTATTTTCAAGGATAGTCAATGTTGAGGTGAAGGTGAAAGAGTGGTGGGCGGGGGCAGGGGTGGAGTATGAAGAAGCATAGACAAGAGTGGAGATGATATTGGTTTTAATACGAGTGTGTTTTTCATTGAATATGAATAACTTAAGCAGACTGTGGCTTTCTTAGTTTACATAAAAATGCACAATGCTGAGAACAGAATCAGATAGTACAAAATATTTATCAGGGGAACATGAATATCAGCTACAAGGAAATATCAAATGGAGAGATAAGAACGAGTGATGCATAATTATTGAGCAACGTGACACATAAAAATACTTTTCTTAATTAAGTACCATTACATGAAGTTTTGTAACAAAAAAATGAATAAATAATCGACTTCTATGTATATTTGTCTATGTGTTCACTATTTGAAAAAACTGAACATAAATGAATTAATTATATAAATTCTATTGAAGGACAAATTATTTGCATAATGTGATTGAATTCTTCTAATCACGATTTTGGTCACGTATTGCTCAATTCATATTATTAAACACCAAAACCATTTCAAATAAATAAAAAAATATAAGAAAAATAATAATCTCAATAGAAATATTGAATTCGTGGATATATTCCCAATATCAGATTTCATAAAATGGTTACAAATGTCAAAAATTTATTCCCTTAATATTACAGAGAAAAACATGATATTAATATTCAAGTATTCAAGGCGACCGGTGTGGCGCGGAGGCTAACGCACTTGCCTTTGAGTCACGAGGTCCCGGGTTCGATTCCCGGCCAGGGCAAAATGAAGAATGACCTTTTTCAGATTGTCCTGGGTCTGGATGTTACATGTATATGTGTTTAGTGCATTGTATATGTGTATCGCCGTGTTAGTACCCATAATACAAGATTCATATCTTAGTTTGGGACTAGCTCGGTCTGTGTGAATTGTCTACACGTGTTTAAAAAAAAAAGTAAAAAGAGTGTAGTAAATGTAAACATTGCCTCGTTTTTCATAATAATTTTCACAGCAATATTACTTGCAGGGAAAATTACTTGTAGAATACTTGCGTTTGCCGCAGCAAAATATTTATTCTCAGGTTAAACTAAGATATTATTATATTCTGACTGATATTATATTCTGTATGATGAGGGAGACCTAAGAGATTTCCTTCAAACATCAACTGCTAGTGCGTTGAAAAGAATATTTTGACATTTTTGTCGTTATAAACTGAGGTATCTCATGACAAAAATAATAAAAAATTGTCTTTCTTATACGAACATCAATTATGTTATGGCAGGTTTAAATACTCTATATATCTATTACTATCAGTTAAAATCTATGAATAGATAGATTTTCGGAACCGACTCTTTTTCGTCAATTGCAGCATCTCACATCGGGATGCGAACGTCAATCATCAAGCAAAAATCTTAAACCTTTCGGCGATAATTCGGAGCATTCTCCGAAGAAATATTCGAATAAATGCCTTCGTTACTTCTCATGGACGGGTAACGAAGGAATTCATTCGAATATTTTATTCGGAGAATGCTCCGAATTGTCGCCGAAAGATTGAAGATTTTTGCTTGATGATTGACGTTCGCATCCAGGTGTGTAGACGCCGCCAATGGTTATAGTCGTGATCCTTCAATATAAGAAATTAATACACAGGGAGATGAAAAACCTTTAAGCTTTATTTCATAGCTTGATTGAAATGAAGACAATGAAAAAAGATGAACCACATGGATCAAGTATCACGGATAGCGACGTTTTGAATCATAAGAATTTGCCTGCATGATTGCATGTTGAGGAAGTAAAATTTGTGTTTAATGACGAGCCGGATTGCTGTGACGTGCTGTCTTTGCAGTGGTGCAGCGTGAAAAGAAAGATACATAGTTCGATAATTATAAACAAAATCGAACAACATGGGCGAAATGGCAACACCGTGCAGTGCTTTTATTTTTATTTTTGTTATTTTTTATGTGATGTTAACTAAAAATATTTTATCGATGTTAATATTTATGTGGCTTATTTATTTCCTGCTCAGTCAGTATTAGTCTAATTGGTTTTTTCTTATTTTTAAAATATGTTCGTCCACCCGAAATTCCATACTTACTTTTTAAATTCATGTCCATATTTAGGGTATAACCAATTATAATAAAACATCTTTCCTCTTAAGATTAAAGAACGTTACGTCACAAAAATAGGTAATTTGATCGACACCAAATTGTAACTGTATAGACTTTTGACATCTGCAAACATATTTCTTCTAGAGATATTTTGCAATTATATTTCATTTTGTGATGTATGTATATGTGCCTTATATTCAATCTCTCTTATATATAATATTAATTGATTTGTGTACAACTTGAAAAGAAAGTAAATCAATCAGATGAATAAGATGGGGAAAAATTCTGAAATATTATTTTGTTTATCATGAAACGTAACGTAATTTCGAAATATATAAATGGAAATATTTTCGTAAGCAAATAGGTATAACATAACATTTAACGAATCTGATTTCAACGTAAACATTTAAGGAGACACACCTACCACCAGGATAGCTCAGGTCTGGGGACTTCCATTTATTCGATTCAATTTCTCAATTTGTCACTAAAAAATTTGCCCACACGGGAGGTGTCATGGTGGGCAGGCTGAAGAGTTTAACAGCCAAGATTCCCACGCGTGAAATTTTTGGACTACATAGAGAGGAGTAATAACAGTACTAATATAAGTGATAAAAGTATACATAAACAAAAAATACAGACTTGAAACAAACATTTTTTACATGAATTATTATTGTATTGTCTCTTTTTTCAACTCGTGTTGAAATAATCTTTCTTCCCGGATATTTCAGGAGTCCAAAGACTCCTATTCATCCGTTCGATGTCAATTTCTTTATCCATTTTGCTCTCTCCAGTCTATTTCCTACGCATCAATATTATATTATCTCAAAGATTTTTTTTCTCATATATTAGTTAGCTGGAAGGTTAGTTAGTTAGCTTAAAGCCCTCCAGGCAATAAATTTGCCAATTGTTCATGATTTTTTTCTGATCAATAAAGTGTTACTATTATTATTATAAATTAAATTCTCATAATAAAATTTGTATTTGTAATTTATTATAAGTATTTTTATGTCCTTTTTTGTTTAGAAAGTAAACAAAAAAAAATTCATTGTCTAATCCCTGAAAGGAATTTTCGGCCATGTTTTAATTGTTTCTCAATATCATTATAAAATATGTGTAGAAAACAATCGAAGTACTAAAGTGACATACCTACATAAATATCATCAACATCTCTCCTTCGAACGCTCCTCTGGGTAGCACAGGGTTAAAACCAGGCTTCTCCATTCAGAGCATTTCTGTGCCAATCGCGTCATCTCTTCCCACAACACTCCTAGCGCTCTGATGTCATTGCCATAGGAATAAAATAAATTTCTAACTTAATATGAAATGTTATGTCTGTTTTGTTTAATTTTCATTTACTTGTAAGAAGGATGAAAGAGAAAATGTTCCTAAAATATATATAAAGACAACATTTCCATTTTACTCCATTTTATCAAATTGATTTTGATTAAAATAAAATTAAAAACCTTTCCTAAACTTTTTAAACAACTTGAAAAATATTTAATTGTAGCAGGACCTAAGTTAAAAACAGAATTCAATAATATAAAACAGATTTTTCTTTTGATCATTCTAGATATCGTGCTCTAGTTTTAATATGGGATGATGATCAATATAATTTTGTTGAATAAATAACCTATTCACTTTACTCCTTTTTCCTCTTTTTCATTCAAGAAATCGCTGAGCATCGATCTATCATGATCATATTTCAGCTACAGATGTCTCCAACGTATGTCTTCTGCCTGCTTCAAAATATTTTGCCTTGTTGATATTCCTTATAGCTTTCTATACATTTCTATTCTCTCAGTCGTTGCTATATTATTTCTACCAAACTTTACCAAAAAATACATTCATCACATCTCTCTAAAAATATTGTCAGTCTAAATAAAAAAGTGATAGGTAATAAAAACAATGTATAGTCGTATGTATCCATGTAAACTAAGATATTATCTTAAAATAAACATTATTTTTTTATTAATATTATTAACATTAATTTATTTTTGAAATATGAGGAAACTGATTACGTAGGCGTTGTTGGGTATATTTTGTTTTTTAAGCCGCCTCTGAATTATTTCTCTTCTGAATTATTAAATATGAGACGACGGCGTGTCCAGGTTACAATTAATAAAGCAAATTAAGTTGGGCAGGTGAAAATTTTAATAAGTATTTTGCTTTTTTAATAAACTTCCTCCATAAACAATGAGCGTTGGTGAAAACTGGGGCAAAAGGTTTTGGTAATTATACTGTCCACAAAATATCACGTAAAACGACTCGAAATAGAATAAGCAAAATAATTAATAGTTTTAAAAATATATAACGTCGAGAATTATTTTTTACAATGACAAGTAAGTAATTACATAAGTAAGTATTATAATTTTTCGTTTGTATTCATATGGTGAAAACGATTTATAAAATGCATGTTTTGATCCATGTTCATAAATCAACTGAAAAATTTTAACTGCACTTTCATGAAATTTTACTTCAAATTTGAAAAAAGGGACTAAAAATATTTCTTACAAAATAATTAAAAATAAAAAGATACTTTTCCTAACAAAGTTTGATGAAGGTTTTCTGTAATCATTGTGAAAACGTTACATTGATATGACATTTAGACGAGATAATATATTATTATCTATTTACGTCACAGTGTACCCTACCCACAACCCAATATTATGAAAGCTGTCATCACTCTCATCGGTCTGAAAATCGCTTGACCTGCTTATTGAATGACGCCGACGGCAGACCATAAATTCAATATATTAGTGTCGGTCGAAATTCGTATGGAATCAATATTAACGATAATTTATATGAAATTTACAACTCGAGTTTCGATACGAAGGTAAAACTTTTTATTTTGTTACTAAAATGAAATTACTTCCAAAAGACATTCTTCCATTATTCTTAATTACAGTATAAAAGTCACTCAACTGAGGTTTTATAACGATATTTTATTTTCGAAATAAATATCAATAAACCTGAAAGCTATACCACAAATTATAGAAACTCTCTCAACATTCTCTTAATACATTAAATACTTATCTATCTGCATAACTGTTTTCACCTCTGCTCACGTACAAGAATATAATAATTCGATAAGAATAAAAAGATTGAATCAAGATTTCATCGAGCTGTCTATCAAAATCTCCATACTTATGCCGTACAAATAATTTTTCTATCATCAACCATTTTGTTGAAATTCAATAGCAGATTATCGATTATCTATCTATCATTTCATATTTCTAGAAGATGGACGCGAATGGAATTTAAAAATAAATCAGCGTAGGTACTGAGTGTAGGATAAAGATTTGTAAGAGTTTGATGGACAAAAAACTATTTGATTTTGAATTCTCTTGCGTTCTTTTTTCTCTTTGCTTACCCTACTAAATGTGTAATGTGAATGTCATAGAAGTTCTATATTATCCATTAAGTATGATTCATTGCTGAAATAGGATTTACTTTTTCTTTTTCACTGTCATAATAGTACTAACCAGTCTCTGATTATTTTATTATAAGTCTATGGTTCTAATATCGATAATGGAGGTAGATTCTCGGCCTCGTGAACAAGGGGTCCGTGGTTCGATACCTGGTGCCGTCAAACTCCACTTTCACGACACAAGCTTTTAGTAGCTTACTGTGAAAGCTGTATAAGGTTGTATTTGGGTTTATAACAAAACACAGATACCTTTATCTTTTTTCAAATAAGAAATTATATTCTTGATTATCAGAATAAAATTATTGTTTTAAAATGAAGCTGAGTTTGTCTTATATCCAAATATCCCTGTTTATACCCTCACATTAAGCATTGTGTCAAGAAAATGGAGTTAGTTCTTATATTTCTTTTATATACTTATACTCTTAAGTACCCATCCATATATAACATTATGGATTTTTCCCCAAGTGAAAAGGTATTCAAGAAACTCAAAACACGTATTAAACATAAATATTTAGTATCTTCTCAGTACCATATAAAAATAATGCGCCCTTTCGCATGGAAGGCTTGAACATCAAATAATACAATATATTTATTTTATTTTATTCTTCACTGGACATAGGTTTCAACATGAATTTTAACAATGTATTATAGATTCATATAAGGTATACAATTAAATGCACATATTGCGAGTTTATCGCTAGATTATGACATCTTCCAACTAACACGCAAATAACATTCAGTATATCGATGTCATATGGAAAGAACCATGTACAGCTTAGGTAGATCTTGAAATTAAATTATCAGTAACCGTTTCCTTCTTTAATGAACGAACATTTTTACAACTAGTTTTTCGAGTATTTTACGGTCAGCTGTGAATTTCTGTTCCGCGTTTTCTAAATGTCCTACTTAATCTTACTTCACGATTTTCTCAGCATGTTGAAATGGAAAATCGTAAGTCACTACTTAAATGACAGATACGCTTTTTATGTACTTAAACATACCTATACAAAAATTATTCAAATAATAATATCGCATTTTGTTGCAATTGAACTTCTAAATAAAAAATCACTTCTTAAAAAATGAAAAATCACCTCTTAAAAAGTACCCTATTACACCAAAACTAAATCGCATTTTAATCAACAATAGTTCTATTTCATTTTAATTAGACTATTTCAACAATTATAAGAAAATAAAAATAGTTTTAATATGGCGTGATTCGATAGACGAAATCACCAACATGGTAAACTAACCACTTCATATCATTACATTTTTTTGTGAATTGATTTGTTGATTTTGTTTTGTAATTGATATAGTGTGCCAAAAAAGAATGAAATTTATGTACTAACCTCTTTCTGTTTTGGGATATTATTGTATGTAGGTACATATAAGGTTTTTATTTTTTTATTCCCTTTTTCTTCATTATTTTTTTTATATAGGCAATGGCTTGATAATATCGAAGTATCGAAGTTCATTGAATATTGCTCGTATAATAAAATAATAATAAGAAAATACTTTTTTGACAGATCGGAATAACTTGTTGAAAACACAATAGACTCGTTCAACTGTCTGTCATGTTATAAAGATAAAAATACTATTACGTAAATATTTTACGACTCTTCGGCTTGCGTAAGAAAGAGTGACGGGAGCGGTTATTAAAATTTTAAACTTCCAATTGGAAGGTTCAGTCATCTGAGATGGTGTAATAAAGATATATTTTATTGGAAAACTTGGACTACCACATGTTACCTTCATGCGGCCTATCCTTTAGCACAGTGTTACATACATATTACCTTCTGTGTACTAAACTTCAACTGATCACATGAACGTAAAATTCGCGTATTATCAAAGTTGAGCTGAATAAGTTGCTAAGTAATGGTTTCAATCGTTTCTTTTTTATCGTCATTAAACTTTTATCTTGAAGATATAAGGAAAAGTCACAAATTTTTATTACTACGTACTTATTGCTAGCTCCCTTTTCTCCGCTGCTGGATATAGGCCTCTTCAAAACTTTTCCATACTTTGTAATCACAAGCAATTTGATACCACTTTTTTTCATCATCTGGACAATATCGTTATTCCATCTTTTTTGAGGTCTTCCTACATTTTAAATTCATTTCAATCAATGCATTTTTATATCCAAAATCGATGATGATTGTGTAATTTTGACACTGTTGTCTCATAAAGATATCTCTTCCAAAAAAGAGTGACCTATTAAAAAGCTATTGTGAAAGATACTTTGGAAAGGACATTCTTTAATTCTGTGTTTTGAAAAAAACCGAGTGATTAAGCATGCGCACATTAAATAATAAACAAAATAAAAAATAAACAGCAAACATTAATGAATCTGTGAAAAACAATATGAATACATAAAAATTAATGGGTTTCAAACATCAGCACACTTTAAAGAGATTGCTGCATTAATGAATCAATGCATTCGCAGAGACAAGGGTTGTGTTTGGATTGAGTTGAATCAGCCCTGCTATGTTGGAATAGGTATTATTATTCAACGTAGCATAGTAGTACAGTAGGTACATAGTATGTCGGGTGTTACGTCTTTCAGTAGACTCACGAACTTAGTACGGTTGCGACCGCTGTATACCGCTCCGCTCTCCGTAAAAACAACATAACACAACACAACACTGAAACAGTTGAACATCATAACAAAATTATATACCTAGTCGTAGTTGGTTGTTTAGGCGTGGAATAAAAACAACGATTCCATGCGATAGTTCCAGGAGGAAAACAATCACATATGTTGTTATTTCAGCTGTATATCATAATATAGTTATTCGTTGAATTATAAAGTTTATTATTATTAAATTTTTAAAAAGTATTTTAAATCGTTATTGTTGTTGTATGTTACAGTTTGATTATTTCATTAATAATACGTGTTGTTAATAAATATATTATAAAAATTAGTGTATACCTACTAAGAAAAATATAAAAAAAATAATTTTTAATTGTTTTTATTTATTAATTTATTTGTTATTCATAAAAATAGATCAGTAAAATTTAATGGTAAAAAATAGTTTTTTTTCCTTAAAAATCCTAAAGTTTTTGATATTATATTAAAGTTAAGCCATTGGATTTGTGATCAAAAATTTATCAATGTCGTAAAAATATATAAAATATAAAAGGCGTAAAAATTTCAAGGAAAAATAATAAACGTATAACGTAAGTATATTAATATTTAAACATTATTTTAAATTAAGTAGGTACCTTTAGTTTCATAAATAATTTAAATCAAAAGAACGCTATCTATCATTCCACGCGAAAATTGACAAAATATCTTTTTAGGTTGAATGTTTTATTATGAAATTAAGTTAAAAAAACAAATAAGATAAATCTGAACTAGAAATAAACCCAAATACACCCCAGAAACTCTCAAGCTAAGCAGTATGCTTGTGTCGTGAAGGTAGAATATGTTGGCATCTGGTGGAATCGAACCCAGGTCTCTCGATTGGTATCGATCGCAAGGTACAAACCACCTCAGTTTACTCAATGTAATATCAAATTACATTGGATAATCTATAATTTTGTAATTTATAGCTACTTTCATTATGTATGTAGTTATAAAAAATACTATTTTACATTGAGTTTTCGATCTCCCATACATTTTTGTAAATTTTCGAGTACCTATTCTAAAAACTAGTCTAAGACAGGTATTCATAAAACATCAACAGTAATTTTTTTAACATCTTTACTTCAGCGAACAGTACCAATGTCTCAAATCTTAACTACCTTAATTTTATTGGTATGGAAAGGACAACCTGCGTATTTATTGCAGGAAAGTAAGTTTATCGACTTCCCTACTTATGGGAGATACGTGATGATGTACATAAATAAATATGTATAAACTAACGAATATATAATATTATTACTTTCTTAAGCAAATTGCAAACAACTTTCATGGATAATTAATTTACTTAATAATTATTGTTATAAAATTGACAGTTTGTTAAAAAAATACATGCATTGTTTTATGACAAAAAATCGCAAAAGCTCATTTCAAATCAGCGCCTCTCATACAATAACGTCTTTAATCTTGCTTTGAATACCTCTGCACTCTCCAAAGATTGCAAATCATGTGGAATTTTGTTCCACAATAACGGTCCAACCAGTCAACATGAGTATTCATTTACCAATAAATGAAAACCAGGAGATAGTTCTTGTATTATTTATTCAATCTTTTCGCAGGTAAAACTACTAGTTAATTTATTATAATATATGACGTTATTCATAATATTAATAATATTTTCTCATTATTTATTGTGTGTCTGGAATTTGGCACAACACACATCAATCAAACAAAACCAATCACACATCTCGATTAGGATAATATTGTTCCGACACCATTTAGACAGGAAATCTTGATCCATTCGAGATTTTAAATATGAGGTGCCAAAAAAATGGTTGCAATTGTATTGCATTACATGTTTTTGGATTGGTGGACCTAATATTGTGAGAGTGAAAATGGCAGAATTGGCGAACGCTTTTCATGAAAAGTGACCTTTTAAGCCAACGTAGTGCCATGGTTTTCTAATCGAGATGTCTGATTGGTTTTCTTATTCAAAATGATAAAGAATCTGTAACATTATCCCAAATCTATAATTCTTATTCAAAGTGATAAAGAATCTGTAACATTATCCCAAATATATAATTCTTATTCAAAGTGATAAAGAATCTGTAACATTATCCCAAATCTATAATTCTTATTCAAAGTGATAAAGAATCTGTAACATTATCCCAAATCTATAATTCTGCCATACATGCATTGTCATGGATATGTGCGTAATTTATTTATATTATTATCTCTGATGACAAGATAAAAGAAATAAATATGGAGGTATTGCTTAATTGACGATATTATGCATTAATTGAATATAAATTATTTCATATTAATATCTGTGTTTCATAGTAGTACTCGTACTTCATAATACATTCCTACGTTTTTTTTTAAAGTTTCCTGATATATATTTTTTATATTTATTCTTGCCATATATGGATTTTTTATTGTCTTCCTTTTTCCTTTGCTTATATGAAAATATAATAAACTTTAAACTGTTATTATGTTATTAATAGTTTGATGTTAAACGATACACTTAAGAAATCTTTGGATGGAATAGGTCCACACACTTTTCAACTAAATTTCAATTGAAATGAATAATGTATTAAACTCTGCAATATGGCATGTCATTATTGTTTTAAAATAGTGACACCTTTAGGATAACATAATGTGTTACAACTAGAAAAAGATTGACAAATCATAATTTAGAAGACATCGCTAAATTAGGAACCAATCAAACCATAACACCATGTTTTGAAGACGCACCCTAATAGCAATTTAAAATCATGGAATTCTAAACGTAGTGCATGAAAGAAAATATGTAAACAATTTAGGTTCTTCAACTTCATAACTAAACCGTAATTATTTACATATAACATTATTATGTTACGTAATTTGCTAAATTGTTTTAAAATACTTTACAAAATATGTTTCACATGTTCTAAATATCTTTGTTTGGGATAAGTTTAGCTTCGAGCTTTCTGGTTAGTTCTACGATAAAATCGTAACATTATTTCATGTTATATCTTATTTTAATAGATACCTTCTACACATGTGTTGTTATTCTCAATAAACATAATTAATATTTCATCCAACAAAAGTACTTATAAATTGCGCAGCGTTTCGTGTCACTTTTGCGGGATTGAAAAGTGATAAAAATAAAAATAAACTAGACAATTAATTAAGCACAGTTTTGTGATACGGACCACTGCAAGGGTACATTTAGAGTTTTTTTTTTATAACCTCATAAATACCATTAAATAAACGTTATATTCTAACAATTAATTAAAGTAATAATGAACATGTTTGTTAACCGTTGACATATTAGATAAGTATACTTGGATGTAAATGTTGGATAATACACCAATATTATTACATAAATTACTGGTAAACGAGTGAATTTTCTCGAGAAGAGAATATAATCCTTACTCAGTATGAAAACCATTTAAATGTTTTATATTATATCAAATAGATATTAAGATTCCATAAGAATTAAATGAAATATTCATAATAAAACAATTTTGTTTTGTTAGATGAATGATATTTAGAATTCAATATGTTATGAATACTAATGTAAACATTTACCTGCCTTTATCAAATAATAAGAAACGTATACCCCAACCACTAAAGACTGACGTCTCATTAGGATTCTCCCGGGACTTGCATGAACTTAGTCATGATTAATTAGGCTTATAAAGGTTCGTTACGCAAATTCGTTCCCGTTTTCAGCGCTTCCTTAAATCGATGTAATGCTATGATCAGTACTTTAAATTTCAAAAGTATTTTAATAAGATTTTTAATAAAGAAATATATCCTACTATGATTCAGCTCTAATAAAATTGTGTAGATATCCGAAACATATAATTTTTGATTTCTTCAGGATTTCTTGTTTTCCACATTGATTAATATTCTATATTCATATACCATATTCTAGGAAATTTTTATAACAATTAATTATTTGGATTACTTCTTCAATCTATGTATCGCTTATCGCTATACCATCATGACATATCCCTCAAGTGACGTAGTAAGCGAACTTTTTACATGTAATAACCATATAAGTCATCTTCTTGGTAACAAAATAAATAATTCATACAGTTTGCGTGGCATACCTCATCTCTAAATTGAATATGTAAAATGTCTTAAACATGATGTTTTACGAATCTTTGCCATTTACAGGCCACTCCAAAACTTTCAAAAAAGAGTGGAAGACTTATTCTGTTCCGGAAACTTCACGATTGAAGTTATTTCTTCATCAGCACTATTAAAATTATACATAAGTTTTGAAATCCACTTCATTATTTGTATGTTTATGCGAGCAGAAGTAACTCAATTTGCCTCATTTCCTCACAAGTTTCCAAAAAGAAACATTTAAACGTAATTAAAGATGAAAAATAATATGAGCAATCAAATATAATGAACAAACTCGTGTGTTTTTCTTGAAGCTTATAATTTCAGAAAACTTATTTTAACTTAAGTAACTTATATTAACATGGTAACCTCGTTACTGCTTGACACCTTAATATATTTTACAACTTTCTTTATACTTACATAATTATCTTTACTTTCATGTAAGTAAATTTCATTATATTTTAATTGAAATAAATTTCATGTTCAATTTGATAGAGTTTGCATCATTTGACTATTAATTAAAAATTGCATCGCATAAATTAAATTTACATTATGTTAATATTTCATTGTTTAGAGCTATTTTGATAGTAGCCGCCTTGATATAATTATAATTGGTATTCAAAATAAATTAACAAGAAAACTTTGACAACAATTTACTAAAATGCAACACAAAGTTTCTATCTCACATCGCCAGTAAACTAACTTAGGAACATCTCTTAGTTTCTATAAATTCCATGCAAATATTATCAAACATAGTCAGTAGGTACTTACACAACTTATCTATGGACACGTAATGAAGTATCACACTTACATACCTAGTCTTCTAAATGTTATATGCCGAGTTAGAAGTCAGACCCCTTAGGGTGAATTATTATTATACTAATATAACTATGACAAAACTATGCGTCATGACGATGCGAGCTTCAAGTTTTATTATCGCATTACCTTATCATGCTGCAGCACATAATCCTTTAATCCGCGTGCATTACTTCCTTCCCGTGAAGTATATACTGGAAAAAGATAAAAATTAATCTGAATTATTTCCACAAGACCTTTCATTATTTAATAATCGGATTGAATTGAACTTTCCATGAGGATTTGGAGCTTGAGAAAACATAAAAATAACTGACTATTTCTTGTTTGAATGACCTTTAAAAAAATGGCACTGCATACCATACAGATTTTTGTTTATTGAAAAAAATTTACTTTGTTTGATAATAGCTGGTATCTAACAACGTCCAACCCTTCGCTAATGTTAAAAAATAGCTTTTATGTATGTGTATACTCGTATAAATCTTGAACACCATTTAAACTTTTAATAGTATTAGTTTTTCTATTGCTCGTTAGTGATAGGTACCTTAAAATTAATTTATTGTCCTACTTCCCACAGCGGAACTTGTCTTTATTTAGATTGAAAAAACAATTTTTTAGTCAATATACTTAAAGAGCATTATTTTATTTCATTATGTCAACTCACCAAATAAGATTAATAATTTTGATTAACGTTTTTTGAGAAATTTAAATTGTTTTGTCGAAAAGAGTTTTTAATGTAATAACATCCAATATCTTTTTATAATTTATGTTATAATAACGTTTTATAAAAACTTGAATAACGTTGGATTTAAACATGAACACATTAATGTTTTTGCTGCCGAAATGCAAATTTAAATTTGCTAGAACAAACTGTCGTTAAAAACATAACAACCATTACTCATAATCTTCGTGAACTAAATAATTTTTATTCTGATGAAGTGAGCGAATTCCTCCAAACGTTATCTGTGAATTATCGTGATTGTGGTTTGTTAAATATTCCGTTGAGCAAACAAAGCATCGCTCGAGCACGTGCAGAACCCTTTGCTAATATAACCTCAAATTATATTGTATACATAGTACATACCTACTATTATTTACAGGTGTTTATTCTTCCTTTTCCAAGCGAATAATAATATGTTGTATGTGGACTCATTGTTTTCAGAATAATCTTCCGTGTTCCTTGATTAAACTTTTGTCTCTTTTTCTCGAGCTCTTTTATCATTGTTCTCTTTTTGCAATGCTCATGTGAAATCATATGTATTTGTTTTCTGGACCCTTGCAGTCAAGAACAGCAACATTGATCATTTAGATGGTACGTATATAAGTACTATATACTTTACTAAAAAAAAGAGTTGATTTAGTGTTTTACATTTAGTATTTTACCAGTACTATAAACTGCGTGAAATAATATTATTAAACTACGCAACTGAGAGGGTGATTTTCTTAACCTCTGTTCATTTTCAATATTATAATTTATGGAACTCTTAATCCATTTCTTAATTGCAGGTAATCTGATGGATGATGTAAACTTCTAATCCGCTGTTGATTTGTAATTATTTTGTGTAATATTATAAAAAAAATAGTCAGTTTTAGACTTTAAAGCTGACGATAAATTTAACATAAATAGGGGAAAAGGTACCAACAAATGATAGAATAAGTTGAATAATTATAATTCAAAGTAGTCATGACGATATCATAATTTTGAATATTCTTTTGTTTGTAGAAGGATGTAACATTTTAATATATTAAATTATGTACATGATACTGTATTCTATTTTGAATTTTCATAATAAACCGAAATTATTCATAAGACAACACACCGTGTACATGACGAATGTGCACGTGAATTTATGACGCACATACAAACGTATCATTTAGACGTTTGTATGAGATATATAATAAATATATTTAACCTACTGCTGGAATGTTGTTCATTTTATTTTCAAAATTTATACATTTATAAAATACCTTAATAGTCTCGTTTTTAAGCCTAATTTTTCAACCTAATTATTTTCAATCACCAATTCTTGGATAACTGGGTGGCAACGTTGTTCCGATATTTACTTTTAGAATAAATTAGAGGAAATTAAATAATTAGAGGAGAATATTATAAACCCCATAAAGATGGTTTATTGAAAGTTTATTCAAAGCTACTTCAAAGAGCGATGCAAATTTCTAAACAGATTTTTATAAATCTAAATGTCATCTTATTTAGGGTTGGTTGGAAGAGATCGCACCTTTGCAACAAACTTGCATTAAGAATTTTTCTACAAATTGGTATAAACAAAAATGTGCAAAATTTGAACATTATGTTTTCAATATTTTTTTATATCTTTCTGTTTTTTAACCAATAAGTTTAAAACCCTCTCCCTTAATTACTATGGTGCATAGCTTAAAATTATTTTTCATCATTTTCCTATTTTTGTTAGTTTGATCAATTACTTACATATCTCATATATTATTTGTTTATATTCAAAGCACAAATTAAAATAAACTCCCGATATGGCAGTGATTTCGTTATAACTAATCTCGGTAGTACTTGTAAAATCACATTCTCCAATGAAATTACCGCTAAGTAGTTTTCTTGCACAAATTTGTTTATCTGTTTTTATTATAAAGTCTTGGTTATAATGAGGAAAGTGTCGTTGATGAAAAAAGCGCAAGGATTAAAATGTGAAGACACAAAGCTTTTTTAAAATTATTATCTCAGAAAATATTGCACAATAGATTTAATTATATTCCAAACTGATTTGAAAATTGTGATTAATCACTTAAGCAGATACCTATCTCACAAAAATTAACTACCCCTTTTCGTACATCATTAACATAATTAATTTTAGACATGGTTGACTAAAAGTTTTTTTCATTTTTTACTTAAACCAGAAATATACTGTGAAATTCGCAAATTTAAGCTTTATTTTTTTTAATTCATCATATTCCTAAGCCCACTATTTCAGAGAGATTATTTTGTCAGATTTGCTTACGTAACGAATATACGTCGCTTATTATTGTCATTAGCACGGGGTAATTACATTGACGTAAATCAGTATAAATTTTGTCTGATATTGAAATTACTCAACTGTTTCATTATGCATAATCAGATTAATTTACTTGAGTACATCCATATTAATTAAGCCATTTCATTAGTAATTATTACTCAACTCCTCACAATTGTAACAGATAGCGAGAATTGATCGAGTATTTAGTAGAGATTGAGTAGAGATATAAATACCTACAAATATGGAGAAGTATTACAATTTCTTTTTCTTTCTCATTTCAACCTACATATTATTACTCATAGAACTTAATGTGAATCTCTAAATAAATTTAATAATAGAAAAAAAAATAAACGTATATTGGGACGTAATTTCATCTTGTTAACTAGATTTCATTATTCAATACACACATGAACCTGTTAATGCAATTGTAGTAGAATGTTGTACAAGTAAATTAAAGTGTTATAACAAACATCGATAAAAAAAGTCACGTGGATGAGTCTGAAAATATAATAGGAATCATGTTCTACAGAGGTTTTAAAAATGAAATAATATCACACCCTTTTTTAAAATTGAGGTTGGATAATAGAAAAGCATAGGGTAATATTACATACATACATACATACATACATACCATCACGCCGCTTCCCTCGCGGGGTAGGCAGAAAGGATCGAGCGCCACTTCCTTCTATCTTTGCATACATCTTTCGCTTCCGTCACTGTCATACAATTCCTCATGCATGCTCTCCTGTTCAATGTGCTCAACACGTGACCGTCCTGTAGGATTTGATTTAAATGATCTTGCCATTTAATCCTCGGACGTCCACGTCTCCGAGCACCATTCCTCTCAGCCAAATATATCTTCTTAGTCATTCTGTCATTCTGTCGGGTAATATTAAATAAATTATAAATGATCACTGTAAATAATAATTATTATCAAATGTGACGATAAGCGCTTTTGAAAAGTATGATATAAGATAATGAAAAATAACTATTTATCTTAAATATGTCTGAGCGCCTACAGCTGAAAAGGTGACGCTTAATAATCATTATCATGTTAATTCGCTTGTGAAATGTTCTTTGTCCATATAATTGGTTGTTCTTGTGCTTTCAACTATATTAGTAACTTCTTACTTACATTCTCAATGGAGTACCTACTCGATGTACAAATATATTTGTAGTAATCTAAATTATTACTAGGTATATCAGCATGGCATATATCAAAAGTGTGGTAGTCAGCTTACCAGCCACGTGTAATAAACAAGCAAACTGTCTCTGTACCAACAAAATGTGGTGATCTAAAACTTAAATAATAAAAATATTTAAGAAACAATAGTAATCTAAAGTTGTCTGAAAGAAAGGGTGTGTGGAAGCGCGGGCGTCCGAGAACCACGTGGCTTGATCACGTCGATCAAATTCTCAAGGAGTGTGTTGAGTAAGAGGAACCGACGTGCGTGTATGAGAAACTGTATGAATGTGGAAGAAGCGAAGGAAGTGTGTAAAGATATATCTGTTTGGCGCTCCGATATCTCTGTCTACCCCACTTGGGACACGGCGTGAGGGTAAAGTATACTATTGTTTAGTAGTAATCTAAATACCTTATTTAAAAAATGAAAACTATTTAAATTGCATTCATCTGTTTTTTATTAATATTTATTACAAAAAATATATTTTTTATTATTTTATACGCCATTATCTTCTAAAAATTTATTTTCTTTTTGAAATGAAAGACTTGGATAAAAATAATTTTAGTTATTGATCTGTCGATTTATAAAAAGCTGTTCAAGTGCGTAGTAAATCAATAATATTTATGCCTAATATGAAATAATTTTTTTTCTCAACTATTATCGCTGTCATTGAATGAAGTATTTAGTATAAAGAATACTTTTCTTTGAGCTGAGTCTTCCATCGATCAAGAAATTTTACTACAAACACGATGCATTTTAAACATAATATAAATGTTGTCGTAGTTAAAATATCATGACAGAAATAAATTAGAGAATTTCTGTAATAAGTTTCCATAGTTGTAAGTTGACTTTAAATAATCCCGCCAATTTTATAATGAACCGTATTTTGACACTTGTTAATCTCTTGGTTGACCATCTGCAACCAACTTCACTCTTCTCCGGCCTCGCGAGCACGCTGGCGTGTTTCACGTCAACGAGCTCCGAAAAATAATAAAACTTTTGTGTTAATAAAGTGTTCAAAAGATAATTGGAACCCGTTTTAATCTAAACAATAAGAGGTGACAAAATAAACTTGTAAATTGGTTAGTTTAAGTAGAACCTGTTGTGTAAATAATAAGTTCGTGAGTGAGTGTGTGTGTCTGAACCAGGCATTAAAATTAAACAATCAATAAATGTTTCTTTGTTTAACTTAAACTGTGTTTTTTACTTTGTGAAACCAATCTATGTAACTTTACGATTATCCCTGATTGAGACTCGAGCTCTGCAGACTGATTTAGCTAGACAATGTAAGGAAAGATGGACTTGAGTCGAAGAAAGAATTGGGGGGAAATTAAAGGGAAGATAAGTTGTTAAATAAATAATGGAAAAGTGTTACAATGTCGAGTAATATAATATAGGACGACTGAGCTAGTCTGTATATTCACATTGTCCAAGTAATAAGAACATACTAGTTTTTTTGGTTAGAAATAAACGTCTAATCCCAGACAATTTGTGAAGATAAGGGTAAATGAAGCCTTTGGTACAAGTTTTTCTCTGTCAACGAAATGGTGTCATAACGTAACCAGCATACCCAATTATTGTTCCTTAGTATTTTCAACAGATTTTCATAATAATGGAAAACTCGTGAATTTAATGTGAGTGTTTCTATAATGTTTTTATTAAACTTTTTATTAAAATCGGGAGAAACACAATAATATCAAATGTATTAATTAAGTTCCCAGCAATAAATACTTGATTAAATTATGACAGTTCTATTGTACGAATTCAGTGTTCAGTGCTATTGTACGATATTTTTATAATTTATTAATAAAACAAGATATATATAGTTTATTTAATTATCTATAACGTGCTAAATTTTCGTAAATCTACTATGAATGTTTAAAATTAACCTATTACTAGTTATTGTGCCGAAATTTAGGAAACCAAATAAACTGATCTCCAGTACTGTTCAAAACGCAACTTACTATACATAGTTATTATTTGATACTTGTGTAGCTCATCTTAAAACCCCTGGGAATTAAAGGGATCCTTAATCCACGTTTTTAATTATTCTATATATCAATACAAATAAGCATAGTAATCACAATGGATTCTTCAAATTGGTATGGTTTGTTGAAAACGTGAGATAGGCAAGTAAAGATCCGCTAATTTATACAAAAACATTTTGAAAATTCGAAAAATTACAGCTACTTCTTTCTGGATAGACATAGACATGTACGCTTACTCATTAAAAAGTTACGCCAATGACTCATACTGATTTCAAGTGGGCTCTGCTTTTAAATTAAAAGCCAACCTCTTAGTCTTCTCAAATATCATTAAGTTGTAAAAATCAAAATATCCTCACACTTCAGTAGTTAAATGAAATTCTCAGGTGATCAATTTCCTAAAATAATGAGAACCTTTTAAAGAAATATTTTCAAAATTCTACTTAATTTACTTGCCTTTTTTATTATGCCTTCTTGATATCCTATATCATTACAATTCAATATTTAATTATCCTCTAACGAATAAATCTTTTTTTTATATAAAGATGAATCTGGATTTGGAATAAGCCCAAATACGAGTACACCCCAGATAGAGTAAACCTCACACAGTGGCGGGACTAGATTTTTCATGTCTTTCACGCTTTGTGTAAATATATTGAATCATTCGCAAACGAGTAGATGATATAGAAAGTACCTACATATTATGTTAGTACTATTTTTTTCAGATACCTGCTTATGAGTTTTACTTGTTTGTTGTTTGAGTTTGAGAGAATTACCTCAGATTTTTCATCGAAAAATCAGATGTTGGTAATCAAAAATATTATTTTGAGCCGATACATTAAAACGGTATTGAAGAATGACCTTTTTCAATTTGTTCTGGGTCTGGGTGTTACATATTTATGTGTTTAGAGCATTTTATATAACTATGTGTATCGTCGCGTCAGTACCCATAATACAAGATTCATATCTGAGTTTGGGACAAGCTCGATCTGTGTGAATTATCTATACATGTTAGGTGTTAGGTTAGGTACACAAATACTTAAACGTTCAAGTAAACCAATCGATATGTTAAATGAAAGTTTATTTTCTTTTGTAACATATGTATTATCTTAAAACTATAATTAATTGATTAATAATAAGTTGTATTTTACTTGATACTCAAAAACTAAATCATGAGTATTTTACAAAAATTGTAAAGACTCTTCAACAAAATCCATTAAGTTAACAGAAAGAACTAAATAATTGTGCAATATTAATATATTAAATTGCAAATTATACACAGGAGATGGCTTATAATTCAGAATCAGAAGTTTTAATCTTCTAAAATGGATTAATATATCTAAGACTGTAGGATAGGTACATCTATTCAAGGACTCCGGTCAATCCTCTTGATCATCTGCAGCTCATATTTTCATGTAATCCTCGAGATTAGCAATCGATATTTGCTAGCACAAGACATACATTATTAATGGTAAATATATGTTTTGATATGCAGTGTAATGAATGATGAAAAGATTATGAAGCAAATATACATATATGTCGTCGTCCAATAGTTAAATTAGCCAGTTAACTAAATGATAAGGTGGTTAGTAAAATGCCGTTATCCGACTGAATGGCTAGCCAATTGTTTCGTTGAATCACAACAAAGCGTCAAACGTTCAGCATTATGTTTGATCAAAGCTAGCCCGATTTTTGGAATTTATTTAATGTCTTTATTTGGCAATGCGTCGATAGGATTGATTACGTTGCGTCATACAATCCAGCTAGATCTCTCTTGATTGAAACCCGGCGTTTAAATAATCGCCAAGCGCAATCACTTGAAAATCCAGTGATTAATTGACCTTGATAAATAATGGGAGTACTTGCATGATGAATTGAATATTTGCACGTTTTTATGTTGACTCCATCTCTGCTTTCTCCGCAGGAAATATGGCGTGACTGTCCAGATGATCGTGAATTTATTTTATTTTCTCTACAAAATCTGTCATTAGGAACCGAATGTTTATGATGATATACACGAACCTTTTTACATTTTTATTTGTTTCGATAGAAATATTTTATTTTGTAGCAAATATATTATGTAACTTATTAGCAAATAAATAATGTCACATGCAGGCACAATTCAGTGGTGTGACTAGACTTTTTATATTGGCGATGCATTTGTAATAAAAAAGTTCCTTATTGCCACAATTTCATAAGGGAATTTGAAAATAAAATCGGACTTCTATTCAACTATTAAACTTGGTATTGTAATTTATTTATTTTAATCTTCATGTTACATTTATAACAATATTTCAAAATAAAACAATATCCTAAAAATATCAGTTATACAATTCAATGTACAGAGTGCGAGTTTATCGCTAAAATGCGATGTCTTCCAACTAACCCCTTAATGATGATAATACCTCACCATTTTTTAACAACACCCAATATTCTTTTTTACTTAAATGGAAAATACGCCACTGTCATTACCAAATTTGTAATATAAGCTTATAACTTTATGTTGATAAAGGGAGTGTACGCTTAAGTTGTAAAGAAAATCAGAGAGATGAATTAAATCATTTTAAATTCATTACAACCAATCAAAAATTCTTATAACTGTTAGCTTAAAAATTATTTTATAATAATCAACCCTGGATTACATTTTTGTTATTCAGTGTTGATTTTAAACTTAATTAAGAATTTTATCGTTTTTTGAGATTTTTGCAAAGACATTGTTCTATGTCATTAGAATAAAAATATGCTAGTTTATTTCCTTTTATCGTATTAAAAAATACTCTACGACTTCCATTTGGTATTTAACGTAGTAAATAAATGTGTCGCTTTATCTTATGTATTACCTAAATATAATAATACGAACTATGTATTGAATTTAATGGAGTATCTGTGATATTTGGGATAGTCGAATAAATAATACATTTCTGCAAGTCACTGGAGAATACCTTTATCGAGCAAATATCATATTTCACAATAATAATTTATCTCTTGGGTATGGATACGTTATAAGTGAGTACATACATACGTATATAGGTATCTACTAACTTGTTTTGATTAAAAATTTTGCCTACGTTTCTCACCGGCATTGTCCACAATAAAGTACTCAAGGGTTCAGGTCAAAATGGTTGTTGCGTTGTTCATTAATACCTCAGATATCTGTACTGTACATACATAGATAGATCCCTACGATCATCTCACTTACAGATACCTATGTACAAAGATAATACTTATACTGTACAAATTAAGTTAGCTAAACAAATTTCGTTGGGATAGATGCGGTCAGCACTTTAATTAGATTTTTTTTTCGAACACTTTGTTCGCATGAGTTCATAGGGAACAATCCCGCCCCAGCGGCCATTTTCACGGTCAATATATCACACAATATTTGTTTACCTTTGATTTTCTCATATGTTTCTCGTCTGGTTTTGACAGCATCACATATGGAAATAATTTAAATGCATACATCAATCTCAACGACTCTTCTATTTGGGTTACCTACTCAACTTTTCATGAAATAAAATATATCGAATTTTATTTCTACGTATACACTTTGTTGTTTTATTTTTTTGAAAATAGTATACTATACATCACGTCACGTCCCTTTGGAAGAGTAGATGGAATAATACTCTACATTCTTTCACCCTTGCGTGCATTCTTTTCTTTCGATTTTAATTTGATTTATACTTCAATCATTTCATTCTTATATTTGTAATTACGAAAATTGATTGGACTTTCTGTGCAATTGAACTTAAAGACGTTCAGTTATTTATTTTAAAATTAGTGAACCTACATATGAAATGCCAATAAAAAATCATCATATTTTTTACTCGTACATCATTTTATACCTTAACATTATATCATCCTAATATTTTGGTTGATTTCAATTTTCTTATTCGCTTACATGGAAGTATGTTCTCATACTCTCGTATGTAACTCTTAAATAAATAACTACTTACCCCATAGTTTTCCTTCACATCTGTCTGTTACGAATAGAAACTTTAGTCAAAGGTTAGTAAAATAACTTAATTTATGTATGGATTCTTACCAAAATAATCCACAAAGTTCTGATAAAAGTGACATGGAAATTCATAATTACTATCATATTGCAAATTTAAAAGTTTCCAGGGTAGAAATATTTAATTGAGTTTCCAGTTTTCCATTAACTCATTTTCCTTGTCCACGCATGACATTACGTAATCCGCAGATTGTGTTAAACTCCTTTCAAGCGATATATTAATAACACACAACATTACAATAGATTTTAATATTCATCATGGTGTTCAACTCGCAATAATAATCTTCTAGACTTACCATCATTTGAGACATTATTAAATTTCAGATATTATAGACCTCTAACCTTTTTGATAATTTGTCATTTATTTGATTATAAAGAGGAAAAAAGTTTAATTAACCAGACGGCATTAACATTTTAGGAGTACGTAGGTACCTACTTACTGTTAATTTATATTTCTTTTCTTTTCTCAAAAATTAGTGGATGATCAACGTTAAACATTATTTTTTTATTTATTTATTCTTTTTGCAAATCATCATTACATTACAGTGTTAACAAAATAATACAATTTTTTAAAAACTAGGACGATGTGCAGTGGCGAGATTATCACTATAAAGTAATTTCTTCCATCTAACCACGACACATTGACATAAACCTAGTTTCTTTCTCAATCAACTTAGTATAGTAAATGTTACAAGCAATGCCACAGTCATAAATACAAGATTTGTGCTGTATAACAATCTGTTGATCCTGCTGACCTAATCTGATTCATTGCCTTCCATATTTGATAATTGAGATTGCTCACAGAAAAAATATACTCTTTGACATTGAATATAAAGGTGTATAAAATGTTTAAAATATCACCACTTGTATTTTTTTACGTAATATCAAAGCTATCAACCACAATTATCATATTACTTAACTCTTTTCTTTCATTCTCTAAATAGAAATCCCCTAGACTTCTGTGCTATCCTTTTGGTCGGTGGATGTCGTTCAGTTACTAAGATCTTCATTTCTGTGTACATTTATTAAGAATCCATTTCTTTTATTCAGATCATATCACAAAGGAGAACAGACTGATATCACTATATCTACGAGTGCACCATCTGGATGTATTCCCTATAGGACAAAATAATAACTTTCTACAATACGTAAGCTTCTCATATTTATTTCAAATATGAAGGAATATTATATTTGAAATCTCTGTACCAGCATTTTTTTAATTTTTACTTCCAACATTCATAGATTCATTGACCACATAAGTGTTTGCTTTAATGCCAGCTGATGATAAAGATGTATAAAATTCCTAATTCTTATGACATTTACATTATTTGTACCATTTCTTATAGATTTTTTTTCTTCTATCTCCTTGACATCTCCTACTTTTATAACCATTTTAATTATTGACATACAACTTAACATTTTATTGACATTCTATACTGACATTCCAATATTTTGTAAAGACATACTAACATTTATGTAAAGAGTTGAAAGAGTGATAATATTTTTTAGTCAATTAACTAAAATAAACTCCAACTTTTCATTTTATTGTATTTTTGCTAAACAATAACAGTGTTAACGCTGTAAATTGTTGCATTGGTCACAATGATAATTGAGTACTTTCAATAATAATAATTTGATTCATGCGCCATTATGGTGTCTGCTTTTGATATGAAAGTGGTTAAATTATTAAAAGCGTACAATAAAAATCATTATACAACCTGAAGAGTATATACTCGTATTATTTCAAATAGAACATTTCTAGAATTTCATGGTTTATTAAATTTTCATTACCGTAATATGAAATCATGACAAATATAGTTCGGTATTTGAGATATTTTATACCTTTATCATACTACTATTCTGATGGAGTACTCTATAATATGTAAATGTAATTTTTTTAATATTATACAACACAAAATATAACATTTTCACAATTTAAAATCATTTATACATTTTAATACTACCTCACTGGGTTTGCACCCGTATCGAGGTAATATTATGAAACAAATCATATCAAAAAAAAACCTCACTGGGTTTGCACCCGTATCGAGGTAATATTATGAAACAAATCATATCAAAAAAAAAACCCAAAAAGCAATAAAAAAATGGATATAGCAAACAAAATATTGTCTTCAGACCGGAACGCTACACAGCAGGCTCTCAGAATCGTCCAGTCCCAAGTTTAGTAGAAAGGAATATACCCCAATCTTCGTTACAGCACTCCTATTTGGACCCAGAACACTCTGTAGTTGATTGTAGAGACGTGGCCCAAGAAATGTATGAAATCTTCTTGCAAATGAGGTCGAAACTTGCGGCACATCAAGATTTATATATCTATAAATCTTGATGTGAATATCTTGTTATAAATACTATATCGTCAAAGTATTTATAACAAGTGGGGTAGCCAGCGGATCAACTACATATTCATGCAGATTGTCGTCTCCGTGCTTATAAAAGAGAAGACATTTTACTTTCGAAATACACTCGAAAATTCAGCATTCTTAATACACAATTAGGTATAAACTTTATAAGTTGTCCTCTGCGTGGCAATAATAAATTAAGTTCATGATGGGTGACAATCCTTATAAAATGTAAAATGTTTTTTTTTTTTCAAACTATTCCTCAAAATGTTTATTTTAATCTCCAAGTATTCTGATTATAATATCATTTCATGAATTATAAAGCTTAAATTACATGTAACTCTACTTTTGATACACAAAAATATTACTTTTTTGGAAACAAAGAACTTCCATTTTTAAGTGATTTTATGTCAATTTTTAAATACTTCTATTCTTAATCTCTCTCATCACTCACGATCTGCCATTAAAGACATAGAAATAAATTACTATCATGAGAATATCAGAGCGTAAAAACTAATTTCCCTCCATTGTTTCTAAAACAAATCTTGAGAGAAAAAAAATAGGTATAAAAAATCCAGACTTTTGGATTAAAAATAAAAATTGTATAGGATTTCAGTTTACTGATAACATTACTTCAACTTACTAACCATTAATTAAAAATTATAATGTTACAACAAATTTACACAACCGTCTTGTAATTAAAATCTATTTTTTCACGACCTTAAAAAACTGTTAATCCAAGAACACTATTAACGTTATTTTCTTGTTTTTGAAAGATTTATGATTATGCTGATATAATTTATCTACCAAAACCATTATTTTCAGAAAAACATGTTGAACCAAACAGGCTCATAATAATACTAAACTAAAAATGTTAGTAAGTAGGCGCTTATCATGTAATCTTTTATCGTGACTTTTGGAAGGTGTAAGGAAAATGTCAATGAAGCAGTTTAGGTTTTACGTCGACTTTAGACATTATTATACTCACTCTATAGATCAAATGTCTAAATGTGTTAAACCACGACACTAAGTTGTAGGTATATCAATCTTCAGAGTCGCCCATTTTTACGCTCTCTTTTAGGAAACAGATAAAAATTTAAATATCGCAATTTATTTATTAACTATTTACAGTATCTACATTGATAACGATTACAAAAAACGTTTCTCCCAATAAAAATTAATGTAGTAGAAAAAACATTTTTTTAAGTGTAATTAAGTATTTAAATAAAAAAAAACAGACAAACTATTTTTATCAAATTCTCATAAGGGGTCGATGGATAACCATGTCGACTTTTTAAAGTTTAGTACCAGTTTTATCGTGTGTCCCTAGCTTTTGTCGAGATACTAAGTAGTAGAGCTTTTAATACATAGCTTCGACATAAAGCTTTTAATATAATATAATAGTAACTGTCTTAAATTTGAATAAATTTTCATTTTAATCCTTTTGATTATAGATTTATTCATGGCGTCACTGTGGAGAATAATAATTTGATATAATCGGACATCTACCATTTCCCCGAAGTAAATTTGACCCGTTTGAAATATTAATTATAAAACCATTTCATTTATTTGATATAAATTGGGTGTCCAATAAATTTATAAAATAAAATCTGAATAGGGAACATGCATGTGTGAGGAATATGAATAAATGTTATCAATTTATATTAATAAATATACGCTAATCACGAATATCCTAATAAGAAACGACAAAATAAAACTTTTCATTCATTATTTTCATTTTAAAAATCCATATTTTCTGTTATTGAATTAGTCCGGTGTGACGTCGCTAGGCGCTATTTTGTATTGCCACACATTTCACTCTTAGTACTGTTTGTAGCGCCTGATATTGTCAAACACTGCTCCGCCACGAGTGGGCCTTTTTGCGGCGAAGTGCGAAAATCGCTTTTTTAAATGGTGATAAAAACCTTAAAAATGCACATTTAAAAATATAAAAAGCACCATATTTTTTCTTATTTTCTGTAATATTTTTTGGGTTGAAAATTTTTTTTTGTGAAAGTTCCCCATTGAACGCTCACTTTGAAAAAATGTAAGCCCTATACGTCAATATGTAGATAATGACCTAAAAGTATGTGATTTGTCTTCTATAAAATCATTACAGATTTAAATTCTTAAAATTTCGCTCCATTACCTCTTTTTTAATTCAACCTGTGTCCAGCTAGTGCAAGTGGGAAGCTTCTTCGATTGCATGCTAGTGTATTTTTGTCTTTTGCCAACGTCTTTCATCTGAACTATAAAATAATATTGAATAATGATTCTATAAGAAATATTAAAACTTGATATTTAAAGGCTCTGGGTTATTTAAAATATTTTTTGTACTTTAAAGTAGGTGAATAGATATTATAAAGTTATACTAACAATTTCAATTTGTATCTTTATTATAAACGGAATATTGTATGTGAATATTTTCCAGATATTTATTCATATTCCATTTTTACTTTCACAAAAACAATAATAATTTCATAAACGTACGTAACGATATGATATCAGACACTAAGTTGATTCCAAATAAAGGAATGTATCGGAAAAAGATAACCATTTGAAGAGTGGAAAAATTCTTTCATGCTTTCGTTGTCGACTTCATTGTCTAGTTTTCTATACTTGTTATGGTGACTGATAATCGAAAATAACTTGATTCTATCGCTTTGCCAGACATGGAGTGAACAATTTTAAGAACTTTTAGCTGCTTTTAAACATAATTTTTTACTCGCGGCAGTTGAAGAGCCTGTAAATTATCAATTGTGATCGTAAATAAATGATTTTTTAAATGGATTATTTTTATATTGCGTTGTTTTCATGATTCAAAAAACCTCAGGGATGCAATGCAATGATAATTCAATCCACACTTATCTCAAACGAGGCATTGTATTGACTTAAAAATAACAGTTTTTTACACATTGAAGAGTGACCCACCTCACACACGGATATCCCAGGAGTCGTAAACTCGTATTTATCCGCACATTCAAACAAAAATTGCTCTGACGGGCGGGCCATTGTACAGCCGGCCAAAACCGCCATCGTGAGAATCTTTTATACCACTTCTCCCTTCAATAACCCTTTTGGAAGTGAGTTAATTTATGAAAGAAAAGAAGTAACATACATAAACATTTTCATTTTTTTATGTTTTTAGGTATGTATATTTGGAAAGACGTTAGCGATAAATGTTCTCACTTACTATTTACATAATCATCAGAAATTATTTTTATGTCGAGAGACCATCGTGTAGATGACTTCCCTCTTATTCCGATGTCTGACATAATATTATGCAATTTATTTATATTTGATAAATATAGTGAGTTATCCTTACAATTTCTATATATATTTATTTTATCACGATTTCTGTATCCGTCTGCACGAAGTAATTGATAAATTTAATACTACGCTCTGGAGAATCAAAAGTTATCCAGACATGCGGTTATAATTCAATGGTATACAATTTTATTTCTGCACTATATCGTTGTTAGTTTCCTGTCTAAGTATGCAACTCCATTTATTCAGCAACACTGCATTGAAGATAAATCTTTCCCATCGACCATAAAAATATAATATCTACAAATACAAGGAGTTTCACAATTTTTTGATTCGTAGATAGTAATATTTCTCAAACGGAATCGTCGTTATATTTCATTGAATATCACCAGCTATTTTTCATTTTTCATACAAGTCTATTTTCTATATAGCGTTCCGTTCTCTCTGCATAACCCATTTGAGACACGGCGTGAGGGTAAAGTTGTAGTTATTTTCTACTCAGATTATTTATTGTAGACTATTTACTTATAATCCATAAAAAATATTTATTTTTTCTAAAGAAATAATGCAATATCGTTATTCTTAATTAGAAAACTGCTATATTGTTAAATTGCTAAGTGTAAAATTTTAACGCAGAAAAATTACATAAACTGATGTGCAAAAAGAATAAATAAATTAATAAATAAAGCATTCATGTTTCCGTTTCAATAATTTCTGGAAATAATATACTGTACAAAGAACTGTTTCGTGTAAATTGATCTTATATCTTTTCTAGATATATGTAGTTTTGAGAGTTTTTGTGAGAGTGACGACTTTGCCAAGAGAGACATCCAGGTCATTGGTGAATTACTCAACAAATAAACAGTATGTATCTGTTCTTTCAGGCTCTTCTTTGGCAACTTTATATTCCTATCAACATCCGTCCCTAGTGATTCCTCAAGTGTAAAGGCCTCCTCCATATTTTTCTATACTTTTCCTTCCTAATATGCTCTTTCTCGACATCGCAAAGTCAAAATGGCAATGGGCAGATTATAAAGCTTAACAAGGAACCGATGGCATCTTAAAATGGATATCCTGGGATGGCCCCAAAAAAGATTAACTACATACAAGTATAATCCCTATCGCTGGTAGAAGTTGGACGAGAGTCTAGTTACTACATTTATATTATCCTTTTAAGGCCACAACATTTTTATAATACATAGAAATAAAACAAGCCATGATTTATAATATGATTCTAAGTTAATAAGACAAGTGATATTTAACATATACCTACATTTTCATTGTAGATGTTCAATTATGAATTCATTACTCACATTGCTTTACGAATATAAAACAAATATGTTAATATAAAAATCCTGTTCCAGAACCCACGCAGAATCATAATATAATCTCCGTGTGTGCGTGGATCTTTTATTTTATTTTTAAACTGTCATTTTTCTCGAGGTAAAAAAGTAATATCACAATTTATAGCATGGGCGTACCCAACGAGAGAAAAAGAGGGATGATGCCCTCCTGGTATTTAAAAAATAGTCGAAAAGTAAGCAAAATTAGTTTTAAAGTATAGAAATTGTATGGAAAATTGACATCGAGGTGGGAAGCTGCTATCCTTAGAAGTCAAACGAAATATTAAATATCTCTAAAATTGTTGAACAAAAACGAGTGGAATGTAAAACATTTCAAATACCAAAATGATACAAATATGCAAACACCAAAAATAAAAAATCGTGTTTAAAAAATCTACTCATTTTCAGTAATTCAAATCGTTAAAACTGGAACAATAAAAAGGGTTTACATTCTCGTATCATAAAGCTAAATTATCAAAATTAAAAATTTGGACTAAAAAACAAAAAAAAGGTCCGCAAATTTGTTAATTGTCAGAGTAAATATAGATGGATCTAAAATATTCTTTAACAAGAACGAGCAGATCATGAAACATTTCAATCTTTCGAGTTTTTTGTAAAAGACATGAAAATAAATGAAGATATTTTACAACTAAAATGCAGCTAAAATTTAACGAGGTTTGCCACCCAACCTTAAAAGTTTTAATTGGCACGAAGAAGACAGCTTGCATGTTTATTACATGCAGCTAGTCTGTTAACTACCCCACTTGTAGTATACGCCGTGATCATATGATATAGGATTTTTGAACACATATGCAGGATATAAACCAAATGCATTATTTCATAATAAAAAAATATATAACTATAATAATTTTGGGTAGAGGTTCACTTCCAATTGGTTCTTGTTTAAATTTTTAAGAATGCACGTATCACATGTCTAGTTATTTCACTGACATATCTACTTTTGTCACCTACTCTCGGCTAAATTATGTTTCGCTGTCGACTCTTCAATTATCTCACTACTTCTATACACATTTGGTGAAACATTTACGCATCTATGTACGCTGATGTGTATTAAAGGAACTGTAACCACACACATAAAAGTGGAAAAACATGTTTTCACATTTGTTAACATATTTGGTAGAGAAGAGTTACGTTTTGTAAAATTCAAAATAAAAAATTGGTATCAGTGTGCTCATTTTATCAGTTGCATAATATTTCTTGAAGGTTTCTTTATTTCAATTCACAGTATTACATATTGAATTTTTTTTTTTTTTTTTTTTTATTCTTCACTTTACATTGGTTAAAATATTTCAAAACAATACAAAGTATCATAAAAATATCAGTTTTCAGTTTCAATGTAAAGAGGGCGAATTTTTCGCTATAATGCGAAGTCTTCCAACTAGCCCGGTAATAAAATTCGTCGGTAGCCTGGAGGTAGAGTCTCGGTCTCGTGAACAAGGGGTCCGTGGTTTGATACCAGGTGCGGGTAAACTCCCCTTTCACGACACAAGCTTTTAGTAGCTTAATGTGAAAGGTGTATAAGGTTGTATTTGAATTTATAACAATTTAAACCCAGATATATCTTTTAAAAAAAAACATAAATTATCTCGAAAGAATCACTTGAATGTGAACTGAGCATAGGTGACCAGCAAGTCGAACAAGTAACGCAGTTTCAATACCTCGGCAGTGAGCTACTAAGTTCATATGATCTCCCCAAAGAAATACGACTACAAGTAGACAAAGCTGCAGCCGTAGCAGGCTGCTTAAGAGACGATATATGGAGGAATAAAGACATGACAACGGCCAGTAAGGTTCGCATATACAAGACATGTGTACGCCCAATACTCACGTATGGCTTAGAAACAAGGGCAGACACAACCAAAACCAAAAGCATGCTGCGTACAACAGAGATGCGAACTTTGTGAGCCATTGCCGGAAAAAGTCTGCGAGATCGTGTGCAAAATACCATAATCCGGGAGATATGTGAGGTCCAGGATGTTGTTAGATGGGGAATACAACGCCGAAGATTTTGGTACGAACACGTCCAGAGGATGGGTAGCACCTGCAGGGTTACTCTTGACAAAACTAAACACGATCTTAATCTAGTCTTGATCTTGATCATACGACGCACGAAGGGACTATGGTCAAAAACACCGCGCTACCGCTAACGTGCGATCGGTTTGCGTGTATGTTTGGCCAATAGTCACTTCGTGCGTCGTATGGTCAAGATCAAGACTAGATTAAGATCGTGTTTAGTTTTGTCAATAGTAGCCCTGCAGAATCCCAAATATTGTTCTACATGGACTACTTGATGGACGACGCCTACCCGGAAGACCCCCTAAACGTTGGAAGGACAGCTGGGCATCCACATCGCAAGAGGACCCTCCTGCATGAACAGACCTCTGGGTCTAATGAAAGATTAAGAAGAAGAAGAAAATAAATAATAGAAATATAAATAAATCATACACACACACACATTCAGACTATAAACAAGCTCGTTTACTCGTTGAGTTTTTCACAAAAACAGGTCTCCTACTCTTTGTTGTTGATTTTTGAGTGAGTCCTAAAAATAACACATTAAGACAATAAACATCTTAAATTCGGCCATGATTTATACCATCCATCCTGAATGTCTTATTTTCATTGGCACGGAGAGGACAACTTACATGTTTGGTGCACGTAATTAGTTCGTTGAACATCCCACTTGTGAGAAATGTCGTGATGGTATGAATTATGAATGAAGGAGTTTTGCATTTTTTTTTCAAAATCTTTTTTATCGACTCCTTCTAAAATAATCGATGACGAAGTTACTTTGACCAAAATTTACAAACGACTTGCCTATACTCGTGAAATAATTTCTATTAAGCAATTTATTTTGGTCAATCAACGAAACGTTAGACATTAGTCAGTTAAGGCCTCATTGCCAGTTTATTGACCTTTAACTTACTAGATTGATGAGCCTCCTGAGAAAATAATTTATAAAAGTTGTCTGTGTATTCTGTTTATCCGTAGCTTTTGGTAAATAAAGTCGAGCATAATATTGTGGTTGCTTGAACTCGTTAAAAAGCTTGCGAATTATTACGTAATTTAAAAACTCTTTTATGTTTTTTTTATGTTAAACATCATCTGACTTGTAATAATTTATAACACATGTTTAATATTTATTACAACACACCGTTACTATGACAACATTAGAGCATTAAGAATAGCATAAAAATAGACAAATTAATTGCCACAAAATCATACGAGGAGAAGAGGTTTATCGTCTCCAAAGTAGGTCGTAAAAAGAAGAAAATAAATTGTTTTTATATTTAAAACTTTGGTCAAATATGTAGATTTATTTATTTATTTCATTTACAAAAACAATTTTTAAAAGATAAGTCACAAAAAATCTACCTAACTGGGCATGAGCCCGTACCAAGGTAGACTGAGCCAGTTTTCACCTTACATTGTTTCAGCTCTCAATTTTCTTTACTTCAGTTACTGAGGTTATTTTCCCTACTAGATATTATTATATTATATTGTAGATATTATCGATAAGCCAAAACGTGGTTATGCTAAACATTAGGCCAAACATGACTGAAAAAACAGAGTACTACATTTTATTCTCAATTATCTGTCTTATTTATTTATTTATTCTTTACTGTACATTGATTTCAAACAATTACATAAAAGGTACCTACCTATACATTCAAATTAGATACTATGAATACATGTATACAAAGGGCGAGTTTATCGAAAAGGCGCGATCACATCCAAATAACCCAAAATATGTCAAAAAAAATTAAAACGCAAAAACGTACGTGCGCATTTTAACATTATTAATTTAGGAGAACTCGTGTAGGAGAAAGTGGGAGTCCTATTCCGTTGCTACTCAACAGAATATCAAATAAAAAAATACGTCTCTTTTAGCTACAATAATTTCCTACTCTATAATTTGTCCCCAAGCAAAATTATGTTGATTTAAAAAAATATCATTATTAAAATACTTTCCAGCCTTTTTATTACTGTTCAAAAAAATTGCGTAGATACTGTCCCATATAGAACTAACAGACTATTTCTTCTTAAAAGTTGAACAATATTTGATTTTTTAAATAAGTTCTATAAGAATTCAGAGAAAATATAATTATCCTATCTTGAATACCAAATATAAACTTCTTTTTCGATTACGTCATCATTGAAAATTTAAATTCTTGTTATATCTTTTTCTATATATTATAACAATTTTACATTTAATTATGAATCTATAATTTAAACTACTACTTCTAATATCCCGTCTCGGCAAATTCTCAAGTAAGCTGTCGCCAAGGCAATAAAATTATTTAGTGGTTTGAATGTTGATATTTTCAACATTCTGTTGTTGCTTTTTGATGATGTGTCTTTTGTGATTTATTTTCCTACCTTGCTTTTTTCGATTTTGCTGTTTTTTTTTTCAGCTGAGATCGCTGTTATGGTCTCAGTGTAGAGAGAAATTTTATACTATAATATACTATACCATCACGGCATATCCCACAACTGGGGTAGCCAGCAGATCAGCTGCATGTAAGAAACATGCAAACTGTCCTCTTCGTGCCAATATAAAATCAAGACATTCAGGATGGGTGGCAAACCTCATCGCTTAATTTAAGATGAAAAATGTCTTAATTTTTTCGAACACCTGCCTTTTACAGGACACTCGAAAACTTACGCAGAAGAGTGGGAGACCAATTCTTTACCGGGTGCTCCACGGGATATTTTAAAGATGATAATAATAAATACGCAAACTGTTCTCTCAGTGCCAACAAAAAATGAAGACATTCGGGATGAATGAAAATTGTTATTTCTAAAAACCTAAAATTTATGAAATTCTCTGTTATTATGTTCTTTTTGTTATTTCGGTGATTTGTTTTAATCATACATTCCAGAAGCCCTGTTAAATTTCAAGTTCAACATATAATTTCTTGTAATTTTTCCTTCGCCTCATTTTTGTGTTTTGTTAATTGCTTTCAGTCTAAGAGTTTCACTAACGATCATTATTTTATACCCACATATTATAGATTCCAACAGGTATTAATTAGAATCGATTTATAATTATCAAAGTTTTTGATGGTTTCTCTAAATTATCCACGAAAGGTTTCATTTACAGATAAAATTTGATTAGAGATAATGAATATTCTAATAATATTTAACAGAAAATAGAGAGTTCCCGGTATAAAAAATAGGTTTAATATTCTTCTCTGCAAGTTATCGAGTATCACGTAAAAAGCAGATATTCGTAAAACTTCACGTGAAGGCAGTTAACATTGACAATTCATTGATGAGGCATGCCATCCAAGCTGGATTTCTTTTTTATTTGCACAGAGATGACAACCTACATATTTATTGCATGTAATTAGTCCACTGGCTACCCCACTCGTAGAATATACCATAATGGTATTGTAGTACAGTAGCAGAAGAAAGGTATCTACAACCAGTTGTAATACGTTTTTTCTATATACAACTTTAGCTTTCAATATAACACATTTCCTAACTTTTCGTTTCTATAATATAGAGTGACAGTCGTTTCAGTAATTTGGTTTTATCTAGTAAAGGTAAAGAATCTTCGCCTGCTAAGTGTTTGCCGATACAATATGAAATTGTGAATTAAAATGGCGATATTTATTTTTCTAAAAAATGCATAATAATTATTACTATGCATTATATTATAATACAGTTTTTTATTATATTTTGTGCATTGCGTATTAGAAGTGTCACATCATTAATGATTTTTAAACCTTTCATCATCTTCATTGTTGTTACTATTTACCATCCTCATGCTATCCATGAAATAATTTAATTTATAGAAATTGTTGCTAAAAAATAACACTTTGTCAAATGAGAAAAAAGTATAATAATTTTAAGCGCTCACATTTTTGTAAATTTTGCTCACGCTTTTGTAAATTTATGAAGTTTTGCCACTCGTCTTTAATGTTATATAATTATTTTATCGCTCAAAGAGAGCAAGTTTGCTTGTTAATTAAAGACCATTGACTACCTTACATTATAAATCACTTCAATATAAACACACAGTAGTAAACAGGCTGGCGCTGATTCAAATTAATTCATGTTCGTAATAAAAAGAAATTGTACTACTCGTTCTACGTACATTCATGTAGGAGATTGTTATCATTGAACATTTCACTAATGAGTCAGTATTCAATTTCCTTCATTTCTTGCCCACACAATAATGGCAGAATATCTATACGCTTTCCTGGTTGAACTTTGAAATTTAACGATATTCATAAAAAGTTTACCCGATATAAAACTATACATCCCTTTTACAGAACAACTTCGTTATGTCACGATTTTATAAAAAAAAATGTAACAATTTATTCAGATAATGTATCCATCTCCAAGCTTGCAAATAAAATAAATATCTTTTATAAATGTAAAAGCAAAAGATCAATAGCTAGATACGGTTGAGTTTACGTAAAAGTTATTTGTAGACAAGTGTGTACATCATAAAAGCTTCGTTATCCCAAAATAATAATATCAAATTATTTATTTATAGGAATCTCGTAGATCACAAAAAGGAACAAACTTTCTTTTTTTTTTAAAAAAAAAAAAAAAGGTATAAGACAGTGCAAGCGATTGGATAAGTAGGGTAAAAAGAAATGCATCATACTATCGAAGCGATCAACATTTACAAAAATAATTTCATTTTTTAATTAACTGTTTGTTATTCATTTTTAAGGAGGCATTTCCGTTACATCTTCGATTTAATACTTTTGCTCACTAAATTATATATCCATAGTAAAGTTTCTCATAAAAAATTGTATTTACAACGATATCTAAATACAAAATAATGTATATAATATTAAAATAATTAACTTTTTACCGAACGGCAATTTAGTAAAAGAAAACAGCGGTTGTGTTTTGAAATCATTTTTATTATTAATTTGAACTGGTAAAATAGAATCATTTCATGATATTTTTTGAAGGTTCTGAACTTTATCAAAATCCTTGAGTCTCGCATAGCTTAATAACTTATTACCCTAAAGGTATTTATTTTTCCTCTATGAATTGTTTTCTAGCATCCAATAAAGAAACATTCTTAACTATATTTCTTCTGTTTATCCTATTTATAATTTGCCTGTTACACACAATAAAAAGATATATGAATTTGTACACGTTACATATATTTATTTATTTATTTATTAACAATTCACGGCGCTAGCCTTTTACATGTTATACATTTACATACATAGTTCATATGATGTATATACAAGTGTAGAATATTAAGACACAACAATCATAATAAAAAATAAATAAAAAACACAAGACAATATATATATATTTTTCCATATTGTAAAAGAAACAGACCTTACTTTGTACATAGAAGTTTATGTGACTTGCCGTATAGATAGATAAAGGTTCTAAATCTAGATACCCTGTCTTGTTTACATTAAATCCCCACTCAGATATGTTACTACTATAAAGTATTCACCCACAATTTCCAAGTGCCTACAGAAATACGATATTGAATGAGAAAATACTTCAGATGTTGAACAAAATTCATCTACACTCTCGAAATTCACACGGATGTTTTGAGGATCAAATTGTAAATACATACGAGTATTGATATTGTTTATTCTATACGTGTTTTATCATTTTAATCCATCCATCTATTTACCCTTCAACGCTTCTCACGGGAATTCAATAAGAAATAACTTCCTTCACTTGTATTTGACTTTATGCATATACGATTAAAAAAAACTTTACATAAACCTACGATAATAATTATAACATACAAAATAAACAAACGAACTCACTTCATTCAAAAACTTGCAATAATAATTTCATGCCGTTATTGCATTTAAATATCGAATTTTAGTGTCCGACTTTATGACAGATCGCAATGCCTCAAATCTGCGTATACGGATAGCTTCTGAAAATTTATATTTTGTGATAAGTTGAAATAAAACACAGTAAGTAATTAACTTTCAAATGACTTTAATTAACTTCGCGTACTAGTATTCGGAGACTCTCGAAACTTTTTACTAATCGCCTGATGATGGAGTCGAGAGTCTCCAAATACCTACTAAGTTAATAAAAGTCATTTGGAAGTTAACTACATTTATGTTCTCTGTTTTTTTTTTCAATTTATCTTTAAATGGACTTCCAACAAGTACCTTTGTTCAATAATATTTTGTCTCCAGAATTAAACCATAATTCATCCCTTTAAATTTGTATTCGTTCGCAGCTCTTATCGTTTTTCTATACGCATTATTTATTTATTTATCGTGTCGAAACCCAGAAAAAAAAACAATCAAACTGATATTCAGTACTGTGCAAAACGCACAGCAGGTGGAGATGCGTCAAAAATATCCTCCATTGTCCAAGTGACAGGGCACAATGGACACTCCAACAAGTGTGGCATAGTCTGTGCTGCACCACAGTCACATGCTCCGGATTCGTCCTGTAGGAAGCCCCATCGTTCCCTATTGTCGCGGCAGTTTCTCACACCAGATCTCAGTCGATTTAGGGTTTTTCATGTCCCATAGTCTAGCTCGCCTCCTGCAGTAAGGTGTTCTTGGGCTAGGAAAGGTTCGCTTATTTGCGGATCCTCCGCCCACCTACGTAGGCGTTCAGAGGGAGTAGGGCCCGTCAGTGAGGATGAGGAGTTTAAAAATGATCGTCTAGAACTGAGACGTTGTGGTGGGGGAACATGATTAAATAGGAGATGCTTTGAGTCTGTCTCTTGTGAGGTTCTCTCACAGTCGGTTGCTACACTTCGTCGGACAGCCGGGGGAGCGATTCCTGCCAAACAATACACGCATTAATGCATCCTCGATATCAGCTTCTCTTGTATTAGTATAAAACTTCATCTAATTCATATTTTTTCAACATAACGAACAACTTACACATAAATTTATAACAGTTTTGAACCTAATTCTCGATTATTTTCTCTGCCAAGTTAGATATGAAGTGAGTATTCTTATAGAATAATATCATTATTAAGCATAAAAGCATGAATACTAATGATAATAATAATACAATCAATGTAATTTTATTATTTCGTGTTCAGTATCATTCACTTATATTGTAATAAAGATCTTCATTATTATTATTATTATTGTAAGTTCTAAGTAGGGCACTCGCCTTTTAAATTACTGCTAAGTATGTTATTACTAGGAAAATTAAATTATACAATTTCAGATGAGATGGCAGACTTTTCTCCTGAAGAGAATAATAAATTAAATTACTCAAACACGGACGCAAGTAGAGCATTATTGATGTTTAACATTTTGAATAAATATAGCCTGTGTACTTGGGTCGATCAGAATCAATAAAATATAACATATATTACTTGTATTTGATTATTTTTATAACTGAAAGATATTACGTTTAAAAACGAAAGTTCACTTTGAATAAACTTCCACGTAGTCTCTCATATTTCTCAGCTTGTTACAAGAAACCCTTGTTTAGTTTATTCCTGTGACAGATACAATATCGTCATAGATTTTCTGCTACCGCTTAGTCCTCTTTTATTCGGCAACAAATACGATATAAGCGATGTGATTAGTCTGCAACACACCGTGGCGTTTTTGACAATAGTGTTAATTATTACGACTATGCTATCACGGCATATCCCACAAGTGTGGTAGCCAGCCGACCAGAAGACATTCAGGATAGATTAATTACACTTTTTTTTATCTGGTTACACTACAAGGTGTCTAGTATATATACAATGTCAGGTATTTTGCTGATATAACTAAATCGCGCGATTGCCCACGATCTATTATGTGTTTGAAAGCCTTTATTTATGTACAAACATGACGTGTTTTTGCTTTCAAAGCAACTTTGTTTGTAAAAGTGATAAAAATGGAAAGTTCTTTATGGTGCAAATCTGTATAAAGTATTACATTTTATTTTATGTCTCATAACAAATATGCAATAAAATATTACTGAAACTTCAAAACAGCGAAACGATGAGACGGCATAAAATTTTGTAATACTAATTATTATTATAGTAGAATTTTACCATCATCTAAAATAATTTCAAACTTTATTTGGTATAGGGCATTTACTTTTCTTTGTTTGAATTTTCAGTTTAATGGTAGTAATTTGCCGTTAATTACCCGTTAAAAATATAAAATACCATTTTAGTGTGCTAAAATATACAGAGAGAATGAAAGTTAAACATTATATTAATTTAAAGGCATTATAAACTTCTTATTCATTGATGATATATATTTCTATTAACTTTACTAATCTATGTGTATCTTTATATCCATGTGAGGTGGACAAAGAATACTGAAAGTTACTTGACTCAGTATGTTCATATATTTTGTACTACGATAAATAATAAATTAATTCTGGGAACTTTTACTCTTTAATGAAGGTTGTATTTTTATTTATTTTTAACCAAAGCAACAATGATAATAGGCACTTCAATTTATTAATTAAAAATTGCTTTATTGAAGGCATTTGTATCAATATATATAATTAAGCCAACTTGTTTTATGAAATAAAAGTAATCCATTACTTATAAAAAAGATTTTTTGTGTTTCAATCTGTTTTAAAATTCATATTCTATTTTTAAATAAATTGATTTATTTTAAAAAATATTGGTTTTATTTTTTCTTTTAAGAATTTATTATAGTTAACAATGTTACACATGTATTGTGTGATCTAACTTTATTTTATTTTTTCCCAATATGGGCTATTTTTTGTTTCTTTTTGTTTATTATTCCAACGAGGCGACTTACGTTGATCTGTTCTTCGGGTCGCCCGTGAGGAAATGAGAGTGTGCAAATTCGGATAAATAGGAGTCCCCGACTCCTGAGATATCCGAGTGTGTAGAGGTTCTTTCAATTTTAAATAAATTATCTGAATAATTCCAACAAAAAAATTGTTTATTTATAATTCTTGCTATAAGGATCTGATATTCCTCTGATCACAATCACTAAGTTCAAATAGTGTTTCAGTTCAAGTATTTACAGTAAATGGAACTCGCATTTTAATCGAATGAGGATTTAACTTTAACCTAGTACAGAAAATTATATTTTTTAATTTATTTAGGTGATATATAGTGATGGGACAAGTAAGAATATTTACAAATTTCACATTCATTAAAAAATCTTATTAATTTTTAAGCTTCTAGATTTTATTATTTTATATAAACGATATATCAAAAATGCAATCACGCGACGCTCGAGATAATATATAGTTTAACGCATAGGATTACCTACCTATGAAAAATCTTATTAAAATATTTGATGTAAAAACCCCCATAAAGCCTTTTTATTGCAAAAAAATGTATAAAAACCTAATGTAAAATATAACGTATGATAATATTATCATCTACATTTCAGCGATGAAGCATGCCACCAGTCTTGAGTATATCATTTCTTATCGTCACGAATAAGATGGAGAAGGCAACATATTTATCATATTATGCAATTAGTTCTCTGGTTACTCCATCTGTGGGTTATGTCATGATGATATAGTAATATTAATAAAAACCTTTTGTGAGAAAAATAACAAAATTGTAGTCTCATATACAAAAAGAAAATTCGGTCACTTAACTTAAAGCATCATCCTAATATATAAACTATATATTCATTCATATAATTCATCATTATATCATCCGCTCTTCAACACTCCTCTCGGCAGCACAGAACAGAAACCAGCTTCCTCCATTCAGACCAACGCTATATTAACTGAGTCAAATCTTCCCACAACAATCAATTCTCCGCTCTGATGTCATTGTCAAAGGAACGGTGTATTGAGAAAAAGAGGTGTCCAGACTATCCAAACTGGCCGGACGAAAGAATAGTTTTTCTTATTGGCATTTTTTCATAATTGTGGTACATCATTCTAATTTTATAATATTTTTTTACTATACTTGATAAAAATAATTATTTGATATATTTCATTCGTATCACGATTTTTAACATTCACCAAAGCGGAAAATGAATATGGAATTTTGGTGTAACAAGACCGCGTAATTAAATTTTATTATCATTGAATCCATCTCGTTATTATAATTAAAGTTTTACATATGACGCCATCAGTAGGGAAACAGCAAAATATTACGATAAAACTAATTTGCATTCATGTGATATCTCCAACACTTATATATAACGGTCTCACATCGGGACGTTAAAAATAATCGTATAAATAAATATCTATGAAAATTAATGATGGTGGCCAGAATCTGTACAACTATTTTCTTATTTAATCAAAAATACATTTTCAATGAGCAAATTACAAAAAATGTATTGACGAAATATATATTGATATGATCGCATTGACTGAAAACTGTTATGGTTACAGTAGTATATGATGTGTTTTCAAAAATAATTATTATAGAATAGCTATGTCAACGGTGATTCGCCGTTTTTTAATGATAAATTTTGGTTTGCTGACAAATCCGACATGTATGTATATCTACAACACACGATACGCGATGATGTTCTGAATAGGTATTTGGATCGATTTTTTTGCAAATTTGATATCCATAAAATATTTCACAATTTAATATCGTTCGTTGGTAATAAATTCACCTCCATATTATATATGAATAACACGGTTTTATGGGTATTAAAATTTCCAATCAAGCTTTATTGTAGACAAGTTGGGCATTTTATCATATTATTATGTTCATTTATATTGGAATGTACTTGTTATATAAAACGTACATGTTTACGAGTATTGTCATTAAATTGCAGGATCAAGATATTTTATTCATCAAACATAAATGCCAAACATTTATTATTAAATAATGCAAATTTGGAGATACCATTATCGTAATATCTTCCAATAAATAATAAAATTTCGTTCAAGTTGGTCCCTCGCTCGCTGCTGAGTATTGTATTTGTCAATGTTGTAGTTGAACATTAAACGCCTCCACTATGTCTAGTCCATCATCTGATTGGAAGCTACTTACATTGTATATCGGCACTGCTGTAAGGACCTTCATCATCTTCATAATCAGCCGTTTGGATTCCGTTGTTGGACATTGATCTTCCACAAGTCTCTGTCCTGACCATAGTGCATCCAACCATCACCCACCGTTTATCTTATGCCATCTGACTATCTAGCTTGCGATTTCCTCACATTGCTTCTGCCCGTTTAAGGCTGCTATTCCAAAACCTTTTGCGAACACCTAAGATCCTTTCCCCATCTTAACTTTTATGGTATAAAGAGGGCAATTTTAATTACTGAAATATCAGGGAAAATCGTTAAAATATTAGATAATTCAAAGTAAAGAGTTTTTTTTAATTATGAAGATATGTAATTTCAGAGTACTTTATATTTAATCAACAATACCCTTATTCACATATCTACATTATATAACTTTATTACAGTTCTTGTAAGCTCAATGCATTAGTACTTACCAAATGGTTTATTTTCTTTACACACCTCGTAATGAAAAATCAATAAACTTCAATGATGGTGGTGCATCGCAATCAATATAAAGTAGTTTTCTTTGTTCATTAATGTCTGATAATGAGTATTTCTAAATAAACATGACTGAACAAGGTGTGGTGGAATAATCGAGAATAGTACCTTTAATAGTATAGTCGGATAGAGTGGAAGGCTAGATGATAAATAAACTTTTAACCTAGCTTTCAACATACAACGTTGGATGAGAAAAAATGCATATGGAGATAGATTTTCATCTTCGAGTTTTTGAGGATCTAAAGTGACGTCATTCGTCAATCTATTTGATAAGTTTTTTTTATTTCCTTTCAATATAAAATTCTTCTATTTCGCATTTAAATTGATTTATTTTATTATAAATCTGAACGTTTATATTAGTATGTCAAAAATTCAATCAAACTGAATAACTGACATGTCTAAACTTTAAATATGTCTTAAAGGATTTTGAAAAAATCTTTGAATATTAGACATTTCTTTGAGTGTGTCAATAAAATACAGTATTTTTACAAATCTTGTTTAAATCCACGGTTAGAATATTATTATAACTTTGTACATTATAAACTTATTCTATTTAATTTGTTAAAAGTTCCAACATTATTTTCATTAAAGTTGAAATTGTAATAGTTTAAGATTGCTTACGTCACGGAAATCCACTCACACTAAATGACTTGCGTATTGGTTGTATTTAATCTTAGTTAATAACCATTGAAATCAATATGAAATGAATATAATATATTTTAGTATTGTTATATTCATATTTTACTACCTGAATATATTAAATTCATCCCATATAATTTCACTGTTCTAACTTAATTTTCTGAATTTCTTTGAATATGCATGATAAGGCATGCCACCCATCCAGTTTTTTTTGTTAGCATGTAATAGACAATCAGCATATTTAAACATGCACCAAGTCCGCTGGCTTCTCCACTTGTGTAATATGCCGTGATGGCATATCTAGAAGTAGCAGTAATATGTATTTAGCCGCCTTCTTTTATTGATAAATAATTAATGTATTCATGCATGCAAGTTTTCCTCTCCTTGCCTATAAAAATTAAGACATTTAGATATTGTGGCATACATCATCGCTGAACTAAATATTTTTGATAAAGTGATGTTTTACCAATTCTTACGTTTACAAGACAATCGAAAACATATAGAAAAGACAAGGAAATATTTTTTTACCGGGAACTCTATGGGAAATTTGTTTTGCAATATTAATAAAACATTTTTGGATACCTTTCGTGATAAATGATGTAATTGACAGCAAAAAGTCATTTGGATTAAATTCTAAATAGTATTTAAATTACTACGATTTTTGATGAATTAAATAACCAAAAACATCTTGTGGGTGTTGAAATTTTGTGAAATAAAAATTATTAAAATAAATTAAAGTGAATAGAGATACTTCTTTCACCCTTTTAGTTTTTTTCTTAACAAAAAGTAAATAAAAATGCTTAATGCTTTTATGATTTTTTATACAATCGAGTGAAATTAAACCAGAGATATCAAGATATTACATTTATAATACATGTAATTAACTTCGATGCTATCTTCTCGATGGACTCTCATTACTTCTGAGATAGATACGTATGTGCCATGACCCATATTGAAATATGACTCAATAAATCCTTCTTTGCTTTCTTGACTTACGTTAAAATAAAATGTATCTATCTCCTTCGCTCGCTTTTATTAATTGCAATCTCTCGCTCCAAAAAACTTGCCGCTTGCCACGATAAAAGCGTTGACTTCATAAGATTTTAATATTTTATGCAAGATATTATGATTCAACTTGTATTAGATGATATGTAGGTACTTGCTCAAAGTGTGACTTAAACTAAGTAGAATTTGAAGTGAACTGTAAAATATATGTAATTCTTTTTTGTATTTTGTCTCGTGTTATGGACAACTTCTTTATAAACTCTATAATAAATCTTTTAGTTAAAATTGTTTGTCATTTTTACCTCAATTTTTTTTTATTCACTCTTAATAATTTTATTTGGCTTTGTTTAAATTTTAGTTAAAATAATGTTCCATAAAATTCCTTAAATATTAAGATTATGCCTTAAGATCATATTATCAGAGATTTTTTTACATTTCTTACATAAATATCCTTGACTTGTTTATCCCTAAGAATTTTCTTAACCGTTACTCCAAATTTTAGTTTATTCACCTTTTTCCACAACGTGTTCTGATCAGTTATACTTAAATCATCTAACGTCTAAATTACTTTAGTACGTTTTATTTTCAGTAAACTATACAATTATTATTAACAAACAATATTTTTTTTTCCGATTAAAAAAATCCAGGAAGTGAATGTTTCTATAAACTCTGACACAATGAATATAGAATGTTTTATGTACATTGAAAGTATAACTTCATTCAAATATATTAACAGTCATATGTACATGTGTATCGAAATGGTAATAATTTGACAATATGAAGAAAAATATTATCATGCCATGCATATTGCATTTTGGAAAACATCCACAATGGCTTTCAGTGGATATTTTTATTGCAATAATGTCAGATTGTTTTTTTTTTTATTTTATTTAGAAAAGAATGATGTTTGTATCTTTAACAAACATTCGACATTTGAAAATAAGAACTATGCAATATATTTGATTTTTTTCTAAACTTTACCTTATTATTTTTGTTAAATATTCAGTGAGTATTTTCTCATCAGATAATTCAAACTTTTTCATCTGATACCAATCAAAAAGTTGTTTTTTTTTATTTTATGAGATTTCAATAGCATTAGTAAAACGGTAATTTGGTGCATTAGAATTAAAGATACGGCAATTTATTTCAATGTACAAGAATCCAGAGCATGCAGGAGCTGTTCCAGTTTGCACAGAAAAGGAAGGTGTTCGATAAGTTTATTTTCCCCGTGTAGAAAATAAACTCATCGAAACTTGGATGTTAGGAAGGAATGCTGGATAAAGGATATGGAAAAAAGACTTACCGAATCACAGGACTTTCCGTACCGATATACGTTCGACCGATCCGAATTGATGGTTTTCTCTCTTTTCCTAAATCCGTGATGTATTGCTGGTCTCTTCCTTCCTTCTTCTCGGAACCGATCCACAAGATGAAATAATGATGATGAAATCCACCGTACTGATGAAATGACCGACCGTAACCGAAATTGACGTTTTGTCTAATTTTCCAAAATGGCGGGAAAACAGGAATTGGGTAAGGGGAGGAGAGAGGGGAAAAGGAATGACCGAAAGTGTTACCATAAGATATTTATTTTGTTTGAAAGAAACGGGTGCATACCGCAACAACCCTTTCTTTTTTGATATGAAAATATCAAACATACTCCCACCCCGAAGATGATTTGAATGACCGAAACCTTTAGAAAAAAAAACGAAACCTTCAATTGAATTTCTGTTCATCCAAAAAAAAAAGTAAAATTATCCGTTCTTGAATGAAAATGTAAAATAAACCATAAATGTAAAAACTTATTTATCTAATCCACACAAATTGTCCACAGTCCTTATTAGATTGTTTAAACCGTAATGTTAATGAAAATAAAAGAATAAAACAACAAAAAATTGTCCCTTGAAGAACACTTAAATATCTTATGTAATGTAACTCTTTAATTAATTGTTTTTATCCTCTCATTCGTTACATGGGAGAGGACAAATTTTCACCAAAAGTCTTTTTTAAAATACCCGAGGTAGTCTTCGAATTAGCCGCTCGTACTATTCCATTCGTGCCGGGAAATGACTCCATAGCTCTAACCATTTTCCACTTCAATGGAGGCAAATTCTGGGCGATCTTGATCTTAATTCCGGGCTGATTTTTCCGTTTTCTGTTTGGTTTGAATTTGTTAAGATATTTTTCACAATTTTCCGCCTCCTCTTTCGATTCAGTTTTTAGTGGTAAGTTTTGCGTTTCCCGAAATCGTGCCATCAGATTGTGAAGTGTAACGCAATTCGATATTAATGATTTAGTTGGGGAAATGTTTCCCGATATTTTCCCTAAAATGATCCATCCGAAAATAGTGGAATATGCTGAAGGTAAGTCCTTGTTAAACGTTATTTTCCGTCCGTCCGCAATTTCATTGTAGATATCCGCTCCTAATAGCATCTCAATTGGCCGTGATTTGTAGAACTCTGAATCCGCTAACAGCATATTTGGATATTCACGTAATATATCCGATGAAATAGTTGTTGATGGTAAATCCGCCGTGATTGTTTTCAATACCAATGAAGAGATGGTGATTTTTGGATAATCGTTAAATGTCGGTTTGATTGTACATGTTACCTCTCCTGTTATAGTGCTTACATTTTCGTTGCCCACACCGTGTAGTGTTTTGCTAGAGTAATGTTTCTTCAAACCAAGCCGAATAATACACTTTTCTGTAATCAAACTACATTGACTTCCTTGATCTAACAAGACTCTTACTGCTTGATAACGTCCGAAGCTGTCCTTAACATGTATAACTGCTGTCCCTAATACAATTGTATTTGATGTATCGTTCGTTCCACGGGTCGAATGAAGACTCGACGTACTACAATTATAATCTGCTTGGTTTTCATTGCTGGTTGATGCTGAATTTACCGATTTCTTTTCTTCCTCGAAATGTAATAGCGAATGATGATTCCTTTTACATAATTTACAAACGTTTTTTGAAGTACAATTCTTGACGGCGTGTTTACCCAAACAATTCCAACACAACTGCTTTTCTTTCACCAACTGTCTCCTCTCATTCACTGTCATACCCGTGAATCTGTTGCACGATGATATATAATGATTTGCTTTTCCACAACACGCACAATCTTGTATGAGGCTTCCATACATTGTATTATATCCCTCCATTGACCTTGATTCTTTTGTTCTCTGACGTGATTGAGAATCTTTTCCAAATGCAAACTCATTGCAAGCTTCATAAGCTCTGCAATCCGCTTCCAAAAATTCTACAAGTTGGGAAAACTCTGGTATTTCTGAATTTGACACACGCATTTCAAACCGATTTCGCTGTTCATGTGTTATCTTCTTTAGAAACAGGTGTAACATAATAAATGACCATTCTTCTACCTTAAACTTTAATGATTTTAATGCCAGCATATTTTCATTTATTATATTAATGAATTCTCGCATAAGAATTCTTCCACTTGATAAAGTTGGCAAACTCAATAGCGTGTTCAAGTGATTTTCCGCTATTATGCGAGGATTGTGATATCGCCGCTTTAGAATGTCCACCGCGATTGAATAATTTTCTTCTGCTAATGTAAGATGAACTATAAGTTGCCTGGCCTCACCGCTCAAACATGACAATAAATAATGTAGTTTTTGAACTCGAGGAATGTTGACATCTTCGTGTACTAAACTATTAAAAATGTTCCAAAAACTAGGAAACGCAGTAATTTTTCCGTCAAAACTTGGCAATTGAATCTTTGGAATGGAAAAATTACTTTTCCTTTCTTTAAAATCACTTTCTTGAATATTAGCCTTGCTATTTCGTTTCACACACTTATTATAAACCGTTGTTATTTTATATATCAATGTTTCATATTCTATATATTCTTCGAGATGCGTTTCTGCATTGAATCCTGCCTTCTTGGCCGCTTCTATAGATATGTATTGTTTGTAAAACCCATCCCACAGTTTATCCACTTTTTCAGCACGTGTAATGAAGTCCAAATATTCATCTTCAGTTGTTAAATCACTAATGCCACTTGCTATCTCCCATAATTTTTTAATCGAAAGCTTCGATAAGTTGTATTTAATTTCCATAGTCATATTGATATAAAGAAATGAAAATGATCACGTAACACTTGTTGATGATGTACAATAGATACCTACTTAAAATGTTGTATATTTGAATGTAGGAGTACCTACATAAGTATATAGGTACACCAGCTACACAAGTACCTGCGTTATAAAATTAAACCAATTCTTTTTATTTTGAAAAACGTTCTAAACTAAGGAAACGTTTGTTAGGAAAAATAATTTGTATATTTTGTTTTTTATTATTGATTCCTTCATGCACTGATGATGAACATAGATGAACAATTCCGAAAATTTATTGCAATAAATGATATATTAAATGTATATAAAATGATAAACAGTTATTTTGGATGAGAGAAAATTCAATTGAAGTATTAATTGAGTATAAGTATTGAATGATATGAAACGATTGTTATTTGATTACTGAAAAAAGCGTTGTTGCAATTTCCTTCGAACAAAACTATACCGAAATGGAGTGATTTGTTCAAACACTTATACGGCTCGTTAGGACCAAAAATTGTTCGATAAGTTTATTTTCCCCGTGTAGAAAATAAACTCATCGAAACTTGGATGGTAGGAAGGATGCTGGATAAAGGATATGGAAAAAAGACTTACCGAATCCCAGGAATTTCCGTACCCGATATACGTTCCACCGATCCGAATTGATGGTTTTCTCTCTTTTCCTAAATCCGTGATGTATCGCTGATCTCTTCCTTCCTTCTTCTCGGAACCGATTCACAAGATGAAACAATGATGAAATCCACCGTACTGATGAAATGACCGACCGTTTAACCGAAATTGACGTTTGTCTTATTTTCCAAAATGGTGGGAAGACAGGAAGTGGGTAAGGAGGGGAGAGAGGGGAAAAGGAACGACCGACAGTGTTACCATACGCGATATTTATTTTGTTTGAAAGAAACGGGTGCATACCGCAACAACCCTTTCTTTTTTGATATGAAAATATCAAACAGAAGGCCTACGCCAGAATGGAAGTTGGGGACCAGAAGAACTTTACATGGCACTCAAAAAAGAACAAAGTTTAAGCCCCAAATATAAAATTGTGTGGTTATAAATTTTAATACGTACATCCTCCCTATAATAAATTAATAATCGTTCAAATTGTATCAGGATTATGAAGTCAGTTTATTTTAAGAGTATTAGAAAATATTTAGTTACATACATCATATGAAAATTACTTGTATAAATCATAGCTTTATGCCTTCAGTTCATAAAATATTGTCGTACATCATCCTTTTTAATTTATTATTTTTTAAATATTATGAGTCTTTGTGTAATTTTGGAATGTTAGAAAATGTCCGGGATCCATTCCAGCTTCGCTTATTCATTGTCTGACCTTTCTCTTCGTTATTATTGGGACTTCATTTATTTTCCCCACAACAAGGTTTCCTCTAATCCTCTTGCCATATCCGCTGGTAATCCACGAATAATAATTAAGTTATATTAGCTTTTGGGGAAAAGCGTCAAACTTTTCAATATCTACTCATAGAAACTGTAATCTACTTTTGATGTAGGAACCATTCAAACTACATACTTACTTGTATTAGAAATATTGAGAAAAATATTCTGCGAACACGTTTTGCTTCAATGGTTTATGAAAACTATAACTTATGATCATTTTTTTTATATATTTTTAATAATTGACTATAAAAAAAATAAACTCAAAATCTTTTAAAATAGAAAAAAATCTGTGCTCCTATGGCAAGTTTATAAGGTACCAAAAAGTTAAAAAGTGATATTAATTTTCGTTTAATTGATGTGTAACGCCACCCATCCTGAATTTCATATTTTTTTGGCATGGAGAGCACAATCTTCATATTTATTGCTTGCATTTAGTACACTGTCTTACCCACATTTGTAAGATATGCCTTGATGGTATAGTAGTAATAGTAGTATAGTTGAATATGGAATAGCACCACTGGCGCAAAAACCTTTGTGACAACAGAAATTACCCATTTCTCTTACGTTGTCGTAATACAAATCGCAGTTTAAGTCAATGGCTTGCTTTTTACAGCAGGCACATGCAGCTTTATCCAGTTTTGATATTGTGTTTAAACTACTTGTATTTCCATCAATATCTCTTTGTACGTATTTAATATTAATTGTTTATTAGGTATATTATTATATAATATTTGTACTAATTTGTGTTTTCTTATTTGTTTCAGGTAAGTGATCTGTCAACTAAACGGCCTGCAAAATAAACGTAAAAATTGGATGTACGTAAAAAAATAAAACTAGTGAGTACTTAATTTCATCCGTTTACTGTACACAAAAGCACTCAATTAAAACAAATAAACATTTCAAAAAATCCACTTAAGCTAAAACGTGATATTATAGGTACAAACCTACCTTTTTATATGTACCAAATTTGTTTAAACTTCACTTTATAAATATTTATGCACCAAGTTCAATATTTTATGAGTTAATCAGATTTCTTTGATTCGTATTCTTTTTTAACCTACTTCAAATTTGAAACTTTTTTTATGTGAAAATGGTATGAATAAATATATAAATTATGAAATAAATAATATTTTTCTATCGATTACAGATCATTAATATTTAATTAAAATTAATTTTTTTTAAATTTTTTCAAACACTTAGTTAAGTTTTTTCAATCCACTTCTTTAATGAACAAAAATATTGACTGGTATCATAAATAATTTGTAGGGATTTAATGTCGAAAAAGCATCGGCTTAGTGTTTCGTTCTTCATCCAAAATTATGCTAAATATTTTATGATTCAGCATATAACATACTTGTTATGTTTCTTCTATCTCAAATTACGTTTTTTTTATTATTATACTGTATTAAAATTTTCACATCAACCCATGAAAATTGTATTTTATTATTGGTTCTATAATCATTTCAAGGTTTAAACTACATACGAAATAAGAGAAGCATTTCGAGGAAGTTTATTTGTTCTATAGCAACCTACCTGTTTCGTAATTAGTTGTATTAAAATACTACATCCGTTTATACTTAGATCGTCCATGTCCATTTGCACCATGTGGTACAAAGTGAGTACCTACCTATAAATATTTCACATAATATGTACTGTATAATAATATTAATGATTCCCTGGTGTACACCTGAGACAATTCTCTTGCATTAGGTATATAGGTATACACTATTTTAGTTCACATAGTTTAAAGCCTTTCTACATAATAGTATTATTCCTACTAGTTGAACTAGGAACATTGCAAGCTTAGCTTGTAGAGAGTTTACAAAATGTACATCGGTTCTGACCACAGTCAACATTTCAAATAATGCTTTAACATGCAACCATTTATATTATGTCCTCTCACCATGTGTTTTATAAAGATGAGAATGATGCATTATTATTGTTAAACTCATTGCGGCTAATCGTCACATTTCTTATAATAATGTTTTAATGTAAATATAATACTACTTAAAACACCAGAATTAGTATGGGTAATGTTTCTCGGACTGTTGTGGTAGAAACTTAGTTCAGAATTGTAGTACGTTCAAGTCTAGTATTTTATGATTCTGTGAACGCAAGTACTGTATCGGAATCTCTGAGGGCATATAAATAAGCACTAGAGATGTATAATGCCCACGCAACATCATTACTTTTCTCTGGGTTCAAGACGTTTTTTTGTGTGTGATCAATAATATATATGCCGAATAAGTTGTTGACTAGAGTTTCTTGTTTTTCCCTTATAATAATAATAAAAGTAATATCGTGATACTACATTTATAGTCACGTTGAAAGGTATAACAAAAAATAATATGATTACAGTGTGTATTGTTAGGACGGTAACAGATAATAACACAGAGAGGAAATGTGCGTGCAAATAGGAAATGTCAAATATTATTATTATTAAGTATTTTTCTGTTATCGTCACGGATATTTCACGGAACCATGTATTCTGTGAAACGCGACATAATCCATGGCGACAATGATATATCATTTCTCATATTTAAATAAATATTTATCGCATGCATTTTAATCAGATTCATTTATTGAAAAATAATATCTAGAAATATTTAAAATACGTAGGAATAACAATTGTGTTAGTTTTCAGTTATCTGCTACTACTACTACAATATTATAACATCACAGCATATCCCACAAGTAGGGTAGCCAACAGATAAGCTGCTTGTAATAAACATGCAAGATCTCCTCTGCGTTGCTGTTATCCACCAATATTTAATTATTAAGAGAAGTAGTTTATAGATTAAATTTTTTTTAATGCGATGAAATATACGTTGTTATGCACATTTTTTTTAAATATTTTAATTCCATGTAAGATATAAATGGCTTAAGCAAATAGCATGCTGCATTGCCAAAAAGGATGACATTTATTAAATGAATTCGTCTAATGCTGTTATAAATCTGCACCACAGTTTAGAACATATTTTTAACAAATTGTACCTAAATGAGAGTATGGTAATTTGTCTACTTGAAATTTCGTCATAAATATAACATTTGTATTTAAATAAATAATAAAACTTTTAAATTATCGAAGATCCCAACAGACAAAGTCTGAATGTGAGTATAATAATATGTTAAAAAAATTATATGTTCATATAATAAAGTTGTTTAATCTTCTATAGTTATTAACATTTCAATACTCGTCTTATAACTTAGAAGGAATGCGATACTCACAATTATCCGTTCTATATATTTTTAATATACTTTGCCATATTTCTTCTTTCCCGTCTTCATTCACAATGTTCGCATTTCTTCTTGTTCACATTATTATTATTCAAATGCAAATAAGTTCTTACTGCACTTGTGTAAATTTCCTTTGTAACAATAGGAATATCTTCAGAATATTTTCCGGTGGAAAATGTAGAATATAGTGCATTTGTAATAACATTGTTTACAAAATGTTTCACTTTAAAAGAATTTGTAACATCTAAATATATATTCGTAACGTAAAGAATTTGTAACATCTAAATATATATTCGTAACGTAAAGAATTTGTAACATCTAAATATATATCACTGAAAGTAGAGTACAATTTTTTACGTAATTTTTTCTATGAATATTGTATTTTAGTACCTATATCAACTAACTTATGTGTGATGGTCGAAAAGCAACTGTAGAGTTTTAGCCTTTAAAATATTAGATATCCAAACGTTCCATTCTTATCTGGTATATTGTCAGTCATTTCAAGTATACATATATCGTATCCATATCATGGTTGATGTTTTCTATTTGAATAATAATATAGATATGAAACTGTTTGTTATCGTAGTATTATTTTTTTAATCCTAGCAAAAATTATTTTCCAGTATAAATTCATTCAACGATTTAGCTGGTTGGCTATTTGAAATTGATTTCAGTACAAAATCGATCAGTTATACTACTCTTTTAGTATTTGCACTTATATAACCCAGTTTTTACTACCGTAATAATATAATAATTAGTTTATTTCTGTTTGAATAAGATTCTTTCATCAGTGGGTCTCCTAGATACAGATTTTAATACATGTAGTAAAAAACAGTAAAATTCCAAGCATGAGTTAATATTATGAACATACTCGTAGTATGTAGTACCTAAACAGAGCGATGTTATTAAACACTAAAAATATTTTTGAGTTGGTACAGTTTTTGTCACTTGCCTCATTCCTATGAGTACGGTATCAAAACAAAGTAAATTATTAATGCCTATTCCGAATATTTTGTACCAAGTTAGTTCATTACATTATTTGCGATAGTTTCTTTTTTTTTCATAAAAATGAATAATTACCAAGTCGATTCAATTTATGTTGTATAAAATTATGATCTCCAGGATATCTGTTACTAATGTTTTTGCCAATATTATTAATTTCACGATAATAAATCACCGGATGAATAAAACAAATGATCAAATAAATAATCACGTAAAAACAATCCTGCGATAGATTGTCGAATAGAATATCAACATTATTTTCTTTCTATTAGGCGATCATTAATTACATGAGAATTTTATGTATATTTTCTACGGTGAAGTGAATTTATTTTACATTGTACATTTTTTTTCTTTTTTCACTCCTTCACGTTCCTCATGGTAACGCAGGATTCTAATCAGTATTGTCGATTTATAATTACACTTTTAGACCATTTTCTATTCAATTTTAAAAAACCACCTTGAAAAAGGTATAAGAATAATTTCGTGATTTGTATGTTTGTAAGCATTTATTAGAGATTTTTCCCTAATTTAAACGATATCTGACCACTATCTAAACAATAAAAAAACCATTAACCTTACAGAACTCAGGAAAAATCGAAAATCTCTTAACAGCCGTTCTTACCTAAGGTACAAATTAAATGTAGCTCTAGTGGTTTCAGGCAAACAATTTTTAGTAGGCGCAGAAAAAAATATTCAAATAATTAATGAAATAGCTTTATTAATAAATATAAGCCAAAACAACGAAGCTGCTGATGAACTTGCTAGAACTGGCGCTGAGGAGCCACCAATAGGTCCTGAGCCCATATGCGGATTACCGCTTAGCACTATCAGGCTTAGTCTAAGAAACTGGGCCATGGACCAGAGCCACGAAATTTGGTCCAATTGCATAGGGTTGAAACACGCGAAGGAACTAATGATAGGGTACTCGCGGAAGTTCACCACAGAAGTTCTAAAACTTAATAAAAAACAAATAAGGATTCTAACCAGAACCTTGACGGGACACTGCAGACTACGGAAACACATGACAAAAATAGGACTGTCAGATACCCCAGTCTGCAGATTTTGTTCAGAGGATAATGAGACACCTATCCACATCCTCTGTAACTGTGACGCACTCGCTCGCAATCGAAGTCACATCCTCGGAGGACCACTGCTGGACTCGGAGAAAGTGAGGCTTCTCACACCAAGACAAATCGTGAGCTATATGACCCATGTAGGTCTTGAGAGTGAGATATGACACAGAAGGATGTCACAATAGATCTACTATGGTCGCAGTGACACAAGGGATACAAGGTCCCTTAAACTTCAAAAAAAAAAAAAATAGTATGTTATCACATATAAATAAAATCTAAGTTGTATTTATTCTCTAAATTGAATTTATTTGTTTCCTAATTCAAAAACAGAGCGAGTACGGTCTCACATCCGGCTACTAGGCACGCCGTGGGCCTTCTGAATCTTAAAATTTGTGAAACTCGCTATATTCTTGATTATTGCACATAATAACGTTATATATGTAGTATGCACGGTAAACAACACACCATATTATTATATAAATAAAACAAATGGTTGAATTATAATGTTTTTCTATGATTTTTTTGATAATGAAATTTATTTTTGATGTGTATGCAGTTTGTCATAATAATTAAGAAAATCCAAGGGTTGTAAATAAATAACTCAAGGTGTATTATAAAATTCATGATATTTTAAGATTAATCTTGGTTTTAAAATTTTATTAACACTCTTGTGATATTAAGGATAATTTATTTAAAATAGCACCACTCAACGTATCATCATTTTTTTTTTTTTTTTTAAAAAAGATATATCTGGGTTTTGTTATAAACCCAAATACAACCTTATACACCTTTCACAGTAAGCTAAAAGCTTGTGTCGTGAAAGGGGAGTTTGCCGGCACCTGGGATCGAACCCCGGACCCCTTGATCACAAGGCCGCGACTCTACCTCCAGACTACCGACGAACTCATTGCCACGGTAATCTTCAAAAAATATTTTCACTTTATTCCTCGCAGTAAAATAAAACTAAAATGATAAAATCGCATTTAAAAATGTTCAAAATATTATATTAATATAAAAAATAACATACATGTGATCCAGAATTAAAAATATTTAAAAAATAAAATGGTTGTAATTTTGCTAATTCGTTTGCATGAAATCACAAAGAAGGGGTGTAGAGCCCTCTTAAGTATATTCACCGCCTTGAGTACGATCAGTTAAGAGTTCATACCAACATGAATATAGTTATTGTTCCAGTAGCCTATTAAAGCATTTTCTCAAACTTTTGACTTTTAAACGGATTAAATTAAAACAAACTTCTCGATTAAACTTTTTTAAGAAATCCCCTAATTTAAAAACTTTGACAAATTATCACAATACCCAAGGGTGTGTTTAACTTTTATTTCACTATGAAGCTCAAGAATTTTCAAATTCATTGTGTTGAGATCACCATTTTATTTTCATTTTCTCATTTAAATTGTTGTCGCGTCAAAAAAAGCGAAGATTTAACTCTCTGTAATAATAAACGTCAAATAATAATGTATAAAGTTTAGGATGCTTTTTTGGTTTATGGAACTCTATTAACATAAAAAGTTGAAACGTAGAAAGAATATTGAAGAAGTGGAAAAATAAACAAGAACTTTCATTTGGATGGAGGTTACCTATTTCTACCTTGTATTTGTTAATGAAACGTATATAAGGAAAAAAGGGTTGAAAAGAATACATATTTGAGGAGCATAAATGAAGACTTTAAAGCAGTATGAAATGTATTTCAATGATTTTTGTTAGAGATAAAACTAATAATGGCCTAAGCACTTAAAGACTATAGGCACATAAGCTAGCAGTGAGCCTTCTTCTAAAATATTTCTTCTCAAATTCAAGCGAGTTGATGTGGATATAATATTCATCATCATCATCATCATCGCCCTCAACGCTCCTCTCGGGAGCACAGGGCAGAAACCAGCCTCCTCCATTCAGAGCGTCTCTGTGCCAATTGCGTCACCTCTTCCCACGACATTCCTTGCGCTCTGATATCGTTGTCATAGGAACGGTGTATTGTGAAAGAGGGACGCCCGGGCCGACGGAACCCCTGCGGACGGAAAAACAGTGCTCTTTTTGGCCAACTATCATTGGGCATTCTCAAAACATGTCCCAGCCAGGACCATCGTCTCTCTTGTATTACGGATATAATATTATTGTAGACTTATGTTATGTTTCATATTATAATATTTTGTTTTATAACTTACATATTCCTAAATGAAAATGTACCTTTATCTGTGATGTAACTTTTACTACATAATACATTTTTAGGTATGTTTACCCGGCAGAGATCTGTAATCTTCGTAATACAGGAGAGACGATGCTCTTGGCTGGGTCATGTTCTGAGAATGCCCAATGATAGTTGGCCAAAAAGAGCACTGTTCTTCCGTCCGCAAGGGCTCCGTCAGTCCGGGCATCCCTCTTCCACAATACACAGTTCCTATAACAACGACATTAGGGCGCACGGAATGTCATGGGAAGAGGTGATGCGATTGGCACACAATAAAATTAGCTCACTAGTCTTAGACACTATCAAGTGCATTTTAAAATGCTGATTTTTGTAAAATAGTTTATACATCATCTTTGAACTTTCAACTTTAAGATATGTACCTATCAAGAAATTTCAAATGTCTATATCATATAGACGACGACCCTTATGGAGTAAGTTCACCGGTACTTGGTTGTTAAAAAAATCCTAATGATGTTCTGAAAAGTATATATAAACAATTATGCTTGATCAACATATTGAAATGTTAATTATAAATGTGTTAAATTGAAATCATAAACCGATTAATTATCGTGTAAAAATGGTTGTCGTCTCTTCATAAATATTACAGTTGTCAGAGTTCAAAGTTTGTCACGAAACAAAGCTCAAAGATTGATCGAGTGCCTGAATTAGTTTTACTTACAATAATGAGATTCATTATCTTTTTTTTTTGTATTAGGACTTTAGTTAAATAAAGTAAACAGCATGAAATTAAGTTGATTTATTCAGGTGCAAATCACGCAACCTCTAGAGCGTTTGATATTTGATTTCTTTTTGAATTTCTATTTAGTTTCAGTCAATAATGAACTCTTAAGTCAGTCAATAATGAAGTTTTCAGTCAATAAGTAAAAAAAGTCATGCAGAATAATTATATTCAAAATAAAATAGATATTCAAAAAGTTATCACACATGTAGATCATGTCTTAATTACTTTGCAAACCTAAAAATTGCTTTGTCATTAACAATTTTATTTTAGGTTGTAAACTATGTAGATAACTCATTTTTAACTACATTTATACTCGTATACTATCCAAGTAATTTATATACATATACTAAATTATTTACGTGGAAAACATCTTATATACATAGTTATAGGCACATCATTTGAAGAAATTATGTAAATGTTACCACATTGAAATGTGTTTTAATGTCTTGAACAGTTTTTTTTTATAATAGTTTTTATACTTTATACTATAAAACTTACTCCTTATAAAACATACCATGAATGTGGCTTAATGAATTATTACAAATTTGGAAAAAAACATTATTCAGGTCATTATTTTTAAATAATAAAGCTTAAACAATTATTTGATTAAAATATATCCTCTGCGTAAAGTTAGTATTATCTTAACCTTACGCCTTACGTGAAAATTCTTTGCAAAAAATGGCGATAAATTATGTTTTTCCATAACCTGCTAACAAAATTGGTTTACAAATCGTATACAGCTTTATATTTTTACATCTATTTGGTTCTTTTTGCGTTCATGTAAAAATATATTCTTTCAAAAAAAATACAAAACATATTTCATAAAAGGCGAGACGTTTCCAGCAATGATTAGCGAAATGTTTGTTCACTTTAACATACTCCACATACAAACATTTTTTTCTTTTCCATTAAACTATTTCGTTTTGTTTCTATAATAAAATTATTACTAAATAATCATCGTGATATTTGTGATATGGTTTTTCTGTAACTGTTAGGTTTTTTTTTGCTTCAGTTAGGACTATGTCCTGTGGTTCTCGGAGCCTGCTCCTGGGAGGTGGATGTCCAACTGTCCCTCCATCGTTTAGGTGGTCTTCCAGGGGGTCTGTTTCCTGCCATGCGTTTATCTGCTGCAATTCTGACCACTCGATCTGAGCTCGCTCGAAAATAATCAATAATGTTTATTCAAGGAACGAAGCTGCAATTTAGTAAAATCACCGCTACATAAAATCTATCCACATTTATCTTTATTCTGCTGTTTAAATATTTAGATATTGTATGCTTTAATTAGCGGTGTAAATCACAAATTGTGATATGGTTTCTTTGAAACAAAATATAAATACGTTATATACTCAACAGGCTGATAAGAAGTAAATTTTCTCAGAACACAAATTTCCTTTAAGCCATCACTGTTAAAATAACATTATATTCTGTTATCTTACATAGTTATATGTAAAGTTCAGAAATAATGACAAAAAGGATAACTAAAATATCCATAATCATAATTTAAAGCTATGAGCAATAAATAATGTCTTCCTTCCTGAAACCTTTTAGATTGGAACCCTTTATAGTATAATACAATGTCTATGTAAAATATTTTTAATATAAATTTATTAACAAAATATTATGATTCAAAATGTATATATGTATGTAGTGGGAACTAGTTTTCATTTCTCTATTTCAGAAAGCTTTCCTAAAACGCTTTTGCAATACAGTTGAAAAACTTACAGTAAGTTTATTATTACAGTTGAAAAAATACAGTTGAAAAACTTAGGTATATAATTCAGTCGTTCTACGTACTCCAATATATTATTATTATTATGAACTGAAGGAGTTTCATGTCTAGTGATATTTTGGACTCGGTCGTAATATATCATCGACTCAAGCCTCCAGCTATAGAATGAAGACACTTTAGAGTACCACAGTGTTGACATAAACGAAGAATCTATGTAAATTTAGTATGTGGTCGATGGTTGTATTATTATTTATAGAAGAGATGTACCAATTTCATGTGAATACAGTTTGAAATATTTTATTTATTCAAAATAATCAGAACAAAAAACTTTCACGACAACTATATCATCGTTGGTTTTTATTTTAAATAAGCACTACATCTATTTTGAGATGATTCTGTACTCGTGCACCCTGAGTTTTAGAAAAATAGGTTAATACAATAATTCAATTGTTCCTTCAAAACAGCCGATTAAAACTTTTATGTTTTTTGAATCTGAAGAATGTCATGAAATTTATCCTTTTTTAACATTATTTATTTTAAAACGGCTATTATGTTTCGTTTTAAGAACAATAGAAAAGGACTTTATTAATTTCTATCTATACCACCACGACGTCTCAGTTTGATACTAGCTTTGAATGATGATTTCATTCACAAAATATTAATGTGACAATAATTATACAAGCGTTAAGTATAGGTACAAAAATTGAATTTTGTTAACTTTTGATTAACTTGTAAAACACAGGTATTTGTACAAGATTACATATAAGACATAATTCACATCTTCAAATCAGCGATTAAGTACGCTACACATCAGTAATATGTTGATATTTATAGCATGATAATAATGATCTTAATGTTTCTTACATGCAGTTAATTTGCCTAATACACCACTTGTGGAGAATGCCGTGGTGGTATGAACGAAAGAAATTTTAATTTATAGAGAGACAAAAAAAAATACTTGTTGACGTAAGATTTTTTTTATGAATTTTTAAAGACTTTATTTTTTGCCGTTTTGATTCTTGTAATTAAAATGTCTACTTATTTAAAACCTACCTACATGTATTGCATAATGTTCTTTAGCCATGATGACATGTATTTGTTCTCAAAGATAAATTTTCATTTGCTTATTTTCCGTTATACCCTTTTTTTATTTATTTTATTTCACTAATAAATTACAAATCTTCTACATACTTTTATTGATGCTGCCCAACTAGGTATAACCTGTACTAGGGCAAACATCTCACAAACATATCAATCATATAGAAACATATATATACACGATTACAAAATCATTCATCTCCTATATTTACACAATCACATTCATAACAAGAAAACACTGCTGTAAACCGTCCATACATGAAACAACACACAAACACACCATTTCTCCATACAAAACAAGAAAGAAAAAACAAGAAAAAAAAAACAACATATCCCTCAACCACACACATCACAAATCCCACACCACATACTAACACACGTATATCACCCCACATAAAACACGAAACAAATCACGGAACAAATCCCAAGATATCTTGTAATCTCTCCATTGGAAGATCAGACACCCACTATTTTTACATCTATGACTTCAGAATAGATAAATGTGTTTGTATAATTATATACTCTCTTATATAAATTTCTTGTGTTTCTGCCCTGTGCTCCCGAGAGGAGCGTTGAGGGCGATGATGATGATGATGATATAAATTTCTTAGGTTTGTTACATAGTGATATTGTATTAAATATACATGCGTAAAGTTGACTTAAAATCTGCCTACTTTCAGGTATTAGTATCTATAATGATTGCAAACATTGATTTGAAGACGTTTAACACCTTCAATATTGCGAAAACCTATCCCAATTATACCAAACACCTTATTTTTTTTTTGACTCGGAAAGGACATCATGCATGTTCGTAATATGCAGTTGATATGCTGGCTAACTTGTGGGATACGGTGATAATGAATAAACTTAAGAAGTATTTTTAATATATCAAGAAGTAGTTACTGTTTTAAGTTATCATAATAGATACATATAGACAATTCTATTATGCATGAATTTGTTCTAAATAAAAAATATACAAAATATAATAAAACACAAATATGTACTATGCAAGTGCAACGAGATAACCTTTAAGCAAACACAAGATTGCGGACATAGACCGAGCTGGTTAAGTAAATTGAATGTCCAATAGATATTTTCAAATATTTGTTTAGGATTGCCATTTCACAAGCAAATATAGAAATTATTATTCCAAAGTGTCGCATGGTACAAAAGCTAAATCGTTTCACATGTAGCTATTGTTGTTTGTGTTCTAATACTCAATAGTGGAATTAAGCGGAAAATATTGCCAGTTTAAATTTTATCAATTAACCATTTTGAACAGCCGCAGAGCAGTAAAAATATAGAGTACAAATAAGGTGTTACCTCAAAAAAGATAGTATTGTTATTGGTAAAACCATCACAGCATATCCCACAAGTGTAGTAGCCAGTGAATCAAATGCATGCAAGCTGTCCTCTTTGTTTCAACAACATTTTAAGCTATTCAGGATGGGTGGCAAACTTCATCGCTTTATTTAAAATTTAAAGATTCATATCTGAACACCTGCCTTCTACAGAAAACTTGAAAGACAATGTAAAAATATAATTATATCGTTGTTTTAATACACTAGAATAAATGTTAGAAAAAAAATAAACGGATTCCTATTAGAATATTTATCATTCTATCTACATATATCATCACATTTCCCACTTATGTATGAGGTAGTCATTAGACTTAAAATGTAAGTCGTCTTGTAAATAAATTTACGGATAGTTTAAATATATTTACAAAGCAACTTTTATTCGGATCATCATCGTCGCCCTCAACGCTCCTCTCGGGAGCACAGGGCAGAAACCAGCCTCCTCCATTCAGAGCGTCTCTGTGCCAATTGCGTCACCTCTTTCCACGACATTCCTTGCGCTCTGATATCGTTGTCATAGGAACGGTGTATTGTGAAAGAAGGACGCCCGGACCGACGGAACCCCTGCGGACGGAAGAACAGTGCTCTTTTTGGCCAACCATCATTAGGATTTATTTATTCGGATAACAAAGACAAAATATTAAAATGGTTAGGGAAATTTAAAATATTTCTATAATTATATAAATTATAAATCCTTTTTATAATTATAGAAATATTTTAAGGATTTTTTTTTTTCATATTTTTTTATTTTAGTTTATGATTAGTGTAATATATTATTATATATACGATGCTTTTGCCACAAAGGAAACTGCAATTATAGCTACTCAATATAAATATATTCAAGTTCTTGTGATGTGGCTTGATTTATTGCGTTGTATTGGAAAACGTGAGGACATGTTACATAACAATCGATGTGAAATATGGCGTGACATTTAATACAAAAGAAATGATTTCGAAGATAATAGGAAAACTGTTTTCTGACTCAATATGTGTCTCCATAACGTCATCCTTATTTTTCCCCTAAATCAATGTCTTAGTTTTCAAGTCTATTTTTGATTAAGGGAAGAAATTGGGTGATGATATTGCCGCACTTGAAAGAATTTATACCAAAATCCTTTTGTTATGCCATTTCCATTATACTTATATAATCATGTATGATTTTCTTACTAGAAAAGCTCTTTTTTAAATCTGTACCACTGGTTTATGGTAATAAGAGAATTATTTTTTTCTTTTTCTTTAGCAATTTTGGATCCATCTGAAGACAAGGGTTTTGCTTCTGGTTTCCTTTCTTTCCTTTTCTGGGCCAACACTAAAACTACATCCTTTGGAATCTGCGATCCAAATAAGATTAAACGTGATCTCAAATATTCATGCATTTGTCGAATTTGTTTTACAAAAGTTACAATTTAAATTTAATATATGCGAATATATTATGCCTTTGATTTATCTACCCAGTTTGGTAGATTTTTTTGTGACTTATCTTTTAAATCATCATCATCATCGCCCTCAACTCTCCACTCGGGAGCACAGGGCAGAAACCAGCCTCCTCCATTCAGAGCGTCTCTGTGCCAATTGCGTCACCTCTTCCCACGACATTCCTTGCGCTCTGATATCGTTGTCATAGGAACGTTGTATTGTGAAAGAGGGACGCCCGGGCCTACGGAACCCCTGCGGACGGAAGAACAGTGCTCTTTTTGGCCAACTATCATTGGGCATTCTCAAAACATGTCCCTGCCAGGACCATCGTCTCTCTTGTATTACGGAGATTACAGGTCTCTGCTGGGTGCGCCGGCGCACAGCAACATTTGTAACAAATGAATGATGATCTTTGAAATACTGTTTTATAAATGAAATAAATAAATAAATAATATAATTCCTGATGAACTTGGCAGCTTCCCTTTCACATAAGGAACTGTTTATGGTTAATTTATTTTAAGTCGTTGCAGTAGGTACCTACCTTTAAGGCCAAATAAGGTGAACTTTTCTAGGTAGAAATGAATAGGACTCTCACTCTTTTCAGTATATCTTCAAGTGTAATATAAGAGGCAGAGTATATTCTTTAATATTAATATGTTATCCTGAAACTATCCATTACAATGAACACGTTTTACGTGAAGAATGCTTTTGACAATGATATGTAAAATCTTTAATCCATGATCCAGTAATTAAATCGTATCAGCAAAAAACGTTCTTATTATCTTCTTCTTCTGCATTAGCTAGGACTGTGTCTTGTTGTTCTCGGAGCCTGTTCCTGGGAGGTGGATGCTCAGCCTTTAACATTACTCACCGTCATTTGGATGCTCTTCCTAAATAATATTCTGTTGAAAGAGTTTTGATAAATGTATAAACTGAAATTCCTACATAACATACCTTATCGAATCATATTTGGTTAGCCACTGTTGTAGTTCGCACACATAAATATGAAATTCTATAAACGAAACAGTAAAAATACTTGTTTGTTTAGATATAATATAATTTCCATGAAGGTAGTTTTGTTACATTTAAGTACTTAATTTATTCATCTTAGAAATACTGGGCATGGTGTAAAACCAAAGAAAAGTAATATTTTATTAATAAATTAGATTATCTTTCTACTAAATTAATTTTAAACTTATTATTATTCTTGTTCATGAACTCCACATTCAGCTGTTGTCATACCGAGAACATTCCTGAAATAATTCCGATTTATTTCAATATTTTTTCCTTCATTTTTGTTCGTATACAACCAACCCGTGTTTATTTCATTTCCATTGTTTTCAAAATCATACATCTAGATATAATATACAAACAATAAATCAATAACTCGAACTCTGTGAGAGTTATATAGCTTAAATCTGTTTACGCGAATTGGCTTTCAATATCGTAATAAAACATGAAAAACAATTTTAATTTTGAAATATGTAGGCTTTAGTATCAATATAGCATCATATTATTAAATAAGTTATTTTTAAGTAGGTGTGAAAAGTTTTCAACAGTAAAATATATTAATTAAATATATAATTTTTCTGGCTACCTCAATTGTGAGAAATATGTACAGTGATTGTATAATAGTAGTATTAGAAGTAATAAATTGATTAAAAAACCTAATCAGTGCTAATTAATCCAATTCAATATGTTCAAAATATGTAATTAAAAAAAATTAAGAGATTTAGTTATTTAATTGAAATGTTTTAATTGGTATCTTCAGGTAATATTCAGCATCAATGTAGCTCTTGTACCCTTGTACGAACGACGGTTTTAGTTGTAGGTTTGTTATATCAATGGATAATATCTTGAATGTCGCTCAAACCAAATTAAACTAAGGATTAGGTGGATTTGTGTTGACGACATCGGTCGCCTCTCAGTCGCTTCTCTTCAACCTTTATAAGTCGGAATAATAGTTTATTTGAAAACCTTTCAGAGCAATCCTTTGTAGATACAGTTATATAGGTACTTATCTATGGTTGAGCTATTACAAGTGTGAGTACATGTACGAGTAAATTTTGTATGATTCAATTTAATGGCAGAAAATTATCGACTTATTTGTTGACATTGACATAGTAAGAAGATTCACGATTATATAAACAATAAAAGTTGATAATAAAAATTTATCTTTTAGACGTCCTTTGTTTTCAATATACATATTCGTACATAATTTCTGATTTTGCGGTCTCTAGACTAGACTACTGCAACATATTATGTATAAGACTGCCGCAAATTCAACTGAATCGCCTTCAAATGGCATTCAATACCACTGCAAGGCTTATTTTCCGCAAAGATAAGGGTTGTGGTTTGCTGGAAAAGTTGTACTGGTTTACAGCAGGTGAAAGGGTCTTATACTAACTGAGCCTTATAGTCTATAAAGTTTTGAATAATATGGCACCTAAGTCGCTTTCTGAGCTGCGTGTTCTCAAAACACCTGTAAGTAAACTTCTACGCTCAGCTAAGTTATCCACCAACATGCTGGATGAAATCAATAGAGCAAACAAGTCCTGCTTCTATGATAAGGCTTTTGGCGTCGCAGGACTCGTCATCTGGAACGGACTCTCCGAGGGTCTCCGTAAAAACCAATCGATAACAACGTTTAGTCTTCAAACATAGTTTCCCGCGCCTTTGAGATGGATGCACCATTAAACGGCGCCAAATAAATCATCCAACAAACATATATGCATTTATTAATTTAAACATACATAGATTTAATAGAAGATTTAGATTGAAAATCATACAAAATATATGCCCGTTTCATCCACTTTGACCCTGCTGTACATTATTGATTTAAATATAAACAAGCTTTAAAATATTTAAAAATTCTAAAGAAAAAGAAAACAGACCGAATAATGTCTAACGCTTTATTATGAGCATCAAACACGTCTCAGAGAATGGATAGATAAGAAAATGTTGCCTTAAAGGACAAATAAGTTTCAAACACGGATTTCAGTTGAGACAACTCTTGAAATCTACAAACATTGAAGAACGTACCTATCTGAGTAATGGAATGCAACCAATAAAATAAATTTTTGTTTCGAATAGAAACACAAGTGAGAATTCTGTAACTGAAATGTTATATTGTATACTCGTAGACTAGTTGTGTATTATTTGTGGTGTGACAAGGGTTTATCATTAATATATTCCACAAATAGCGTAGGAATCAAAAGATTTGGTTTTTACCTATACTTTATAATCAATAAGCTTTCCTTTCTAAATACTTTACCTTTTACATCAATCTTAAAAAAGGTCCACTTATCAAAATATATTATTTTTTTGATATTGATCTCCTCACATAAATCATGATTCAATAAAAAATGAAGATTTTAACAATAATTGTATTATAACTTTTAAGGTACTTCGGTTCTAGTACGCAGATTGAAACTCATACCTTTAATAAATGCGGTTTGAAATACGAGTATATTTCATTTAATATCGCTCTGATGTTATTTTCATATGAATGATGTACTATGAAAATGGGGCGTTCAGACAGTCGAAACCCCCGTAGACGAAAGAACAGTGCTCTTTTTGGTTATCTATTTTTAGATTTAGTTATTCTCAAACTATAACCCACCCAGGACCATTTTCTTTGCTATATTATTGAGACTACAGATCTATGCTGAGTGCGCCACGCCGCCATCATTTGTAACATGAACAAACCATGTGACATACGAAATATGACACTAAAGAAATCTTTGTTTCACGCTATTCTAAATTTTCTACAACTCTCGTTCATTATAATATGAATATGGTCACAGTCTTTTTGCTAACTTTTAAATTTAATATGGTAGTTTTCAGAGATTTTTAAAATATATTGAGTACATTACAAGAAATGTGAAGAAATAGCCAATTGAATTGGAAATAGCTCTCCACTTTCGTATCCACTTTATACATTTGCTAAACTATTTTAAAAGTGCATTGAAACTTACGATATGCTTGAAATGGCTTTGACAGGATGAAATATAAGAATAAAATTTATAAAATGTTTGGCGTATACAGAAACATACTTTTGAAAAGTGTTCGTATTAAGCTTTATGTGCCCGTACTCTTTACTTTTATATAAAATCCATGAGCTATTTATTGTTTGCTTATACTGTCTCTTACTGAGTGAAAGCCTAACGTTCATCCCTACATATATGTCTCCGTGCAAAGATGCACATAGGGGAAGAGTATCATAGAAATATTTTGCAGTGGTATGTATGTATACATCTAGAGATTATCTTATATTATATCTTCTAGTACCCAGCGTTCTCGAGTTTTTAATTTAAATTTCTGACATATTTTTCACACATACACCCAAATACGACGGGATGAAAATAAATTAACTGCAATCAGAGTAATCTTGAGAACCTTACAACCAAAAAAGCGGTCATTTTAATATTCTCATAACAACGCTCAACCAGAATAATTTTCACTCCCGAGTCGTATCACAGAGATTATCGCCCGTATTCACCAAGAAAATCTGAGCGTTCGATCAGCTCAAATTACGATCAACGTCAAATTTGGTATTCACCAACATATTTTAGGCTCCCTCAGCGTGATTTGAGTGAAAATTTCCCTCAAATTTGATCGGCCAATTGAGGTGGATTAACTTTTGCTCAGCGTCGATCTGTCAAAATTATTCTATAATGTCCGCCATACTTGTTTCGTAATGTTGGCGTTTTATTTACAATTTATTGAATATATTTTTGTAGGCGGCATGTAATAATTTATATATATGTATATTTATAAATAAATTATTTAATTAATTTATTTATTTGTTTATTTATAATAACATATACGGCACAAGGCCATTAAACATATACAAAAAAATCACAAATAGTTCGATTCAATACAACAATCCTTTCAATCGCAGTCGCACTTTCTTATCACACATAAAAGGCACCTTCAACGTAGGTCAGACTTCTGGGAACCATAAAAGACAGCTCGCTAACTTTTGAGAAGCACATTAGTTCTCTTGTCAGTGCTTGTTTCTTTCATCTGCAGCAAATTGGGATGATAAAAAGGTGTCTCACATTAGACGCTAGGAAGTCACTAATTGTGGCTCTGGTAATATCCAGACTAGGATATTGTAATAGTATTTTAGTGGAATTACCTGCTTGTCAGATCTATAGGCTGCAATCAGTTTTGAAGTCCACTGCACGTGTTATCTTTGGAGTACAAAGGTGTACACGTATGACTCCACTTTTAAAGGAACTTCATTGGCTACCAGTGGAGACTATAGTGCAGTTCAAAGTGTGAATGTTAGTTTATAAGGCACAGAATGAGAATGCCCTAGTTTATATTGCTGAATTGTGCAGGTTGAAATATCAAGAAATGAGCCCGCAGAGGAGAATTTTAACTAATTATGGGGATAGAGCCTTTTGTGTGGCGGGACCCAACCTCTGGCATGGATGCCTCGCTAGCGTAGGCAAGCTGCAGATCTTAAGACATTCAGAAAGGATCTAAAAACCTTATAAATTACTAATTACTATTAAATATTGTATTCTGTTTTATATTATGGACGTGGATACATATTATATCCAAAACATTTAATTTAATTCAACATAATGTGTCTTCTGACATGGATGCTGTTGTGTATCCGAGTTTCTATAATGATGTGGATGTAATGTCCTAGAATTGATGAATTGTTCAGTATCATTGAGGTGCTTTGGCACGTTAACGACACTTTCATGTTGTCCAATAATAATAATTATAATAGTTCTACTTTCGACTAAATATGTTACAGAGTACTTACTAAACAACATGAATATCTTTTATTTATTTATCTTATAAACAGCTTATGCCTTTTACAAATAAATAAAAACAAATACAAAAATAGTAACAAGATTTTTATTTATAATTTTTCATATTGTACATATCTATGTTATAAAATACCACGGATAGTGTAATAGTTCAATATTGCAAGGAATTAAAATTATTTCTTGATGGTGAATTACCGTGTATTTTAGTTATATACGGAGTATTTCAGTTATTTTTCTATCCTTGTTTATAATATCTTTTTAATTTCAACCTCACCGGCAAACAGTTTTGACAACAATGCATGATTCAATTAAATGCTAGCTGTCAAATTGACTGCTATCAAAGTAATATCTGTTTAAGTTCAAGTCTTGATTTTGTATAAATAAAGGCATTTATAAATATTTAAAAAATATATATATATAATTTTTAAATGATGCATATATTTTTTAAATGGCTGAAAATTATTTTTATTGGTATAATTATCAAAAATATACTTTTTAGTTACTTTAATGGCTGTTTCCGTAAATAAATGTCAGTTTCATTTCATAATATTTACATTGTATCCATGGATACGCACGATCAAATTCGACTCAGCTAAGCATTGTAAATTTTCGTTGGTGAATACCTATCTACGTTGAGGAATGCTGAGGGAGATTTAAGCTGATCGTTTGCTCAGCTGATCGTTCGCTCAGTTTTTCTTGGTGAATACAGGCGTTAAGTGTTTTTTTAGATAGCTGGCTATTTTTTATTTGTCTGAAATAAAACATTTTACACCATTTCATAATAATTTGAATTTGAGGAATGTGCTTAAAAATATTATAGTGTTACATTTTATTTGTGTTGTATAAAAATGTATATCCATCATAAAATTTATGGCCTTTACCGTTTATATTTTTTTACTGCGTGAACCAAATTTGTTATTTTTATACTTTAATAGGTAGGCGCTATTTTGTTTTTTTTTTCTCGTGAATTATCATTTTTACAAAAGGTAAAGGAACAAATCTGTTTCAGTGTAATAATTTTGTGCCTAATATTGCTTTAGAAAAATAATACATTACTTTTAATCTTACAACTTTTAAAAATGTTCTTCTTTCAGTGAGCATTCAGTCTCATTTAGGTCATCCATTCATTGATATCTTATTCAAGATTTTTTTTCAATTATAGGTATATTGAATTCTTTCTACTATGACGGCTGAGTTTTTTTTTTTTTGTTTCTTTTAATCATTCTTTGGCATTAAACTGTACCTTTAATTTTAAACTTTTAAAACAACTTACAGAATAGGTAAATCCTTTTTTGTTTCTCAACGTAGAGAACGTTTTTTTTTATATTTGACGTAAATATTGTAAACTGTTATAAAAAAATTTGTAATTTTTTGTTAAATAGTATTTTTAGCTTATTAATTTCGTGCTCAAAAATTAATTAACTTTTTTCCTTGTCATGCTGTTAGAGCAGTAAATAAGAAATTGTCACATACCTAATACTGTAGTAGTCAGTTATTCTGGTGAAGGTACATTTTTTGTCAGCTAGCTGTAACTTCAAACTCCTGAAATATAGTTTTTTTTTAACAATATTCATATTACCATTATAGGAGTATTATATCACATTTCGTTTTTAGGTTTCACACTTAAGTGGCGAACGTGGCGTCTTTTTATATACTTCTGTTACGTTTTATTGCGGTTACTATAAATTTATCTCCAAGCATAATATAATAGCACATGGGGCGGTTTGAGAAGCTCATTCGTATATTGTTAGAAAATCCTCACAGAATGACCCCATTTCATTGACTTACGTATTCCCAAACGTCTCGTACGTTGCTACAGCCGAGCACATAGAATACTTTGTCAAATGAACCTACTTACCTACACTCACATACCTACTTTGTAACTTTGGGAAATTATTAATATTACTTTATAAGTCTTTCATACATTCAGTTTAAGTGTTTTGTATTAATAAGTTTCTATTTGACTTTTTGTTGATTTGAGATTGGCTTTTGTAACTTAATCACTTTGAAAGTACCAAAACACTGTAACATCTTTTGGTATATTTTTTATTTATTCATATAGGTAGGTACATATGTGAAATACCTATGTATAAAATGTGTTGTTTAATTTTCTAATAAATATTTGAGTTGAACATAAATAATATTACTTAATGCATGTTCATCGCATTTACACGTCATAACGGTGCATAAAATATGTATGTACCTTTATCGAATAATAAAATTAGGTATTAAATTTTTATTATCTTATAAATAATATTTTGATGCACCTTCGAGATGTATTTTGTGTGAGGCATTTTTTCTCGCTCCGAAGTGTCTTTACGAGTAATCCAATGATATTGAGCGAGTTTAATATCTACGTCAGCATATAATATCCCCCCTCCCCAGAAAGCAGACCAAATATTATCCCAAATTCTCCTGTCGACGAGGCTTTTGATTCTGTTGTTTCTTTTTGATGATGTCTCTTTAGTGTTGTTTTTTTTTCTCTGTCATGCTTTTTTTCGACTTTGTATTTTCTCCTGCTGAGATCGCCTTGGCCCAAAGCTGGTATGTTCTAAGGGCAGGGTGACATTTTTTAGAGAATCATAATAATATCGCCCACATTTTTCTATTCCAGCACGATGATAATATAAAACAAAATTGATACTTTTATCATATTTGAATTTGGTCTATGAACTGTATCTAAGGATTACCTTTATCCCCCAGGATAATAATCCGTGATAAGAAGTATAAAAGAAGGACGTACTTCACATTTTCACAAGTCCATGTACCTAGATGTGTATAATGAATACGTTTTATTTCACAGAACGATGAACAATGGAACATAATAGTATATACCTATGTTAAAATATACTTTATAGCTTTAGGATTTATGATGTTGATGTGTTGAGTCAAAATATTTACACTTTATTAAAATAAAATGCCTTGATAACAAGATCTTTCTTAGTCTATTGTAAATAATTTTTATTATTTTATTGGTAAATACAATTTAAGATTGAAATATTTTCACCAAATAAATAAAATAAGATGTATAGAATATGAATTTTCGAAACACTAGTCTTTGTGTATTTGCGACAGTGTATTCGAAAATTAAGTAAAACATGAATATTGAAACTTCACTAGGTATTTATATTGAAATTGAAAACTGTATTATTACTTATGATTTTACTTGTTAATTTTTCTTTGGCTCTAATTTGATATCTGACCGCAATGTCAAGGTTTATAAACACATGTTTTCTCTGGCGCATCGCCAATATTTTTTTCACCACTACCGAAATTTACATGTTATTTGGAAATTTAATCCTATATAGACGTTTAAAATATAACAATTCATCATTATGCATTTTGTGGAACAACCGTGTATATATGTAGGTAGGTTCATCTGAATTCATCAATTAATAAAGAACGATTGACCCCCGTTAAGAGAGAAAATCCTCGTTATTTTGTACCAGTGTATTGATCTGGGCATTATGTGTAGTCATAGCGACGAGAGTAAAAAGAAATCTTTTTATATTCTCAGATATTTTTAAACTTAATACAACCTATCTTTCAATTAACGTATTTTGTATCATTATTTTCAAATCATTTATAAATATGGACGGTTTCATTCTAGGTTTAAAAAAACAATGTTTTATTAGAATATGAAATAGGCTTATTAGTTTTTACAGTGTGTAGTTTTTATGTGAAAAAATAACAAGTACTTTATATGTTTACTTAGTTACTGCCAATTTTAATTATTTCATTGCTGACTTCTTCTCTTAACTTTTTCATGTTTTCAATGCCTTGTAATATGAACCCACTTAATACAATTGCATTGACTGGACAAAACTCCTTGATTTTACTACATACTCTGTAATTTTTTTTAATACAACTTAAAAATTACTTGTAGATACAATTTTCGAAAAATGTATAAGTTCTCCAGGTGGCATATTTCATTTTTGTATAGGTCTCATTGTACTGAAAAATGATCATTATTGTGATAAAACTCGCCATTATTATGAGAAAAAGTTTTTACGAAAAACTTGATTCATTATAATAATGTTGTCACATATCGCTCAATCTTTTGAACACCTCTTGAAGGAAACAAGGCACTTTATATAAAGAAATCGTTTCATTCATCCTCTTCACACTAACGAGATTTGGCAGAGTGTCAAAGAAAGTGAGTGTTGTTATTCATAAACTGCTCGAGCAACAAGTTGACCACTTACAACTCAAGTGGAGTAGAGTTTCTGTCCCTGGATCATTGCCAGTTATTATTCTAAAGACTTCATAATCGATGTGATTACAACCTCCTCTTTGGCATACTCCACTTGTCGCTTTATCACGTTGTAATATATTTAAATAATTATGAATCAGATTATCTTTATGTACATCCAGCAAATGTAAATCGCCTGTCTGTTTCGTGTGTACATTCATATTTTTTACTATAAAATCATTGTTTCATGCCTGTTACGATACCTGATTAATTTATAAAATAAACTTATCCGTAAATCATACCATAATAAATTCAATCATACAATCATGGCATATCTCAGAAGTGGAGTTACCAGCGGATAAAAAGCATGTAAAACGTGATAAAAATGCAATGACTCGTCTTTAGTATGAGTAAATATATTACTGAATTGATGTACTAAAAAAGAAATCACTCCACAATTTAAATTTCTGCAAAATTTCAAAATATATAAAGTCATGTTTTATTTCAAAAGCATCTATTAAATGATATTATAGCTATAAAATTCTCGATTTTTTCTTAGCGTTTCAAGGTATAAGTATATTGTTTTAAATAAAGAAAAGAATTTATTTATGTTCACTATCTCTCTCTCTCTTTCTCCCCTCAGTAGTTTCTCTAATTTCAGGGGTTATGATCTCCGGAAAACCCCTGCAGGATCCAAAAATCTGCAGGATTCTTTTGAATCAGATTAAAAAGAGCTTTCGTATGATGCTAACTTTAAGATTTATTTGTTGTTTTTTTTTGTATATTTTTTAAGTATTCTACAATGCACATCCGTTACTTGATTATTTAAATCGCGATCGATTTCGGTAAACCTATACCATTGACGAGCGATATAATAGGTACTATAATATACTATCTATATAAAGTATTATATCGCTCGTCAATGGTATAGGTTTACCGAAATCGATCGCGATTTAAATAATCAAGTAACGGATGTGCATTGTAGAATACTTAAAAAAACATTCAAAATGTCTCGTAACTGTTACATAGTTAATCTTTCTAAAATAACTGATATATTTAGTATATATCAGTTATATATATATGATATATATATATTCAAATAGCAATATGCAGCTTCGCCGGGTGAGATCTAAATACAAATTAAGTATAAGAAATGTTATATGTAGATATCTTGTTTATTTTGTTTATATTTTATGGTTTTTCAATATTTTTCAATATTTGTTGTTCTGGCAGTTCACGATATCTTCAACAGCTTTTTATAGCACTACATTTCATACATTTATCTTTTATCTTTCACTCTCATATAATTTTCAACGGTATCGTTAAAAAAAATAGGGAAAACCAAATTTTGCATCAGTTTCTTTTTTTGGGAATTAGAATATGATGATAGATTTTCAAACTGGGATCATGAAATATTTACTGATCGTAAAATAAATATTTGATGAACAATGCGAATTTATGTATGTTCATAGAATTCTTTATTGTGAAAATGATTTCAGAAAACGATATTTCACGTAAAAAAACTTCGAACTTGCAACTTACACATGACCTAGATATTCAAAATGTGCGGAGGTAGGTTGTAGAAGCGAAGATCAAACTACCTGAACAAAACTTAATAAATATTTAATTTCCGCAGTATGTAAGTTTCGTTGTGCGCAGAATAAAATTATGAATGTAACATTTATTCAAAAAAAGTTCCGTGGAGCATCCGGCAAGAAATTGGTCTCCCACTCTTCTCCGTAAGTTTTTGAGTAACTTGTTATAGAAAATTAAGACATTTTACATCTTAAATTCAGCGATGAGTTTTGCTTCTCATCTTGAATATCTTAATTTTTAATAGGACAGTTAGTATGTTTATTATATTTAACTGGGGGCCTAAAATGCCCACATTGAGCAATTCATCTGCAATTCATATTTGTTGAAATGTTGCCGTTAAATCGTTTTACAATTCCTAATATGATCCTATTATGATTAATATAATGTGGCCTTTTTAGCCCCCCTGGTCTGCAGGTTATTTCACTTGTGGAATATGCCGTGAAGGAATAGTAGTAGTAGTTATTTATTTAAATAATTAGAAACAAACACAATTTTATCAATTTAAAATAGATCCAATTCAGATATAATCTATCAATTGAAAATAAATTCAAATCAATTTAAAAAAGTTCATAAAATGGTTCGCATGATTTCAAAGTAATACTAATTCATATAATTTATATTAGTTCATTTAACTTAAATTGTATATTAGTTCAAATAACTAATTACGATAATTTCTTGTATATTTTTACGATATAATCTTAAAATCAAATAGATACATAAATATTTTATTTTTGATAACATCATAAAAATCAAATCAACGAAAATTAAAGGTCAGTGAATATTACTGGATAGTAACTATGCTCGTACACGTACAAAATTTTACTTATTTATGTATATTATTTACTAAATTTATTCAATTTGATCCCTATTTGAAGGAATTAAAAGTTAGTTTTAGAATCCAAAGGTTTCCCTACGTAAATAATTAAATATTTCACTTACACAAATAATCAAGAATAGTTTTCTGTTTGTCTTCTCGGTTTATTTATTAGACAATCCTTCAAAGTTTGAAGTTATGAGCAGAAAACCGCACGCTCTAGTGTGAATATAAAGCTTATCTCAGCTGAAATTTTCGAATTAGTCTACGAACGTCACCTACATTAAAACCTAAATCAACAAAGGTTTCACTTAACGTGAGGTTTTAGAGGCATAAATATAGTTTCTGTGTACGATTATGATACTCATTATAGAAAATATTACCTTTTTAGTGATGACACTTATATTACAACCTTAGACATCATTTGTTACCTTACATCAACTTTTATCTAAAATTTATTCCTAATAATGGTTATCCAGCTGCTTATATTATTAAAAATCCAAAAAAAAAACAATTAATTAACAGAGTACGTTTCACAAGCGGTTACACATACTGTCGTCTCTATGTCTTTCAAAATAATCCATGTTTTCCAGCCAGCCTGCGGGCCAACTACCTGTAATAAACATGCTGCAAATTATCCTCTGCGTCCTTCAAAAGTTAAGACATTAATAATAGGTGGCATACCTCTTCGCTTAACTGATGATGTAAAAAGTCTTAAAACGTGATTTTTTATGAATAACTCCCTTATACAAGACACTTGAAAACTTACAGAAGAGAGTAGTAGGTCTATTTTCACCAGGAAATACACAGGGTAAAATAAGTCATTCTAATAGTAAGTAACAAACTTCATTACTGAATTTAAGCTGGTTAATATCTTTTAAGTTTGTAAAAGTCCTTTATAAATTAACAAAAAAAAAGAAAATTATACTGTGCAATTGTATGTATTCCATTAGGTGAAAATTACGAAACAGTTCCGAATCCTTTATGAAACCTAGGTGTTCTAGAGAAGTCGAAATTTTTACCAATCTCTCTCTCTGGTTTCAATCCTGGGATTGGTTTGCAGCAATTATCTCTTTAATTTTTCTCCTCCACTCCTCCCTGTCTTGTGCGGTTCTTTTGAATTCTGCATATGATGAGCAGCGCATATCCACCAGCAGGTCCTCCAGATACTCTCGGCGTGGGCGTCCCCTAGAGTTTGTCCCCTCGGTCATACCCTCCATTACGGCATGCAAGAGGCCTTCTTGTCGTATTACATGACCGATCCACCTTGCACGCCTTTCTGACAAAATCTTAAGCAGGTGCCTTCCTCCTTCGATTCTTTGAAGAACTTAATTAAACTTAACTCAACTTTACCAATATTGAGACATTATTGATAAAAAAAATCATACGCCATTACGTCTTTTTATAGTTTCCCAATCATCCTTCATTCCATACACGTCCATCCATTATTTGGAGTAAAATACTTCACATAGTAGGGTCACTATTTATTCAGTTATTTATTTCTATTCAATCGCACAATGGTTAATAATAAAAATAGTTCTACACGAGACACTGAGGTTAACGTACATAACAGCTACACTACGTGCTTGATATAATTTATGTTGGTATATGTGAATCGTCTGAGAAAATAATGATATCTCTTACATTTGGGAATAATTATTAACCAGAACTTTGTAATATATTGAAGTATACATACAATATAAATTATAGGTAATGTCTACTATATGTCTAGTCGTATATCAAAAAAATCAATATCTCAAAGGAATATCATCTGAATCTTGTTATTACAACTGACACTGCCAACGCATTTTAATATTGTACATTTTTATAAGTAGTGAAATTAATTACGATCTTGTATCATGGTACAGAATGAAAAACGTGGTAAAAATTATTTGGATAAAAAAACTTAGCAATGATTTAAAACTGTACGCCAAGAAACGTCTTTTTTATCTGCTTAACAAAAAATAAAATTTATATGAATGTTTTAAATATTTTCTTTGGCATATTACCAAGGTAGGTATTGTACATAAATCAATATGTTACATATTTATCGGTTAACCTTACGAGAACATTTTCAAGGGTCATTACACATAAAAGCAGTTTTTATTTTCTATAACGATATTGTCAGGTATATATGTACATTAATTTTATTTATTTTGTACTATGAAAAACGTTCAACAATTCATTTACAATTTTTCTGGGTGAGAACACAACGTTTTATCAAAATCGAAAGACTGTTTTTGTTTTGATAGAAATGCATTTGTATTCATATATTGAAACTTTTTTTGAAATAAAACACTTATTTAGCATTTCCACTGAGCTTTCACTCTCATTATCAGGCTAGCATAAAAGAACCGGCTCGCCACTCATAAAGTTATAGTGGAAGTACGAAATAAGTGTTTTATTTCCAAATAATTTGATATGAACCAACACCAAGAACCGTCGGTCGAAAATATTGATTATAAATACTGAAACGTTTATTTAATAAAAAAATCACTTCAGATTAATAAAATATCAAATTTATATGATTATAATTATCTTTTTTACTTTCTTCTACTTTTTTCGTTCTAAATTTCTTTCGGTAGTACAAAATAGAAACGAACTTTTTGTTTTGAGAGTTTTTGTTATTCAATATATTCTCGAAACTTGGCCTGTATCTTTATTTTTTTAGGAAGGGTGTATCGTGAAACGGGGTAGTATAAGTCATCAAAATCCTGGTGAATGAATGAACAATACATAAAAACAATATTTTTTTGTATCCCAATATTAGTCAAATTCCTGTTTCTAAAAGTCATGTTTTTATAACTGATATTTTAAAACCGTGGAGATTTTCCATGCAGTAAAATTGTCAATACATTTTTTTTCTAATATGTAATGTTTTTATAACTAATATTTTAAAATCGTGGAGATTTTCCATGCAGTAAAATTGTCAATACATTTTTTTCTAGATAATATGTTATGTTTTTATAACTGATATTTTAAAACCGTGGAGATTTTCCATGCAGTAAAATTGTCAATACATTTTTTTTCTAATATGTAATGTTTTTAAAACTAATATTTTAAAATCGTGGAGATTTTCCATGCAGTAAAATTGTCAATACATTTTTTTTCTAATATGTAATGTTTTTATAACTAATATTTTAAAATCGTGGAGATTTTCCATGCAGTAAAATTGTCAATACATTTTTTTCTAGATAATATGTTATGTTTTTATAACTGATATTTTAAAACCGTGGAGATTTTCCATGCAGTAAAATTGTCAATACATTTTTTTTCTAATATGTAATGTTTTTATAACTAATATTTTAAAATCGTGGAGATTTTCCATGCAGTAAAATTGTCAATACATTTTTTTCTAGATAATATGTTATGTTTTTATAACTGATATTTTAAAACCGTGGAGATTTTCCATGCAGTAAAATTGTCAATACATTTTTTTTCTAATATGTAATGTTTTTAAAACTAATATTTTAAAATCGTGGAGATTTTCCATGCAGTAAAATTGTCAATACATTTTTTTTCTAATATGTAATGTTTTTATAACTAATATTTTAAAATCGTGGAGATTTTCCATGCAGTAAAATTGTCAATACATTTTTTTCTAGATAATATGTTATGTTTTTATAACTGATATTTTAAAACCGTGGAGATTTTCCATGCAGTAAAATTGTCAATACATTTTTTTTCTAATATGTAATGTTTTTATAACTAATATTTTAAAATCGTGGAGATTTTCCATGCAGTAAAATTGTCAATACATTTTTTTCTAGATAATATGTTATGTTTTTATAACTGATATTTTAAAACCGTGGAGATTTTCCATGCAGTAAAATTGTCAATACATTTTTTTTCTAATATGTAATGTTTTTAAAACTAATATTTTAAAATCGTGGAGATTTTCCATGCAGTAAAATTGTCAATACATTTTTTTTCTAATATGTAATGTTTTTATAACTAATATTTTAAAATCGTGGAGATTTCCCATGCAGTAAAATTGTCAATACATTTTTTTTCTAATATGTAATGTTTTTATAACTAATATTTTAAAATCGTGGAGATTTTCCATGCAGTGAAATTGTCAATACATTTTTTTCTAATATGTAATGTTTTTATAACTGATATTTTAAAACAGTGGAGATTTTCCATGCAGTGAAATTGTCAATACATTATTTCTGAAAATTGTATAAATTGTTCTCAGTATGAGTTCATAAGTAAGTTTATCCGCAAATTCAATAATGGTAATAATTATTTTGTTTTACATACTGGAGGTCCCTGGAGTTGTCATCTTAACCAGTCCTAATTACTTTAGAATTAGTTTAAATAACTTTGCATACAGTTGTGTATGCTAAACAAATTTATTTTGTAGGTTTATTTGCGTTTCCCGAGAATCAAAACTTAATTTATGATTTAAGTATAAAAATATCGTACAACGAGTAAAACTTAGTAGGTCTTACCTATCAAAACTGTATCACATTTATTGCGATAATACGAAAAAAATATTGAACGGATGTAAATATAAAGTGATAAAAATATTATTAACAAAACGATCATTCAATTCATGCATCAAAAATGATATCAAATACAGATGTCGACGAAAGTATTAAATATATTAATATAAAAAACTTGTTCGTTTATGTAATACATCATTTCATTTCCAAAATGCGTGTAATAAATAATGACATAAAGAAATACATTTTCCACTCAAAGATATGTACATTATTGATAAGGCGATATTTTCTTTACATATCACCACACACAACATGTTCCCATTCCTCACCACCACAATAATAAGAAATAACTATATATAAGGCGGGTAGGAACCTACATTATATCATATATATCATACCATATGCTTTGTACCTGTTTTATTTGCCTATATATCGGATATACTTAAAGTAATCTCATTCTCTGTGTTAAGATTTCTTCGTAAATTCTACTTATTTGTTAAAATGAAAGCTCTCCAGAGGATTATTGATATATAATATTAAAATAACATTAAAATACTCAAATCGATATCTATCTTCAGAGTTTTTCACTTTCTTTACGAGTATTGTAAGATTACTAATTCCAAATTGGGTGTATTCACAGTATTTTTTTAAGATAACTTTGACCTGCTTCAGTTGAAAGTTGGCTTCCATAAATAATAGGAAATGTTGGTCTAGGGAAGGTGAAAATAAAATCTTTTCACCTTGCTTGCTGACAAAACTCAAAATTATTCTTTTCTCTCTTCATTATTTCTACTCACAAACACTATTGCTCGTCCGTTTATTCTAGTCTTGAGAAAAAATATGATTATTAAGTTTAACATGTACTTAGATATACTCGGGTTTCGACATGGGAAATCTTATTCAAACTCTTTGTCTGTTTGAGGAATTAATAAAAGACACTCCATTTTGAAATTCGAGTAACTCTTGTCGAACTTAATTATTTTATTTTATTTCTTGATTGATATGGAGTTTTACAAAATAAATACCAAGAAAATGTAATTATTTTAGTCTGATTGAACTTTTGGAAAACACGTTAATCACTCATTTGTAAATACCTTTTTATTGCAGTTATTTATAAATTCCCGTGATAAATTGAGAGATAGATAATTAATTAACCTTGTAGTTGTTTTCTACTAATACAAGTATATCGTTTAATAGAAATATCTGCAATACATACCATGTATCTTATAGATCTATACTTTTCCAATATATGTGTTATTTTAGGTTCATAGCTTTCATTAGATTGCCGTTTTTCTTTGTGTACTGTTTGATGAATTGTTTGAATCCTCCGTGATATATTTAAAATTTGTCTTGTCTTTCTATAACCTAATACAATTCACGAATAGTGAACTATTTTAGGTGCCTACGTTACGTAAAAAGCATATTTTGTTTTTTGATCGGCTTAGTTAATAAATTAAAATAATTTTGAATAATGGTAGATCGGCATTGTGAAAATATTTTTTATGCAAATTATACAAATCGTTAATGGTTTTATAGCGATAAATTTACATACAAAGTACAAAACCATAGCCACTTAACAATCAAATAGTTACGTTTCTTCGATGATTATCGAAATTTAATTTCAATGTTTTTACTTTTATTAATTCATTCATTCATTGATTACTGCTGGTAATTGATAAATAATGGTCTCCCAATCGGTACCCTATACGTAATTGAAAAAGAATGTCTGTCAAAAACCACATTTTGTTTTACCAAAAAAACACATGAATTCCAAATCAGTCTTAGAAAATCCATCCCAAATTGAGGAAAAACGTGACTCCTAAATAAAAGGTTGTATTTTAAAATAAGGTTTCATTATAATATATTTGCAGGAAATTAAATGAATAATACGTATTACATAAAATATATGAAAATCAGAAAAAATTTCTAATCAAAAATATTTATAATAATACCTACTAACGAAGATTTTAAGAATGTTGTTAAAAATATGTGATAATTAAAAAGCCTCAAGAAACAAGAACCAAACAAGACTCAGAACCAACAAATCGAAGAGCACTGTGATATTTATTAAAAAAGAATATAAAGTTATTTAATTTTTTTATTAAATAAATAATCATTGTTAAAATTTTAATATTGTGTTATACAAGTGAACTTATTTTGTTGTTAAATTTTATTGTTATTAAAATATAAAGTAAATTTAAATTAAATAGTGTTGAGTTTCATATGCAAGTGACGAATATGTTTGAAGGAATAAAAAATAGCAAGATATCAAAGTTGGCCCTATCGAGATACCTGTCACAATCACTGTAAGTATTCTTCACAAAACTTATTCATGTACAAACATTCATCTCAGAATTATATTTTAACGTTTTGAGAATCCATAGTTGTTTTACTCTACAATTTACTGAATACATTTTCTTTTCATTGATCTTTTGTATCAAAAACCTGCTAGAATTAGTAACTAGAGATCCCATCCATTACTTTTATCAGAATCTTTGACTATAGAAAATAATTACAGAAAAAGATATTGTTTGGCTACCCAAGCCAATAATTATGGTATAATTGTTCATTTTTTACATGAAAGTATCGTTGTTACAATATGAGTATAATAAACGAAACATTTTCCTTGTGCTTTATTTAAATAAGGATGGGAGGATGATAAAAATATTGTTTAAAGTCTAAATATTGTTGATGTTATTGACCGTAGGGAATTGTTGGAAGTCCATTTCAAGATAAAATTGAATTGTGTTTTTTTATATTGTTTAAAGTCTTACATACCACTTCACATTACTGCGGAATAAACGATTTTTTTGTGTACCTACTTATAAAGATAAATGATTAGTCTGAATATATGACAATTCCATTTGTTTCTACGATTTTCGAGTTTTAGTTGACTGAATGAAAAAACTGTGCTTGCAAAATCTGTATTCACAATATCCAGTTATGGTTTTTATTTTCTCACCATTCATTTTACTTCACCATTGTCATGTCTATTTTAGACTTGTGCACATTTGCAGAACTGTGATAGTGGGATTATTCAATTATTCTTTTACTGCAATGAATTCAACAATATACCTATTTGCTTTTAAGTTGTACTATTTATTGTAGAAACAAGAACATTTTACAAATTTATTTCATCGTTGCTTTTATTAACATCAAATTAATTTAAAAATCGATTTCTCTATTAAAAGTTTTATTGAACATAGTTAAATTGAAAAGTTTTATTAGTAATCATTTTTGAAGTTTATTTTATCAGCATAATAATAGCCTTAAATAATAATTTATAAAAATTCTACAATATTTACGCAAGAAAATTAGATGTAGGGCTGTAATTCTTACGTAAAAAACACTTAGAAGTAACTTATTACTCAAAGATATAAGTTATACATTGCGTTCCACACATTAAAGATATTAGAATTATTGATAGCACTCCATGTTATCATCAAATAGCCTTATTTGTAGTCTTTTTTATATGTATCTCAAGCTGCACATCTCGGCCTGATGTAGAATTACCAAAAGACTAGCAGCGCATAATAAATATGCAAGTAATTAATATAATAAATCTATCAATCTATCTATTCCCTCACGCCGTGTCCCAAGTGGGGTAGGCAGAGAGAATGGAACACCATATAGATCTGTCCTTACATATTTCTTTCGCTTCTTCTACAGACATACAATTCCTTATGCACGCAGTCGGTTTCTCTTACTCAAAACACGGCCGTACTTGATAATTTATCAACATGATCAAGCCATGTATTTCTCGAAAGCTTGCGCTGGGATCATTGATAATAAAGTAAAACATTTTATTTAAATGAAAAACCCATATTGATTCTGGTTTTTGAATATTGTTTATTTCTCTGTAATAATTGTATCTACAACCACTTTAAAGAAATAATGTATAAACTTTTTTGTAGTAAGAAAATTTTCGGTGAAGACTGAAAATAAACGTAGTTCAAGAATTTGTTTAGCTTTGAGATCAGTAACGGTTCTTTCTTAGGAGTGTTGATACGGCACTATCCTTAATAAATTCAATAGAATTAGGAATGACACAGCCGACCAAGGGACATCTACATGGATCAAATAAAAAAATATCAAGTTAAAGATCATGAAAGATATGGAGAGTAAAATCCAAGCCCGTTGCATATCAATTCAAAGAATTGTAGTCAAATATATGTAAACTATATTTTATATTCAAATAATTTTTTGCTTTGATTGAATCACACCATATATTTAATTACATATTTCTCTGCATTTTCATTTTTTTTTCAAAAAAGGCTTTGCCATATACATGTATTTGCAAAATAAAATAGAATAATCATGGATGAGAATAAAGAAAGGAAAGCGACGTTTTTTATACGAAACTATTTTTTTATTTCTCTGTATCCCAACAAGTTCAACCCACCATCCCCATCTGCTTGAGAGGATCAACGCATAATTATATTATCCTTACGAACTGTTATTTCTTCATTGCAGAATTCTTTACATACCACTTATTAAAATACTTTAGGACCTACTTCTACTATAAAGGTACGTATTAGAAGGGCGCTCTTTTTCTTTGTAAACTCAAGTTAAAAACAATATATCTAATTTTGAATTCTTTTGCAAAAAAACCTTTTGAAATACAAATTTGGAAAACTATGAGCTTTTGATACGAGTACATAAACTTTTTTCTTGTGTCTAGTACTCAGAGTGGGGAGCTACAAACAACGTCTATTTCTAGTGTTACTGGTGGTTGATTAGAAAATTCACCATTTCGCTAAGCAAGCGTCGTGTTCCCATCCAGGCCCCTTCTAAACAATGTATTGTCCGTCACTATCAATTCTGCTCCTCATCTTTTTTCTGACAAAACAATATTTAGATAAACTTAATTTCAATTACTTTAGTTAATCCTCTTCTCCTTAAATAATGTGAAAAAAATAAATATCCATTACTTTAAATATAGAATGTAAATATCAATTTTCCATTAAATGTAAATTATCTCATTTTCATTATAAAGATAAGTAATGTAGAAGCAGTTTTGATTATACGAGTATCTTATGATATACATTAGTAGGACCTATTTATGTAGGTACTTACTCTTGTATGTGCTTACATTTTCCTTAATGTGGTGTTCTCACTTTGGCGAATATCGCTAGGGCACCAAAATATCGCCAGCCATTTGAACCGTGTGAACAAAATGACAGCTAGTCTGAAACGATAAAAACCAGTAGAAACGATATCGTCTCCAGTTGACCACCTTCCAACTTTCTCGGGCGATCGAACGATTTGCACATGCGCAGATATGCGCGGCGTTTGTGTCTATGGTAAAAGCTTTATAAGACAAGTGCATAACAGCTTGATACTGGCTTTGAATGGTGACTTCACACACAATACAATTATTATATTTATAAGCATTATTAGCAATTAATTTCTGCAAGTTTTTGAATGCTCTGTAAAAGGCAGGTATTTGTAAAGAATCGCGAATAAGACATTTTAGTCGGCAGTGATGAATGAAAATCATTTTAAATGTCTTATTTTTATACAAAATATTTTAAGTACTGAAATAACAAACTCAACAAAAAATAAATAAAAATATGGTCGGTCACTTGTTGGTAGAGTGTCGGCCTTTTATTAGTTTATTTTAATACATACCTAAATATAAATTCGATAGGCTGCTGCAACTTACTTGTAGCCAATTGGTGATATATTGTCTCATCGTCTGTACATTGATATTGATTGAATAAATAATAATAATAATAATACGTGCCTATAGTGTTGTCTGTGAATGGTTTAATACCTAAGAGTCTGTCAAGCAATCTCAGAAAACTGGGAGTAGATGACAGGACTCAAATACAGCATGCAGAAGGCCGTACTTCTATCGTCCACCAGGATAGTAAGAAGGTTTTTGTCCCTGTAGCTCTGTAAGTGATCTCCCATGATTGTACTATTTCATAGAACATCATGGAAGAATCAACTCGAATAATGTTGGGGTTCTACATTTTGAATATAAATTTATTTTAATATTTTATGGTTTTTGTTATTTAATGTTATATTATATCTCACTCTAGCACTTATTGTTAATCTTATATTGTTTTCAAAATGTAGAATCTAATATTGTTTTGTTAAATAAATGAGATATGAGATAATAATAAACTTTATTGTGCAGAATATGATAACAGGAATTATATACAACATGCATGAAAAAATTTGTACAACGGGCGAGTTTATCGCAGAGTTGCGATATCTTCCAACTAACACAATTCCAATAAAGTATTTATTTATTTATTATTTATTTATTTCTCCTTTTTGGATACAGAAAACCTACTTAGTATTGGCTATTTGCCTCGTTTAGATGACAATAAGATACATCGAATGATATTAATTTTGTTCTTTATGCTTTGAAGAATTGATCACATTTGTTTTTGTGTTATGCGATATAACGTATTATATATCTTTTTTGTATGAAAATAAATCTAGGACTAATCTATGACTGTAAAATTAATTGATAAATCTATGATTGTAAAAGCAGGAGATCATTCAAATAAAGGTTCGTCACCACTATTATAAAAAAAAACAAGTACATATGGACGGATTCAAATATTAATACAAGAATTTTCTGTTTTATAAAGTTGTAAGCGTATAAAGTATACAAGATATTACAGAATTGTTGTTGTTGCTCGGTGAAGTACGTCATTAATCATTGTTTGTTTATGTAACATAATGTATGGTAGTCGATATCAGCACAAGTAGCATTCTGCAATAGAAATAGTTAAATAACAATACAAACATCGGTAATTGTATATTTCGTATGTACAAAACAAAACTAGTCTGCAGAAATACCATTTTGTATGCAGTTTGTCAATGTTATTTAATTGAATAGTTACCACATGAATAATTCACAACTGAAGTATTTGAGCGTATTATTTTAAGATTATTAAGTAGATAACTCTTTTTTAAATTATGTTTAATATTCGTGTATTTAAAAAAAGGGTTTTTTTTTTTAGAAAAACATAAATTTATTTGGACCCAAATTCATCTTCAAAAAAGAGCAAGTTAGTTTCATCAATCTACTATATTTTGATTTGTGATTCACCTTATTTTACAAAAAGTATCTAAAGTGTGTATCATAAATTACAATTATGTTATAATACTATATCTTTAATCAATAAAGTAAAATAAATGGTTGATTATAAAGAAGTAAAATAGCTACAAACAGTATAATGTCAAAGGACCGTCTACGTGACCCAAATAATGTGTTCTGGGTCAGGCAAGTAACAAATACTAATGATTAATCTCGAAGCTATTAACTGGAAACCGTGTTGCTATATCCCCACAATTGTCTCCCTATAAATCAGTTAAATTTCAAAGTGGTCGGTGCAATGATGCTGAACATAGCGGTCAGCATGACTCTCCCATATTGGTATTATATTGAACGTCTCATACGTATAACTTACAAATAATATTATTGTACCGTAACATCAATGTTCGTTAAACAAAAACTTATGGACGTTCCATTCACTGGTATAAGCAAACTTTATATAAGAAAGCAACATGCTAACTAGTATACAAGTCTCGTCCACTCCTCTTTTATTCTATTCGGATACAATGACTGCTTTCCAAAACATAACTTTTGTTCTAATATTTTTATATGAATAAAATATTTTTGTAGAGAATTTTTAGGGCCTTCAGAAATCTCATGTACAAAAATAAACTATGTATCATCGAACATGCTAAAACGCTTGGAGCAAATAACTCAAACAATGTTCTTAGTGGCACATACTTTGGGACGTGTTTGTTAAGTTCTACAGTTTATAAAACTTGTACAAACTCAAATCGAATTTCGATAGTACCTACCTAGGTAAAAAATCTATTTACCAAAGAATAAAATATTTAAGAAACAATACATATCATTTAATTATATTATGAAATATATATACCTATTACGAACTGAAATATCAATTTTCAAAATAATCAATTCAATAGACATACCTACATACCTTGTGATTAAATTGTTGAAATCACAGCGGAGCCTTAAAAAGTTGTTCGTAAAATATAAAATGTCTGCATTTTTTTATATTAAATAATTAATATACCCGTATCTGCCATTTAATTTCTTCCTCTTTCTGCTAAAATATTAAAGTTCGAGAAGTCCAATTTATTAATATCGTATTCTTTATTTAACCCCCGAAAACATATCTTGGCATTTCATCATAATATTATTCATTAAATTTTTCGTTAATTTATTTCTTATCCATAAATTATTTAAGAGATTTAAAATGTTGTGTATTGCCTATGTATGTTGTAAGTATCAACCTATGTATAATGTATCTCGTAAATCAAAACAAAAAAAATACTCATCTAACAAAGATTAAAAAAAATTCATTGCATTTGTGTATTTGATAAATATCGGATGTCAATAAAATACAAATTGTCATTATCCTGATAGATTTAATCGAAGAAACATTTTTCATCATCTTCTGCAGGACATAGTCAATCTATGAAATTAATTATTAAACAAAACAACAAAATCTTGAAAAACTAACGAAATGGTCTAGCACTAACGTAATTTAAATGGGGGAATTGAATCGGGGTCAGTATGAAAATAAAGCGTGCATCAAAAATAAAGCAATTAGGTAATCTAAAATGTGTTGAAAAAAGTAATAAAATTTTATTCGATTACTATTTTATTTACTCTTTTTACAAAATTTACAGTTAGTGTGTTTCAACAAAATATTTAACATTACGAACAAAATACAAAATATTTATCATAAAATAACATGATACATCCGACACAAAGCATAGTTTCAAACACCAGCACATTGAAACTAAATTCCACGAGTAGCCATACTATACGGATATTCATGTCTTTTCCCTTAGTAGTAGTAGAAGTATGTGTGTACGGTAAGCTTGTGGTGGCTTCAGTTTGCAAATTTCCTTCGGGCTTTCATGAATTCTCGAGATTGCGTTATTAAAAAGAGGAATTCAATCAATTTGTTCGAGAATTCCCAAAAAACGACGGTCGCAATTTGTACCGCAATCGTGTCAAAAAAGACACGATGTTATTGTGAAGACTGTTATTTTTCATTACGCAAAAATAAATAATGGATTCTTTTTTGCTACTCACAAAACTGCTTGAAATCTTGTAAATGTTTGTTAGCATAAGACGATAAATTACAATTTCTTGTTTCATTACAATAACGACACATTTATTTCTTGAATTTTCCTATAGAGTAGACAGTGTTCTTGATACATAAAAATCTCTTTTTGTATTCAAAGCACTTCATGTAAACACAAGACTGTTATGGGAATATCTAATTTATCAAATCCGTACACGTCCTATGACCTTTAAAAAATATTTCACAAGAATTATTTTTTAATTATTCAAAAATTGTAGAGGCAAATGTAAAGTAATAGAAGTAATAGGTAATTATACACAAAAGCAACATTGTATTCCTGATGAACTATTATGAATAATGCTAAGACATTCTAATCTCAAATGTAATTTAATCGGTGTAAAAGTGCCCTATTAAATATTTATGGGAAAATGCATAATTATTATCAGTGAATTGGAAATACAAATTATCCAATTCACGTATTGAAAATGACGCCAATAGTTTCGCCAAAAGCTGAAACGGAATATTATAAATTAATACACTTAGGAAATTTAATATCCAGCCAAGAAATCTAATTGTGAAGCGGTTCTACCTCGAAAACTTTTAAACAAAAGAGTGGAAACTTTAGATTCTATATAGGGAACTACATGGATAAAGGCTTATGTCATTTTTCATACAAATTCTTTTTAGGGAAAGATTTTGTAAGCTCCAAAAAGAGTGTTGTTGAATTCTGAAAAGATTTTTATCATTCTACGTTCTCTTTAAATTTTCTGCAAGCTTATATCCCTTTGTTGAAATGAAATAAGGTTTTTAGATTTTTGCGATGATTTTGGTATGTTCTATTTGTTCTTCGATACTTACTGATTTGCAGATGCATATTTCTTGATTTACGTTTCGATTCGCTTGCTGAGGACATTTTCAGGGATTTTTCTCTTATCTTCTCTTTCCATACATCTTCTGTGATCGATTAATTGGGATTATGTTCTCTCATCTTACAAGCACAAAATATATAAAAAAGGAGAAGGCGAGTAAGAAATGCCTAAAGATAGCCCCAGCAAGCAGATCGAAATTTAGGATACGTATCCAACTAATACTCGACCACAAACTTATAAACACTGAAGAAGAAGAAGTATATATAAAATAGATATCTCAAAAAAATATTATTCAATAGCATATACCTACTTGAATATAGTCCATCATTCACAGGAAATATTTTGTTCCAAACATCATCAGCTAAAACTGTCGTTCAAGCGAGGGAGACATTTTTGTTGATGGATGTGTCGCCAATTGAGAATGATGGATTAAAACGGGTCAGTCATGTGACAGTCATCAAGGAGTATCAGGTAACAGTAACCGCATTACAAAGTTATTTGTATAGGCAGGAGAATATTGGACCTTTTAACAAAATGTTTTAAATATTCAATGAATGAACTCTTGTGTGAACATCGAAAAGACAGCAGTTTAGAAAAACATTTTCATACGAATTATTATTTTCATCCCGTAGAGTCCCCGATAAGGAAAAGGTTTCCCTTTCTTATCAGGTTTCCCCAACGTTGGCAATCACTGTGAAAGTCTCTCAATCCAGTGCCAATCGAAAGAATTCTTCCACACGCTCCGCTTCAGTCCAGTGTCTTATTTTGGACAGCCATGAGGCCAAACTTCTGTCAGAACTACGTCGCCCTTCAACCTTTCCCATTAATATGAGTTGGAGATTTTATATATATTTCTTTGCAGAACATAACGCAGATATGCTATTTTGTATACTTTAATGAAAAATACTAAAAATGAAAATTTTCCCTAAATAGTATAAGCTAGATAGATACCTACATTAATTCTTTTTCACTAACGAATATTATTTATTTTAAAAACAGATGGTTTATTCGATACGGCATAATGATAATTTTTACTTATCTTCATTTTGTCTGGAGATTTTTTTAGTTTATTATGAAAAGCTCCTATCAAATAATTACAGCGAAAAAATGAGTAGCCATTACTGTCCTTCCCTCGTGACATTTTGATGTGACAGACATTATTTTCTATCAACCCATCTACAATGTTCCACAATACGTTTTTTGTAATATTTTTCCCTTGTTTATTATGTGTCAACACATATTTAATACGTTCTTTTTTGAAACCAACGATTATAATTTATGTTGTACGATTACGCATTATATTTGCTTTTTCATAGTTTTTTCAATACAATTTTCTTTCTGTATTATTTTTTCATATCACAATAAGAAATAATCTTTTCATTCGTAACGATTTTGTGCCATTCTTCAAAATTTCTAATGCCATGATGACAAACATTGTCTAAGCAAAAAATAAAAACCTCAAATATAGTGTTAAAATGTTTATACCACTATGTGAAGAACTAATGTTTTGTATCTACCGATATGAATGAAGATATTACTGGCATGGCGCGGAGATAACGCTCTTGCCTTTAAATCACGAGGTCCCGGTTTCGATTCCCGGCCGAAGCAAAGTTAAGAATGACCTTTTTTTTTTTTTTGGGCCAGGGTGTTACATGTATATGTGTAAAGTGCATTGTGTATATGTGTATTGTCACGTTAGGACCCATAATACAAGATTCAAATCTTAATTTGGGACTAGATCGAAATCTGTGAATTGTCTATGCATGTTATGTTATGTTATTACGAATTAGTAGTAGCCATTAATTAACTTATTCATTAATTTTTTCCTGAAGATTGATCACAAACCAACAATTTTGTAAAAAAAATTATTAATTTCAAAAACAGAGGGTGATTTTACTGCAATAGAACATCATAAAAACTAAATCATGTTTCATTTGCATAATCAGATTGTACTATTTCTGAATTTCCATGATCGTTTTTAAACAAGAGAGTACATATCACACGAACAAGGAGTTCTCGAATATCTGATGGTGCATCTCGTAAATAGCTTACTTTTATTTTATTGAAAATAAGATATTTGTCACGGAGTTCACGTACTTTAGCTGTAAAATAAGTTTCATTATAAAAGAAGCAGAGCAGGGAATTTCATTAGTACTAGTGTAATAATATGTGAAGTGTTCAGTGGCCAGCACGTTGCTGGTGGTGAGTGTTCGTGTTGGGTGAATGAAACTGCAAAGTAAAATGCCTTACCGTAGGTCATTCGATGTCTAGCTGCTTGTTTTTCAATTCTTCACATTCCCTGGAAAATTACACTAGAATTTGCATACAGTATAAAGTCTGAATCTTTAATAAAATACATGCGCAATTTTCCAATTCGAAAATGCAGAACATCGTACTTACTGGCTTTTATGTTTTTTTTTCTAAAATAGTTTTCTTTTTAAAGAGACGCTTTATAAAATTATAAACGAGTATAAAATATGTTTCCTGCTGAAAAATTATGGTCGTTTAGGCATAGTTTGGTTTAAAAAAATACACAATTAGAATGCGCTTTAGTAGAAATTATAGCTGTCTTCTATTTATTTATATCAAGTGAGTAGAAATTTATGTACAACGATATGAAATTCTTCAATGAAAAATCAAATTTCTTTATAAAAAAAATACACAACAAGCTACCTCACTAGGCGTAGCCTGTACAGAGGTAGTGTTTACATACATTTTACATAATTGTTTATACATGATACATTGAAACTTCGCCTTGAATATTTGTTCACGTAAATATATGATAAATATAAACTGCTGAATATTTCAGCTAACTCTGTCTTGTATTATTTACCCATGTACCCATTTATAATATGCAAGTAATCTTCTGTCCAGGAAGAGAATCTCACGTATTATACGCGGGTAGAAGAGACCACAATGTATCTAAATCAGTGCCACAACAAACGGCAACTAATCCTTTACATCCCGATGTAGTTGAATAATTCACAGCACGAAATTAATAATATTCTAGGTTTGAGTTGAGTAACCACAACTTGACAGAAAAAATAACATTCTAGCTTGTCGTTATGAATAATTTTGTATTATAAATTATTATACGTTCTAGTGTATTGAATGTATTCACTTGCAGTTAAACTACATTCCAAATGAGTTTAGAATAAGCTTAGTGGATTTAAGTATGTGTAAGATATTTATTTTGTATGTGTATTACCCAAAAAAATTCACATAAATCTTCAACAACCATCGGTCGTCAACTTGAAAAAGTATAATTATTTTCTCAGTTTTTGAAATAACGCATTTATACATTTAAGTTTTGTATCAGGGTTTTTACTAGATATGATTTTTAATAAATTTTTACTCAAATATTAATTATGTATTACTTATGTATAACTTTTCATACAAAAGTTATTTTAGGTGTCATAAGTATAATATTTGATTGTTCAGTCAGCATATTAGAGTGTTTATACTTTCTTTTTTTTGCAGTTTTTTTTTTTAAAAGAAGTTTTACTGAAAAATGAAAAAAGGTGTGATATAGGTACCTACCCAATTCTTCGTTATTATATTCTAATAACGTTTAACAAGATTTTTCTTCAAAGTAATGTTTTCCATTTAGTATATTAATTGTGTTTTTGTTTTGAGAAGAAGACGAAAAAACCTATCAAATTTATTTACTAAACGTTTTACGCTTCGAAAAATCTCATAACAAAATCATAATTGTTTTCCTCGGTACAACATCATCCTTTACATCTCTCCGTCTGGAAGCAGCAGTAAACATAATAACTAATTTACTTATATAATCATAGTTAATTTACTGTTGAAAATTGAATAATAAATTAAAAGGACGCTGACAGAAGCGTTTAAATTAAATTTAATACTTTCCAAAATGCTTATTATTGAAAATAATGTTTGCACATCTTTCAGCTATTGAAAATTCTTACCGTTTGACAAATAGACTCTGATTAACAGCTAAAACCAAAATCGTTGCTTATAAACCATAGACACGTCGTTACGCTACAGATTGATAAAGCGCTGTTCACGTGTTCAGTATATTGTTTCTTAATATCAATAATTATTATTGCTGAGACAATTTCATTGTTATTTTTTTACTTTTTTGTTGACTTTTAATTTAATTTGCTGTGTCTTAATCCGTTATACATATGCTTACCTTGTATAAATTATGTATGTAAATCTTCTACATGTAAAAGACTCGAGCCGTGAATGGTGAACAAATAATAATAAATAAGACTTCCGCAGGCATAAAAATTCTCATAAAACAAAATAGGTGGGTATTCCCATATGGAAAATAATGACTAAATTTTCGATATCACGGCAATGAGATAATTTCACATCTCGTCCAAATTTTGATTCAAGTTTTCAATGTACCTGTACAGGTAGTTAGAAATTAATGATGAAGTAAATTATTTATATTAACACAGTAATAAATTTTCTGTATTTACGGCAGGTGGATAGAGCAACTGTCCGGGACCCCGTACATATGGGAACCTTGCGCAAATTGAGTTATTCATTAACAGAATCGTATCTAAATCTCTTTACATCTATTGTTAAAATTATTCTTATTAACATGAAGATATGTTTAAATATCAATAAAATAATATAATACACAATTACAAGTAAGTCGTATAAATAAATCTTGAAATCTAATAGGTACTAAAATTACGTATTTCTAGACACCTTCTTGCATTACTAATGTTTTAGACACAATCGCCCTATCACTTTATCATCCTCAAAATTACTCAAATCGTAATTAATCAGACATGAGCATGTACTGAAACTATCACACCGTGCTGTTTACACTTTACAATATGTATATTTATAATTGAAAGCATGATGGATGGATTGATATAGGTATTAATGTGTAGGCTTTTAAGTTATGATTTACAAATTAAACCAACACATTTAGGTACAAATCAAATCTCGTATTTGCGGAGTTTCACACACAATTGATTGAATTGAAACTAATATTCCCTGTCAGTAAAAACTGTTTGCAATAATTGAAGGGGTCAACGTGGGTGAGAAATTTTCAACTGACTTTTGACAGTAATCACACAAACATAAACAATATTTGTCTGGAATAATTTAACAATTTATTTGCTCAAATAATAAAATTATTTTCATACAAAAGCTGTACATTGTCTACATTTGTATGAGGATTCATTTCACGATTGCTGTATTACATTTATTTCTTATGGCTCATAATAATGTATATACGTTAATACATCTTGCACTGTTTGATTTATGAGAAGAAGCTTAGCTTATTATATTCAACATGATCTACTCGGTAGGTACCTAAGTGATCTTCTGTCGAGTTTGCATTATAAGTGGAATGAATAACTCACATACCTTTATTATGTGGTGCTTTCATATGTGAAGGTTTGCAAAATGCTGATAAAGCTTTTAAATAGGTATTTCATATAAAGATATTTAGTAAGAACTTAACACAAGAAAGCTAGTATGGAGAACTTTAAAAGAAAATATTCGGAAGTAGCTAAGTAAATAATTTGTATTATCATTAGGCATGTTCATATCACTTCAAATCTTTACGAAAACTCAGCAATAAAAGTTTTTTCAATGACCTTCACCTATTTTGGTGTTTTTGGTCAGTATCAACTACATCAACAAAAGTTAATATAAAATAGTAGAAAAGCAAAGAAAAAACTGTTGTTGTTAATAACCACAATTACGCAATTCATTTATCTAAAGTAAATCAAGCTGTTGAAAATTAAGTACACGGGTTTTGCCATAACTATATTTGAAGAGAAGAGAAAGTAGGTAAGTTAGTATTATAGTCTTATAAAGCAGTTATGTACACAAGCATGTTTTTATTTATTTTGAAATCTAAAAAATTATTATCATTGTTAGAACAGCTTTGGTACACATTTTTTGTTTATTTCGTTTTGAAAGTCAACAGTGGAACAAATTAGATTTCTGATTATACCCACGGTGTGGGACCAAATTACTATCCATTACAATATTCACTTATATCATATAAATATTAATATATTATCTCATGATAACTTGTACAAACTTTTAAAATATTCACGACATTCAAGTAAAATGCAATTAAATTATTTATTTACTCAAGCAAATTTTCGTGAAAATAAGTTGATAGAATTCATTAAAGCTTTATTTTATTTTCACTGGTTCAAGTTAAAAATAGGTGATCAGTGCGGCCTACATAACCATACATGAATCCACATTTGGCATTACAATTAGGGGAAGCATCAGTAAGTTTAATCGATACACTTCGTGTAATGTACATTGATATGTATTATTTATATTATAGATGTTATATAATGGTAATGTTTTTCAGTTTTTAGTAAGCATTGTTTGCAAATAAAAAACAAGAGTTATTTCTATTTGGATTGTTTGTCTATCGATTTAGTTGGGATTATAATACAGGAGAGAGGTTTTGCTTGCATAATGTTAATTTAGTCACGTTCCAGGTGAAAAGAAACGTGAGAAGTTTTGGATATTATGGAGTCAAGGCACCACTATCTTTACAGAAAAGTTTGACAACAATTTTCGCAAGGGTTTCCCACAGTGGCATATTATTCTAGAATCGAAATTATCTTGTCTAACAACGTAATACCTATAGTTACTTGTGGCTCTTCATATATGTTTCTTTATTTGAAGCCTCCAGCCACAAATGTTTTCCAACATTCACATTGATATTATACGCAATTGTCGAGTACGTTCGATGAACTATCAAGTAATTTTACAATTTGCATTAATATCCGCTTCCCCGAAATTGTACAATTACGAGTATCTAACCATTTCATGTCGACCCATTCCCATCTCAATGTTAAATATTAAAAAAATGCCTTCTTTGTGAATTCATTTTAAACGTTATAAAGAGACGAATTTCATAATTTTCGGGATTGTTTAATTGATAAACATGCAGTAGATATATAAGGTATATCGTGTAAGGATTAGGTGTAAATTAATCTAGCATTATACACCGGCGCGCTGTAGCACGGAGTGTACCTATTAGTGCATTTATTATAATTAATGACTAGCGTTTAGTATGCAAATTACACACGTGTACCGGAATGTTGATTACAATTGAATTTCCACGCAAATGTGTCTTCACGTTAATCATAATACATAATAATAATATTATGTAGCACAATGTTCAATTATCTCTGTGGTAACAGATTGTTGTTTAACCAAAATGAACCGGAGATTTTCTTAAGTTTGTAACTACACGAGTTCGTAATATTATTTTATTATCGTACTTAAAAGGTGTTTATGTGTAATAAGTGATGATCCAGAGTAAGCCGTATAATTTTATATTACAGACATATTATTAAAGACTCATGTTGCCCGTTGGATATGTGTCCGCTATAATACCTTGTATTTAAGCCTATTGAACATACCCTTACGGTTTAGGTTTTTGTACTTAATATCACTTAACCTCTCCCAAAGGACCATAAACATAAATCTAACATAGAAGTAACTACGCAGAAATAACAACTCTTTTATCCATTTTACAAGGATGGTATCAATGCTATAACTTAAAATAAACACACCTACTTACATAGAAAAAAAATAAAAAATATTTTCACCTATACTTGGACGGGGTAACTAGTTCTGTATGAAAATGTCTTGTATCCGTTAATGTACTTATTTTTAAGTGCATAATACCAAACAAAAATATTTACTGTAAATTTATTTATTTGAGTAAGTAAGGTGGTGTTTTTATAGATAAAGGGTATTTATTTGCATGTGCGATTTAACGAACATGAGAACCTTATTTACTTATGTAATTTATAGCACTACTTGACTTGTGAAGACTGCAACTGTGTTATTTAAATATATAATTAAGTAACATATTATAGATCAATTTATTTACATTCAAACTTTTCTTCCAAATCTATGATGATCATTTTTTTTCCACTTCTAAGAAGTTGAAATAACTTTATTTGTCGGATATTTCAGGAGTCCAAGGACTCCTATTTATCCGTTTAGGTGAAAATTTACTTATATTTCAACTCTCTCTAGTTTAGTACCACTAAACCAATGTTGGCATCTCCGACCCTATCACGTCCACTTCTAAGAAGGAATTTTCTTACATATACACTTGTTTCCTATGCAGGTTGAAATTTTTTTAATCATTTTAACGTTAAAGTTGAAGTGAAGATAAAACCATCAAATTCGTTTGAGGAGCGATAATGATACTTCATCATAATTTATATAAAAATACTGGCCCTGCTATTATTTTGGGAAAACATTTATCATCATATATGTATCACAAGAAAGACATTGCGTTTACGATCACTAAAGATACATCCACATCTTTCTATTGTTATAACTGCTAAAAAAGCTGCATAAAATTATACTATTACCCAATCAGACTGATGAATAATGTATTGTGTGTATTAAATAATATAATTTATACAGTTTACTGATGCTAGTTGTACTGTGTACAGTAACAATGTAGAATGTCATGACATTTACGTTTATTGCCTAGTTATTTTATATCACATACAAGATCCATCACTGGTGCCATCACAGCTTAGCACGATGTTGTACCTAAATATAAGTATTATAATAATTTACATACAAACTTAGTATACAATTTCATTATCTGATAAGAATATTATTGTACAGCGTCCTACGAAAAATAATTTGTTTTTACAAAGATAATTCACGTTGTTTTAGTAATTGCATTATAACGTTAACGTAGTTTGTTCTATTAAATTGAAAATTTCAATCAATTTTTTGAGATTTCCAATAATTTTTTTTTTCAAGAAGACAAACGCTTTTATATTCAGCAATATGAATAAATGTTGTTAAGGTGTTGAGAAGGTCGAAAGCAGGAAGATTCAAGCCCAAGATCTCTCGAATAAAAGTTAGAAACTATCAAACATATTTTGAACTACTACAACTATACCATCACGGCATATCCCACAAGTGGGGCAGCCAGCCAGCAGACCAGCTGCATATAAAACATGCAAGCTGTCTTCTCCGTGCCAATATAAAATCAAGACATTCAGGATGGGTGGCAAACCTCATCGACGAATTTAAGATGTAAAATTTCTTATTTTTTCGAACACCTGCCTTTTACAGGACACTCGAAAACTTTTGGAGAAGAGTGGGAGACCAATTCTTTACCGGGTGCTCCACGGGATAAAACTTTGAACTACTCCAGATTAATCATTCCAATTGATCACACTCATCCATAGTCAACCTATTTGACCTTAAGGAAGTTCACATAATTATGTACGAGTATGTGTATCGTATACAACACACCTACCTAGTTAATAGCTGTTCAAATAGGTTGACTATGGATGAGTGTGATCAATTGGAATGATTAATCTGAAGTAGTTCAAAATATGTTTGACATCTACACTTCTAGTAAGTAAAAAATCCAGTTCCCGACATACAATTGTGTCAAAAAATTCATAACATAAATTAGAAACTATCGTCAGGCTATCAATTAGTTCATTTAAAATTTCTCCAACTAAGATACAAGAATTGTAAAAAGGCAAATAATGGTGAGTTTACCTACTCCATAATAAGTATGCAATAAAGACATTATTCAATTGGAATCTATTGGAATTTTTGATGAGGATTATTCCATTGTTATTGTTTGTTATGAAAATAATAATAAACACTTCAATGTGAAAAATTATACGTAGCTTTCTATTTATCATTTTAAATTGTTAGAATAAAATACTCCTCGTTATATTTATTTTGTTGGTTAACGTATCATCCGAGTGCGATAATGGTATCATCAAACAGCAAAATAAATAATTACAAACTCATTTTGGTCTTTACGCGCGTTTGTTTTAAGACACATAATTCCATGTTGCCCTCGTGTTGTGTAACATTTTATCAATGGAACAGTGAAACACTCATCTTTTGTAGCCATGGCAACCGTTTCAGAAGGAGGCGTGGTTTCGCATTTGGCGGACATATTGATTTTCATTCGGAATTTTACGGAGACTATCGGAGGTGTTCGTGAGCTTTCGTTTGTTTTCGTTCATGAATTGCATTTACGCGGTGTTTCAAAAGTTTCCACGTCTGTTACGTAATACGGAGTAGAGTTGATGCTCGCTGTTCGATTGAGATAATAAAGGAAATTGATTTATCACAATATTTTTCCTTCGTAATATTATATGAAAGCGCGGCATTTCCCTTAGAACTTACTCTTTTATAACTCATTAAATAAAATAAAATAAAATTTTAAATATCACCCTTTTCTATAATTTCTCACAAACTAAATTTGAGTTTAATGAAGAATTCATGACATAAATCTGTACTCAAAATTATTTACTTGAGAATTTTTCATTTTTTGAACAAGTACGAAGAATATTTTATTAAAGAAGATAAAAAAAACTTTTGATTTTTTTCTGGAAAAGTAAACATCAAAACATCTATAATATTCTCCTTATGCAGCTATTCCTGCCCACTGCTGAACATTAAACTCCCCTACAAATGTCTCCAGGCATCTCTGTCTTGAGCTTTCTGCAACCAGTCACCAGCGATTCTTCTAATGTCGTCTGACCAACGTATTGGAGGTCTTCCTGTACTCCTTTTGTCTTCACAAGGTCTCCACTCTACTTCCCTTTTTGTTTATCTTTGATCTTGATGTCTAGGAACATGCCCTGCCCATGACCACTTCAACCTTGCCAACATCCGTAACTCCCGATACTATACTTTACTATAAAATCACAACATATACCACAAGTAACGTAGCCAGCAGAACAGCCGCATTTAGAACAAGCGTAAACTGTGCTTTTTGTGTAAAAAAAAATACATTTAGGATGTATGGCAAACCACAACACTGAATTTAAAATATAAAATGCATATTTTCCGATCGTTTGCTTTTTAAATGACGCTCAAAATTTACGGAAAAGATTGGGAGACCTATTGTTTGTGAGGTGCTCCACGGCACATCAACAATAATTGAGATTATTCTGAAAGAAGTATCATGAAAAGATTTTTGAAGTTATTTTTTTAAGGTATATCTGGGTTTTCTTAAAAACCCGAATAAAACATATTCTATATTTTCAAGTGTAACTTTGTGGAAATGCATTATGAAAGATAATATTTAAATTAAATCAAACACTGTTTCATTCCACTATGAGATTGTTTTTTTTTATACAATCTCATAGTGGAATGAAACAGTGTTTGATTTAATTTAAATATTATCTTTCCAAATAAAACCTTATACACCTTTCACAGTAAGTTAAAAACTTGTGTCGTGAAAGGGGAGTTTGTTTTTCAGTTTCAAACGAGGTTTCATAATTCAAATGCCGCTTTCCACATATACTTCTTTTATCATATAACATGAAAAAATATTTTTTATGAAAAAAAAAACTATTTAGAATGATATTTCAGTATAAAAAATAAACTGCTAGTTTTATTGATTAGAAAGTGCTATAGTCTTCGAGCATCATGACAGTTTTAGGACACGAGAGATAATGATGTGTTTTTTTTGGATTTATAATAAAAGTTTTAGTATATTTTTTACTCTTATAATAAAATTTAAAATAAACTTGTACAAAATTACAAATAAACATCAAACTTATAAAATATTGGCTCAAACATGAACATTTAATGTTATGATATGTTTGAGTAAACTGTTGTTTTATGTTAACAACAAAAATATGTACAACACATTTCATAGATGTACTTTATATAACTACAAGGTACGATTTAAAACTTAACGCTTATCTATAGGCACTATGTATTTTGTTGAGAAAATTCTGTTGAATTATTTTCGGCGTCCGTTCCGATGTCCGGCTTTACCATTATGTTAAGTATATTTTCGCATAAACATTTGAACATTTACACAGACTTTAAGCTCACCGTGTAAAACCCTTTTCAGTGACCTTACCCAAGAAGCGTTACCCAAATTCGCGCGTATAATAACATAACGTTCCATTACAACCTATATCATGGTACTGTCAAAAGCTTCATTTCACTCCACTCCACTTCAGTCAATTTTTACTACATTATTACGCTGAAAACATATCTGAAATAAATTATATTTAATATACTTTTAGCCAAACCGGATATATGCCAAAATACTATTTTCATATTAAGATTACTTTTTGATCCCTTTTAATATATTTTTTTTCATTTATGTAATTAAGCTTTAACATTTTAACTCGTATAACAATTATAAATTATTTAAAAAAAAATCAGATTTTTACATTATAACTGTGGGACACAATTTTTTTTTATTGAGAAATACATTTTTAAGAAACCATAAGAGGACGCTTTTGCCTAAAGAAAATTATGTTGAAATTACTGTAAAAATATAATGTATGCAAGTACATACTGCATAACGTTCAAGTTTTCGTTTTGTTATGACACTACCGCCATCTGTAGTTTTCAGTTTTTAACGACGGCGTTTCTATTTTTATTAAGTTATTATTTATATTCCTATAAAAAACTATATTACAAATGTTGTTCATTAATTGAATTTGGATAATAATTTGAATTGCAGTAATAAATAATTTAAAATGAAATAAAAAAGTATTACAAAAAAAAAACAACAATTGGTTTGCACCTTCGATAATCTTCTAAAACATTTTAAAGTAACGTTTCAAACCAGGTTTTCCGTATTCTTCAAAAGAGGGATCAACATTACTATTCATACCGCGTAGAAATGAAAGCCTCAGTTTGTACTTCAACCTAATCTGGAAAGCTAGCGGCAAATAGTATTTCTATTTTTCTTCAATGGATGTCGTTGCTGGTTCTTAGGAATTTTGAATTTTGAAGTATTTGACTAGTAACAAAGTAAATAATTCTCAGTATGGAAATGAAACATATGATTCCAACAAGATTTCTTTGATTTATGTTGTATGGGTACACTATATAAAAATTGCGAACATCCATTATATGGTTACGGTTTCAGGTAATTATAATAATATTTTTTTTTAAATAAGAAAAATCTCGTAACCACAGTTTTGTTAGGATGACATCCATCATTATCAAACAACTATCTAAAATAATTTAATTAAATGGTTTGAGGGTTAGTTGTAAGAGATCATGCCTTTGCGATAAACTTGCCCTTTACTTTAATTGTATTTAAGATAAAATTTTAAAAATTGTTATCAACGCAATGTAAAAATACAATTATTTTTTAAAGAAACAGGGGTCTTGGATATTCTTCGGAAAATTTATATTAAAACTTGTCCATCTTAACAATTCACCTAAGATTATTCTTAGTGTGGCCTTTGAGATGACTCAAAGTACAATAAAATCCATATATTGCCTAATTTCAAATTCTTTCACCATAATAATATTAAAAGTGTAACCAAATAATAGCTACTTCGCTTACATATAAAGTATGTCATGTCGTCAATACGTCTAGTGTGAGGTACAATTTTATCTATTTATCTAAAAAAAAAACACATTTAAACCAAAATTATTTAATTATATCCATCAATAATAAGTATAACGAGTGCTATAAAGTTATTAGTACCAAATATTTGATATCTAAATTTACTAAGCACGCTTCATCTTATTATTATAATAACAAAGATTATTTTGAAAACACATCACAAAACTGTATCTTACTCGACACTAACTTTGTGATGAAGGTACAACAGCCTGCCACAATAATCATGATTAGGAATTGAAATAGATATAACATAATATTCGGAAAATAATTATAATAGGTATCAATTCAAAGAAGGAAATATATCTTCCAAACGATAGACATACATACCTACTTGATAAATTCGTTCGAATAAATACAAAATTATACATTTATAAAGGAGTAAGTTCCCCATTCTTCTACAAATATTTTTAGGGTCTCAGTTACGGTGGAAATCGTTAAAAATTCAATATAATTATTAAATTAGCTTTCCGTCACCAAATATCAGCAAAAAATGATAAGCCTTAATTTTTTTTTATAGACCAAACCTGACAACACAAATAGGTATATGCAGGTACACTTTTATTTATTAATTTATTCTTTATGGATCAAAGAGTTATAACAATAAATATAACAATTAATTACAAAAATGAGCAAACCAGTGAAGATTCTTTCCTTATCAACTAGTAAACAAAAATGTGAAGTACTTTATTCAACAAAAAGATAAAGAAAGAAAAAAATATTATATCATAGGTATATAAAAAATGTAAAACACATATAAAAATATACTCACACAAAGTTCCCAAATCCACTTCCTTAAAGTAGTGTTTACTATGTCAATAGCCCATTCAAAACCGCAGAAGTAAGAAAAGCAAATTCCCCTTTAGAACAACAGGTGAATCCAGGGGCCCCGAGACAGCCCCCCTGAACTCTCGCTCACTCAATGAAAAAAAGTCCAAACCTCAGGAAAATGACTTGTTAAACGCGCCTGTCATGGAACACGCTTATAAATTTTCATTATTTTAAAAAACTAAATAATTACAATTTTAATGAAAAACAAAATATAATCCATCTTTGCGCTCTATTTGCTTCATGAAGGTATTAATTCGAACGCTGTCTGTAAAATCGTAACCTTGGAACTGACGTCAGCTTGTAAGATAACATTTTCTCTTTGTTTAAATGCTAATGTTGCTCTTTGAGTAGAACTTTGAATTTACATCCAAGAAACTCTAATTTTGATACTAGGTATATAATAGTGTTATTATCTTTTCCTAGCGATTCAAAGAACAAACACCAGAAAGTATTAAAACTAAAAAATTGAAACTAACCATAATTTTGATGATAACAATAATTATGTTTTTTGAACTTGGCATAAATCGTTCCACAAGAGACGGAATGCCATAACCCTGTGTTGCGAACATTTATTTTAACATAAAAAAATGTAATATTACCGTTACATCTAAAAATATATGTTGGAATAATTATGATTTTCATTACATACAATGACATTCCGTGGAGCACACGGAAGAGAATTGATCTCCTACTCTGTCTAAAGTTTTCGATTGTCGTATAAAAATTAGCTGTTCGAAAAAAATAAAGACATTTTACATCTTCAACTCAGCGATGAGGTTTGCCAACCATCTTGAGCGTCTTATTTTTTTGGTATGGAAAGAAACGCTTGCATGTTAATTATATGCAGCTGCTTTGCTGACTACCCCACTTGTGGAATACGGCAATGATGTAGATAGTATTTAAGTTATACTATGTAGTAGGTATAGTTAAGTGGTATCGTAGTAGCAGTGCAATGATTTTTAACAAAGATGTTTGATATAGAATAATGTTTTATACTTCACCTCAATAAACCTTCACCACAAGAAATGGAATAAACTTTCTTATGTAATATTTTTAAATTTGACGGCATAAAATATTGGAGAAAGGCCACGAATGTCTAATTTATTTGAACCAACTAGGTAGGCGTAGAAACATTTTTATTTAAAGTTTGGGTAATAGTGCTTTATTCGCAATTTTTCGGATAACGTTTCCTACAGCTTTTGTGGTACAAGTTGTTACATTAAAGTCAATTCACACTCAGCCGTTATGTCAACAAGCCGATTTCATGAAAAGGAATAAGTCAATTCGTTTGAAATAATATGTAATAATCTAGGTTTCGTTTAAACCATCACGTGTCAAAACAGTATGATTGACATAGCTAGTCCATGAAAGTTTTGCTATATTGCTCTACGTTATAACTGAAGGACTACTGACTCAAAAATTTACCATTACTGAACATTCCCAGATATGTATGAATCGTTTAGCGTCACGTCTTTATGACTACACTATGATGTGTATATATCGTACATGTATATATTGTATGAGTGATGTGTGTGAAAGCTCTATAGAAATGTCTTTAAAGCGTCACCTACTGGGGATCCCTTGGGTAAGCCTCGTATACATGAGATTTATATAGAAGAGAATAATACCACGGAAGCTCGTATACATGGTGGATATGAATACAATATGCAATCAGGTACATGGTGTACTAAATTAATGATTAGCGATTTCCTTCAGATTGTAATATACTATTATAATATAAACTGAAACCCTTGATTTATACATGAACGCGGAGTAGGTATTTGGTTAAAGTAAGAATCTCGTTTTGAAATAGAGAGCAAGTATCGAATAACCAAGATATACTGTGAATTTTACATTGTGTTCAAGTGATTTACTTTTGAGAGGCAATGGATGGAATTAAATGGAAAAGATTAAGCGTTTCTGTCAAACTTAAATGAAGCAGAATATATTTATTCATGAGCTATTTGAATACTATTTCAGACAAAAGTATCGAATTGTCATCGTTTAATTGGGCGTAACATTAGTCTGAAAAAAGAACATTATTTTCCTAATCATATAATATTTTTATATGTATTTGATGATATTTTTCTTATTGAAATCAATATTATTATACCTTCATTAGAATAAACTTGCTTTCCTTTACATACTTTTCGTGTGTCTTGGTATTTATGTAAATCTTCACCCGCGTGGGCTATGTCGTATCCTCTACAGCCTTGGCTCCAGCGCTGACAGCCAATCTACCGCCTCCGGTCTTGCCTCATAAATATCCTAAAGGTCCCCGCTGATTTCTTTTAGATGGCAGTCCTCCACTAGGTATGTGTCTCACCATCTGCACATTTCCACATTCATAATCAAGGCTGTCTCTTTTTTCCCACCTCCAGAACAAGTAGCTACAGCATCCATGCTCTTTCCTTACTCTGTTTTGCTTTACCCAAACCTTTCTCGGTGGATCAATATCAGGTACTTGAATTGGAAACTATAATTATAATTACAAACGCGAATAATTCGGCTAAACATTAATGTTTTACAAAAAACGTAATCTCTAGTTCCCGATGTCTTGATTTCATGAAAGATATTTGATAGTTAAGAAACATTGTCTACAAAGTTTAGAATATCGTACTCGAAAAGAATATTTTTTTCTTTTTTCTGTTTTACTTCTAACATTTTTTCGTTTATTCTTATTTTCTTAAATATATCTTAATTAATATTGTATTAAGAGCAGATACGAAATAACGTGAGTACATTTTTATGTGCATATCATTAAAAAATAATATTTGTATCTGTCCGTATAAACATGTGTATCCGCTGAGGACAATTAATAGAGATACTAATGATCTCTATGCAAATTTATACAAATCTTATTCACGCAATGTTTCTTGGACACTTTAAAAACCTTCTTTTAGATATTTATTCTTCTAAAATAAACTCCCACTCAGGAAAAAAAATATAAATTAAATTTTCTATTGACCACGACAATTTCTATGTTGTGAGCAAAGCTGGGTTTAAAGCTTATTAAAACACAATTCTCAGAGTCTCAAGAGACACGAGTGGCAATATTCAGGACACAATGTAGATATGTCCGCCTGTAAATGAGGTACATCAACTTCAACTTATCTGTGTTGAAAGGAAGCATTCATTTTTGTTTTTATGTTTGTACCTACTCTTACATATAAGGTGTCTTAAGCTTCATTCTTACAAAAGCTTCTGCTTAATGAACTTCTGCTTCACAATAGTCGAGCTTTTTGTACTATGTGACTCACTACTGAGATAATGTATATCATAATAAGTACTATAGCTATTTTTTTTCATTGTACTTTCTAATTACCTTTCCTACGTTAAAGATTTTAACAAAATATTTTTTTCCTTAGTTTTAGCTCACTCTTTTAGTCACTAAGCAGATTCAATAAAAATAGTAGATCCCTATATACAAAAGTAGGAGGAATAAAATACTTATTGGACGCAAAAAGGACAAAACAAGGGACTTTACAACAAAAAAGGTTTGTTAGCTTATTTTATGCAAATCTTTTTGAATTGTATAAAAATTTATAGGATGTCGACTTCTTGGAATAAAATTAATTGGGTTGATAAATAAATTAAGTAAAAACTTTTAGCCGTAATATTGATCGTAATAGTTGTCTGACATTCTTTTCACATATTTTGTCGTCTTACGCCTATATGACAATAGATTGTGTAAAGTGTGCAGTGGCGTAGATAATTTCTATATACCTATAAAAATGTGCACCACATTGCAATTAAATCTAAGAAATAAATATTTGGGAAATGGAATTGTTTTAAAATTTGTTTGTTACTTTTTACAAACAAAAAAATGTATGTAGAATTCGTTTTTTTGTAACATAACATATAAAGAACAATTCTTTTTGTTCAAAACAACAACATATAAAAAACAATGTTTTTGAATCGTTTAAGTGAAGATGGTCATACATTACTGATCCTCTCCAGCAAATTCTCTTGGACCGATACAGATGTGTTAATTTCCTTGTATCTATTATATATATTTCTGATTTTAACAGTCTTGAATCCGTAAACAGTTATGTCGACCACTCTATCACACTTTTAACGGATCTCTGTCGATGAAATTTTATTTGGCATGAAAATATCATCGTTATTACAAAAATATGACCTATTTAAAAATCATGTCACGTCACTGACACAATGTAGTGTGTAGGTAGAAGACAAGTGATGACACAGTACGTGTGAATATTCAGGTATTACATATATATAGCAAGCAACACTCTTTATATATTGTTTGAGTGGTTACCTCCTACTTGACACGAGTAGCCTTCTGAATACACCAACATTACTTTTTTTTTTATTTCATCTTGTCTTCTCTTTCATGACGTTCTTTTCTTTTATCTACCTAAATGTTTTCGGCACTGTCCAAATATCAGATTTTTCGTCAAAAGTCTCAGAAAATTCATGTGAAACCGGCTGATTGGAAGAACAAAATAGGGCCAAATTATTTGCGAGTCTATAAATCTACTTGGTAATTTTCTCACACTCACATAAACTTCCTATTAGGGAGGAATGGAGAATAAAATCCAAACTTGTTACAGACCACTCCAATAAGTTGTAACTCACTATATATGTACATATACAATAATATACATACACTAAAAAGAATGAGTTATATTTATTATTTTACATTCTATTAGAAAGTAATTGGTTATTATATTTAGTTTCCCTGGAATTTTTATCTTCTGTCTGTCTGCTGTCAAACCTTCTCAGGCGAAACATTCTACTCACTGCACATTTTACAGTATTATATCTTTCAGTACAATTGCGATTATTCATTTATCTCTTTCATTGAGAATATTTTTAGATTTTTTTCGATAAGACTTTTTTAAATAATTTTGCCTGTAACTTTGTTCTTTACAATTTCGCAAAAGGCAATCTTAAAATGTCGTCATTCCCGAGACAAACCCTCGTTAGATGTTGTTAAGTTTTATGAGTTTGAGTGTACGGATATTTAAATTATTGTTACACTGAGATACCTACCTATATTCTGCACTCGAACAAAAAGTATGTTTGAGTAGAAATTGTTCTTTATACATTTATAAGGGATTTACCTTCAGCAGAAAAGTAAAAACATTACTTTATTTCCTTTTACTTCTGCATAACTCTTCCAGTCATAAAGAAATTATGCAGCAAACTTTAACCTCGAGCTCACCCAAAGAATGGTCATATAATTAAAATTATTATATTTATAATTAGTATAACTGCACTATAAGTGGCATAAACTTCATTTGACTTTTGGAAAAATGAGGCATAAATTGGGAAAATCATTTAATAAGTAGCAACACTGTGATTTTGTTTTGACTTTTGACACTGATGTTTTGTCGATATTTTAAACAAAATAATCCAAATAATTTGTTACTATATACTACCCTTACAGCATATCTCAAGTGGGGTAGGCAAAGATGACGGAATGCCACACAACTCTATTCCTACACACCTCTTTCGCTTCTTCCATATTCAAACAATTCCTCACACATATACGCCTATCTCTATTACTCAACACACGACTGTCCTTGAGAATTTGATCCACGTAATGAACCCACGTAGTTTTCGGACGTTCACGTTTATAAAATAAAAAATGTATAACTTGTCTCAAAACGCTTTCAATAATAAAACTTTTTAGAGAGCATTATTTGCATATTTAAAACTGCTATAATAAATATTAAAATATACCTACAAGCGTACTAAAATATTTGAAAATTTGTAGGATATCTCTGTTGTATACTGAAACACAGATAAGGTTGAGTAGGCATGTTTAATTACTGTAGAATCCACACTGGGCTAAAAGTGAACAGGTAAAACTGTACAAATTAGATTAACTTTGATTGACAAAATACCAGAAATACGGTTTTAACTCCAATATTTATTCAGTGCAGGTTTTCAATCAGTGGTTACATTGGTAAATAAATTATAAGTAAAATTCTAAAAGTTTATCCGCCTTATATACAAAGTACCGCGAGTTTTAAATAAATAAGGGTTACTGGTGGAATTTGCTGAGAGATACATTTGCCTCATTATTATAATTTATTGTTTTCTATTTTATTCTTAGCATACTAAAATTAATATTATTATTAATTTCACCACACTTTATCCTACTTTTTTTATTCTTATTTTGTGAAAACATTTCATACAAAGATTAATACTACATTTACCAAACATCTCAGTGAAATAAGATACTTTTTTATTTGTATTATGCAATAGAAATATTAAAGATGAAAGTTATTCGTATATATCTGAAAGAATAAGTGACCAAAGACGTGTTTCAAAGATCTCCTTCTTTTTTGAGGCAAGGCTCCCAACATCGACTGAATTATGGCTATTTGCAAATAATCGAGATTTATTCACAAACAAAAAATGCTTTTTATGACAGAAGGGTGTATTCCAAAAATGTACCAATACAACAACGCATACGATTCTGCCAAACCTGTCATTCAATACTATGCACACCAACTATACAAAAATATTCAACTTACTTAGCGTAGTGGGTACCTATTTGCACTAAGTTACTTTCAATGATAACATTTGTTTGATATCATTATTAAATATCATATCGCAGAATATGCATAACAAATTGTGATGGATACTTAAAACGTAAATAGTAAAACCATAATTATAGTTCTCTGTTATTTCTATTTACTCTAAAAGGGACGTAACATAGAGAATAAGTTCTTATAAGAAATTGGCTACTATTCAAATGGTAAGGACATTATGACCACACTATTGAAAAAATTGCCACATCATTTACAGTATGAAAAAACTACATGATATTGCGATGTTCTACTAAATCGACCACTTGTTACTTGATTATGTACCTAAGGAGAAGACAAAAATACCTTCATATTATAGAAACAATATTATTTATTTATTTATTTACTTGTTTATTTAACGTTTTGTGGAATATGTTGTCATCTACAGGAAAACATAAAATTCAGTATATATCTAATATAAAAAAATCAATAAAATCTTAACAATAATAATATAACAGTCAATTACAATTAAATTGTTCTTTTCTGTAGGTTTTCGATAATCGTGTATGCTGCAGGTAATCCATAAATGATGAAATTTGGCATATATTTAAAGTTAAAAAGTGTAGTTTTTCTTACTTGTGATCGGTTATGGAGTACCTATGCCATTGACAAGGAAATCAATACGAAAAAGCAATTAAATAGCATTTTTCGCTTAATTGCGACATACAATCATGTTTTTGCACGGCAACACGTAGGTGGGCGCTACTTTTTTACGCTTACGCTTCTTTTATGTACATTGCAATATTTCAAATCAATACAAAGTATCAAAAAAATACCAGATATACAATTCAGTGTACAGAGAATGAGTTTATGTCTAGAATGCCATATCTTCCAACTAACCCGATAAATAAATATCAATAATTATTTATTAATCCATCTTTACTATCATAGCTTATCCCACAAGAGTGGTAGCCACTGGAGTGATTGCAATTTATTAATGTACATAACAACAAAAAATATTATCAAACTCATCCACTATTTATTTGTGTATTTTGTTGAGAAAAGTATATGTTATATTTAGTACATATCATGTTCATACTAACATCTTCCCCGTTGGGCTGTGGGCCATTACATCTCCAGAGTTCCCCGTCCATTGCTGCTTCCAGGACATGTAACCTCTCCAAATCAAGTCTTTCAAACATACATATTTTAGACTTCTTCTAGGGCTTATAATATGTATTATCTAATAAAATAAGTTTCAACTTAAACATCATTTTTACAACAGTTATTATATATTTTTTTTCATAATCAAAGTTTGAAGTATACACCTACGCGTTATTCTGTATCAAAAGAAAAAAATAAGCTAGGTACATAAATTATCACAACATGACAGCTGCTTATAATTTCCTGTTTTGTTTCTAAGATATTTTATTTTTCAAACTCTGTAAATTATTGGAAAACAACAGCAACACCTGCGCCACGATCTCAATAATTGGTACGATTAATAACAAATTTTATTTATTTTCTTATATATATCGCACATTGAAAACAAAAGTGGCATTATACAAAAAACATGATTTTTCAGTATGGCCGTTTAAAGTTTTTGGTATAGTTCTATAGTTTACTTTACACCTCTACTTGTTTCTTGAATACATTATTTATACAAAGTTATACAAAAAAATGACACTATACAATGTCATTTATGCATTTAGTCTTTCCTTAAATTAATGTACAACCACTGCAGCCGTTTGACTCCAACTGGTATAGTGTCGCTTTATTAATTAGCAACTCGAAGCTTATACAAAAGTACAAACCGATACCAGTGACCTCTAGGGAAAACTAAACAAGCTATTGGAATAGGTGTTTTTGTATTGGATGCGTTTAAATTTGAGCGTTCTAAACATCGTTTAAACTCAAAATTGTCATTTTTTGTATAGTGCCACTTTTGTTTTCAATGTGCGATATATTAAAATTCAGAATAAAATTTTTGTTAAATGAAACAAAAAATGAGCTCGTCTATAAATCATAATATTTGACACGACCAGCACGTTAATCATTTTACATAAAAAATATGTTTTTATTTTACGCACCAGAGAAATTTAAAACACAATAAAAACACGTGACTTTATAATCGTTGCTTTTATTTAATCTAAAAAAACCGTAAATCATAAAATCAAAGGTTGTGTTTTTTTATATTCATTGTGCTGACACATATGCGTAGTTTGTTTATGATTTGAATAAATTTTACAACCCATAATTAATTTTATTTTGTTAGTTTAAAATTGTTTTATGACTATGTACTAAAAAAATGAAATGACGAAACACTTTTTTCAATACGCTTTCGATATAGTTAGTTGGTATTTTGGTTAATTTTAAATATATCTATTCCATCACGGCATATTTTACATTTAGGGTAGCCAACAGATCAGCTGCATGTAATAAACATGCAAGCTGTCGTTTCCATGCCATTCAAATGTAAGACATTTGTCATCGCTGAATTAAAGATTATTATTAATCAAAAACACTAAATTTAAATTTATTCGAAGCTTTTTTCATATTCTTCACTTTTTGTTTTTATTTATATTGAATTCTATTTTGTTTTTCTATAATTAAGAACATGGACATGGTTTTTTGGGTGAAACCCTTGTGTGAACCTCGAGACTGTCCAACAAAAATTTTTGTTTTTTATTTATTTTATTTAACAATAATTATACAGACATTACAATACATAGACTATTTGATAAAACTTAAATCTAAACATCCTCCTTATAGAGACAAGTCTCGTGTAAATGCTTTAGAAAACTATGAATAAAAGTGTTGAAAACTCAAGACTCCGGGAAAGTGGTAATGTCTACATATTCACAATCTACGTAGGTGCCTACTAAGTTCATTTTAATGATTTAGTATTATTATTATTATTAATCGTAAACCCTGTGTTCCCATAACATGTATTTATGTTCAAGGACAAATAAACTTATTTATCTGTACGGTACGTTCTAATGGATAGCATGTTTGAATTAAAATAAGTAGGACTTATGCGTGAGAACTTATTATAAGTATTTCAGTTTGAGTATAAGTTCAGGTAACTTTCTAATTTCCTACAGAGAAAAGGTTTTACTCCTAGTAATGACTTGTTATCTCATAACACACACTACATCCAATATATATTTATTTAATAATGATGTATTTGTAAAGAGGAGTATGTTCTATATTTGTTTGTTTGGTTTATTTGAAAATCTCCTTTGAAAAATGAGATTTTTGGCTTGAATATGTCCCAAATAAGAAAGCACTATGATCCTGACTATTTTATTTATGTATTATTTACTGTTCATTGAGTACAAGCAAATTTCGACAAAAATACATTTAAAACAATAATAATCATAAGATCAATATAAACAGAGGGCGAGTTTATCATAAAGGCGTAATTTCTTCTAACTAACCCAAAGTCTGACTAGATTATATCTTGAGAATTTGCAATGATGGCTTACCAAAAAATCTGCTTTTTAATTCACTAGGTTTCTATAAGTCTGAATTAGGCATTAAAAAATATAGATATTATGTATGTTTGGTTATGTTGATAGGACAGTTTGTATGTTTCTTACATACAGCTGATCTGCTGGCTACCCCACTTGTGGGATATGCCGTGATGGTATAGTAGTAGTAGTAGTAGTAGTATTATGTAATATCAACAAAATATCACTATGAGTAGTGGAGGCTTGTTGCATTCTGAGTTCTGCTAAGAATTTAATCCGTAAATGTAATGCAATTTATAGAAATATATATCACAAAGAAACTAAAGCTCTTTTATTAATTCAATACGAAAAAATATTATATTCATCTTCTTCGCTCAACTTTCATGCTGCACAGTCCGATTCACTTTAATAAGAATTCTTTCGTATAATAACGCTTACTGAGAAGATAGGAACACTTGCGGTATTCTGAGTGCTTAATAATATTCAATCTCCTGACCTTATTCCAATTTTAAATGAAAAAAATATTTGTATCTACAAGTTGAAAATAAAACACAAGACATTTTTCATTTTTCTACAAGAAAATTTCCTTCTTTGCTTTTGACGTTATACAAATATTGAAATTTAACCTGCATTAGGCGTGAAGCGTTTTGATGAATCCAATTGTTTTTACCGAATATTCTGTTATATTTATCATTTTTGATCTACAACGATTATCAAAAACTTATTTTGATATATCTTATATAAAACAAATACGTAGAACTGAATAATCTGTGAAGCTGATTATAACGTCAAGTAGATTATTCACCTCAGATTATTGAATTATAAACAAATTTCATGTTTTTAATTATGTTTAGACTTAACGCCATAATTCTTTTTATATTAAAAAATCAAACAAATTATTACCAGCACGATCAAAGCTTGTCAAGATTGTCTTTGATAATTTTTAATTAACTCTGTTAATATACCTGGAATATCGTTTTTTATTTTCTTTAATCTAATTTATGATAAATTTAGAATTAAGTAAAGCCCGTTTATTAGCATAGATTATCAAAATAATATTAAAAAATTAAAATATATAAATTTACATTTTTTTGGTTGACAAACGTAGGTATATACGATACATAAGATGCCTAGCGCTTTCACCAACGAATTGGCATCATCAGGGTTTAGTTAAAGCAACAAATAATATTGACAAAAAATGTCTTTTAACCTCAATTTTCTAAAAAAAGTGACAAACAGGAGCCCCGTTACTGAGCCGAAGATCTTGTACGTGCACACTAATGAGCTATCCACTGCCTAGCGATCCTCCAACCCTTTTTGACCAATCGTGACAATCAAAGACTTACTTTTACGATACTTACAAATCTACCTATCTAAACCATCCTGGCATATAAGTAGATGCTACCAAATTAATTGGAAGATATTGCAATCTAGCGATAAACTCACCCTCTGCGCATAAAACTGTGCAACTTATAATTTATTATACTTTATAATGATTGATGTTGTAATCAATATGCAGTTAAGAATAAAACAAATAAATTAACAAACTGCATATTATAAACATATGTAAATGTCATAATAAGGATACACCTTCATTAAGAGTTTTCCTATGAAGAATTATCACCTCGGACCTACTATTTTATTTTTTTGTTTAATTAAATTTCATTACTTTTTCTACGACAAGATATCTGTACTGCATAGTTTTATACACGAAAGTCTCAAATATAGTTTAACATATGTATATAAAATATTTTTCAATTCGTGCTGAGCGTTTTAAAGAAGACGAAATACAGTCTGATAAAATCTATTCGAATATAGGACAGTAGATTGACGAAGTAAAGCGCGCTGCAACGTTACTGATTTCATTACATATTTGTAGATATTTTACGTTACCAATGGATATAATATATTGTTATATATTATTTATGAATTGAGAAGTCAGCAAAATGTGACAAGATTCAATTTGTAATTCCTAGTTTGTAAGCTGACTAGTAACTTGATCATATAAAATGTTCTTATATTATCTCATGAAACTATAATCTCCATTTAATTTATTCCGCATGCACTATTTTTCTCGCTGTATTCTAATAAAATACAAGTCATTATAAAAGAAACTTTTATAAATAATATATTCCTCTTTGTGGAAAAATTTGATACATAAGAAGCGCAATCTGCGTAGTAAATCAAATATGTAATTTGAAAATTGATGACCAATGAAAGATCTTTTTTTACGAAAGTACTTCTTTTTTCTTTTTTTTAGTGGAGGGGAAATCCATCATGGACACCCGGCCTTTCAGACCGGGTAGTGCCGGACTTCTACCGGCTAAAACCCCTCCTCTTCCTTTGCAGCTTGGTTCCTACCTTTCGGTCTACCCAAACTGCAAACTTTGACATTTTACGAAAGTACTGACCATTGAATCTTACTGTGTAGTTAACTGTAAATATATGTTGTTATACTGTGTACATAATTATAATGACTGAGCTTGATTTAAATGTACGATAAAGAATTAAATATTAATAAATCAAATGTTTTTGTGTTAACACTTTGGAAATTCATTATAATTAAAATGATTTTAAAACACTGTATAATTTCCAAATTAAATTTATTCACCTCAAACGTTTTCGCCAAGCCTTGGCGAAAATGTTTGAGGTGAATAAATTTAATTTGGAAATTATACAGTGTTTTAAAATCATTTTAATTAATTAAATATTATACAAATATTCATTCACTCTTGTGTTTTTCTCTCTGCAATCGCAAGCATCGCTCTTCTTTAGTGTAGCTTTGTGAATATACGAGTATATTATTTTATTAAGTTAACGACTTTTCTTATAATTAATTGATTAAAACACATCTGCTTTCAACAATAAATTCTATAAAAAGCATAAATTATTTTTTTCTCTACATTATACAGTATATTAAGATAGATTGTTTAGATGAAACGTTGTGTATCATGTTACATAGAGTGATAAAGTTGTTTGCTAAGTCGGTAACGTTGAAATCTCTCGTTAATAATTACTGCAAACAACCTGATAATACCACGTATCCTCTGTGCACTATCATCACTTTGATGTTATTTTCCTGTTGTTTTTATCCCCTGTACCGTCTTTGATTTTTTATCATTGAAATCGTTTTTTAAAATAAAACAGAATCTTTGTAGTCGTTAACTATAAAAATATCAAAGGAATTTTATATTTTGTTATATACATAGAACCAGGTGACTATAATAATGATTTTAATAACAGAAAAAGGACATTTATGATACTAAGTTACTAAGCATCTCTATAAAAAACATGAATTAAAATGCACTTAATATGATTTAATATATCTCATTTGTTACTATATGTACCTTCAGTTGTTTAAATTTCATTTGGTTTCTAAATTAGATTTCAGTATAAAGAACTAAATTTTACAATTTTATTCATACCATCCTTCATACTAATGTTCCGAATTTGGATCAGGAACAAAATCTTTTACAAAACAAACTCTTATAGTATAAAAGTAGTAAAAACTTCTCAAAACTTTCATAATGACAAAAAATAAGAATATATTTTTTTCACTAAAGCTCATTCAACTGGGTTTATGTTCGAAACATTCTGCGAATAAGCTTATCTATTTGATTACACAAGCTTTAAGCTGTTTCTTTGATTACAGTTTTACATCTTAAAACAGTGCATAAAACAACTTTGTAAGTTGTGAATTTATTGTTCTTAATTTCTTTTACAAATAATTTTTAGTGACATGCGTTCATAAAACTATCGATCAAAGCAATATGTGAACCGTCCTCATCCTTTTAAATAATTTTCAATGGTAGGTATAAATCCACACATAAATATTTGAGTCCGTTCGTATGTATGTATGTTCGTATGTCCTTAATGGACTCGGAAATTAGAAAAGACCGAAGTAAAATTATACACTCTATACGAGGTCTCATCTTCTGGGCAGGTTTAAGGCTAAAAACATTTTAAATATCTTATGTATTGATAAAGATATTTTAATTTTAATGCGACCATGTCACAAAATTAGCTTCAAAGTGTATGAAGAATATATGAAAGGTTTAGTAAAGAGCAATATTCACAGCTAAACATTTTTCATTGTATTGAATTAATTTCAAAATGGATGTAACAATAAACACAACAATTCTGAAACTTAATAATTAGGGTTTATTTTCGTAATAAAATATCGTGTTTGCTAATGAGAAAAGCTCTTGAATTACTTGAGTTAAAATTGCATATTTTTGACATATTGGGCTATTTTCATAATGGAAGACATTATGAAACCATAGAAAACTATACTGTAGAATAATAATAGTTTTACTTATAAAATCCATAAATAATGTTAAATGTTCGAAAAAAATAAGACATTTTATATCTTAAATTCAGCGATGAGGTTTGCCACCCATCTTGAATGTCTTGATGTTTATTGGCACGAAGAGGACAGCTTGTATGTTTATTATATGCAACTGGTCTGCTGGCTACCCCACTTGTGGGATATGCCGTGATGGTACAGATACAGAAGATGTTAAATGATTTTTCAAAGAGTGGGAACCTATTTATTTTCACCTAATATTTTTTACATGCATTATGAAATATTTGAAAGTAAAATATTCTTGAATATTGAAGGATGTAGATACATCCATTCTTTAAGGTTTTTTTTGGGAATATAGAGTACATAGGTGACAATTTATTCTTGACTTTTTTTAATTTCATAGCAAATCTCTCAAGGTACCCGCCTATTTTTCAAAATAAAATATGAGGGCTCGGGGTGACGAGCTCACATATTTTTCATTTGGAAGAGGTTTTCAGCACTTTTTCCATGTAGGTACCTACTAATATGTGGGATTTCTTAACTTCAAACTTTTTCATCGGGACGAGGTTTTTAGTACTTTTTCCATGTAGGTAGATACCTACTTATTATTTTTTTACTTAAATGTGGGCATGTGAGGTGTCAAACTTCAAGATTTTTCATTGGGAAGAGGTTTTTAGCACTTTTTTCGATGTAGGTACCTTCTTATTTTTTTACCTAAATATGGGCATGTGAGGTTTCTCAAACTTCAAGATTTTTCAATGGGAATAGGTTTATAGCACATTTATCGATGTAGGTACCTACCTATTTTTTTACCTAAATATGGGCATGTGAGGTATCAAACATCAAGATTTTTCATTAAGAAGAGATTTGCAATGCTTTTTTTGATGTAGGTACCTACCTATTTATTGTTACTTAAATATGGGCATGTAGGGAGTCAAAAAATAAGTTTTCTCATTGGGAAGAGCTTTTTACTTCTTTTATCTACGTAAGTGATTACTCCATTTTTTTTTCAATAAGATTTTGTCGTTTTAACCCATGTATTTGCAAGGTTTTCTATTTAATTAAACCCGAGCGATGCCGGGTTACATACGCTTGTATTTAAAATAAAATCTCTTGTATGAGTAGGTACATAGACTTTTGGTTTGGTATGAATAACTTATCTAGATTACTTATGTGTTGTGTGTATTATGCTTTGTTTACTTTGAGAGAATTGATAATAAATAATAAATACTTAAATAATAAAAAACAAAAAAATATCTATTTATCTTATTGTATTTCTCAAATGACTTGAAGCTTTTAAAAAGTTTCAATTGACACAATAATAATGTTAATATACAAAACAACATTAACAAACACCACAATCATAATTAAATAAATACCAGGTATTTAATCATTAAATTGTGTTGCTTCTGATAATTCGAACTTCCATTACTCTTTATTCACTCATTTAAGCACCCTTATATATCGTGAAAAACTAGACTTGAGCGATCATTAATAATTGAAAAAGATAACAAACAAAATATAAACATGAATTATTAAAAAAACCCTCATAAATAATAATAATAAAAATCTTTATTCCACAAAAAAACAAACATTATTAAAATATAAACATTATAGAGAAACCAGACAAATAAATTTGTGCAATAGGCGAGTTTATCGCAAAGGCGCGATATTTTCCAACTAACCCATCAACAAAATATATATGTAACACCGAAAAAACTGTTGATATGACAATTATGATAATAGTTTCCTATATATTTGACAAGAAATATAAATAAATTAATACAAAAAGACGCATGTACATATAAATTTCAATCATGGAATGTGAAACATAGTAATTCAATATTTTTCGAAACCATTTATTATTAAATATTTTTCATAACTAATTGATATGAAGAATAAAAAACTCTCCGAAATTACCTCTTTCATGTCTGGAATCAATAAATAACTCTTTTAAAAAAGAAACAAATAAAATGCCAGGCATAGTACTTTAACAAGCTACTTTGTAAATTTTGCTTTAAGTGTTATGAAAAATATGGCCAACGAAATCATGAATAATTCTCAAAGCTTTGCAATTTATCACGTTGAGAAGGAGCTACAAATTGAAATAATTTATATACTATGAAAGTGTGTCTAAGATTCACCACTTTATTGTCTAGCCACTCAGTTGAATACAAAACGTGCAGAGAGCCGATCTGAGAAATAATTTTCATGAATAAATAATGTACAAAGTTTCAAAAGTTGTTATTTATTCAAAAGCTGATTTCAAAATATTACTATTATACCAATGTTACATCATACAACTATGAAACATTTACCCAGGATGACAACGTGATCTGTAAAATCACTTATAATTACAGTCATTGAAATATTAGATCGTGTATAAGAAAAACTAATATTTCTAGCAATTGCGGGATTACTTGTCTTTTTTTCCTGAATGAGAAATGTATACTTATAATATGAACTATAAAATATTTATAACTAACACGAATCGGATGTCAAAATAAAATTAATATTCCATCTATGATACCTTAAAAGAAATTTGTATCAACATACTTTACTTATCTCTCCTCACATTTTGATTCACAACATATAAATGTATGTTTTGTCGTACCTATATAATATTAATTCCGAAACATATAATATTATATTCATATATTCTAAGTATTTAATACCTCCAAACAAGAAGCTCTTGAGAACAAATAGGTGACTATTTACGTTTGTAGATTAGTAACAATTGTAAACATATAAGTTCTGTTAAAGTTACTTACGAGAAATGTGTAATTTTTAACCAAATATTGTATAGTTTATTCAAAATTAATAAGATAACTTCACTAACAAGAACGGAGAGATACATTACAAAACTAATATTAATTTAAGATTTATCACCATATTTTATCACAATATATATTAGAGTATTGTTTTATGACTATGATGAATAAATTTTTAGTCAATTACAGTAATTAGGAGCCTACCTGATTACAGTAATTAGGAGCCTACCTGATTACAGTAATTAGGAGCCTACCTGATTACCGTAATTAGGAGCCTAACGATGTATAGAGCCTTCATCATTTAAATTAATTCTGAGTGAATGAGCATCCTTTTTAAATAACTTTCCACGTAACAATAGTATATTAACCTTTGTAAAAAAAATCTAATGCTTACTTTGTCTTTGCATCATAATCGATTGTATTTATTTTATTCTCCTTCCACATCATCATTTACATAAAACAAAATCAACAAAACAATTAACAAAAAAAAACTTAGTGATTTCTTCCATCTAATCATATCATCATAAGATTTCTTTAGATTTGTGTTATTATTAAATATATAAGAGAGAGCTTTTTCTGATTAATGTTCTTTGTTTGTTTCAGGTAAGTATTCTCTGATGGCCACCAACATCACATACAATACATATATATAACTTTATATTATGGTTAACTGGTTTCTGACCGTGGGGCAAATTAAAATCTAGTAAGTATGTACTTATTGTGTTTCTAAAACACTTGATTTATATTGCGAATATCTACTGCAAAGAGTTTAATTATTATATATAATCTTTTAAACTATTTTTATTTCTAAGTATTATATAGTGCAAAATGAACTAAGTATGTACGAGTACATACTTAAATGTGCATCAGATGAACGAAGTTATTTTGTTCAGCAATAATAACGAAACTGTTTGAAAACTAAACGCAGTAATGAACGCTTTTGTGGTGCACAAATTCATTAAAATAATAGTTGCGAGAAATTATTTTATGAATAAAAACAACATTATTTAAAAAAAATTTAATAAGTTGCGAGTGTATTTGATTATCGATTAAAAATTTTGAAATTACGAAAATTATAGCTTCGTTTATTATAAAGCGCATTTAATCCACTAGTTACTTCGCTTGTGGTTTATACCGTGATGATATTGTATAGTTAGTAGTGTGACAGTATATTTTTCTTGAAGAAACTAAGAGAGAGTACATTGTTAAAAGGGTTAAAATGAAACATATTTCTTTACTACTTATTTATTTTCAAACCATTTGTTTGGATAACACAGACATAGTCTTCAAGATATAAATAAATATAGGTACCTACCTATGTTAATTTTGTCCACCCAATCATCATTTACATAATTCAGCTTTCAAATTTAAATAAGTTATTTCATTCCTAACACAACTCTTTCTCTCTTCACAAACCGGAGCAAAGGAGTATCATTCAGAATAAGTATATAAAAAAATATTCGTTTATTCTTCGTATGGAAGGGATGAGGTAACATTATGTAATGTATAGAACAAGAGGAAACACATATGTGTGTTAGTACGTACCTATATTTCCGTAACGCGACTTCCATAGCAAACGGAAGATCTTACATTTATTCTTGTCTTACCAGACATCCCACCCTTTTGTTGTAAAGATACTCTATGTATATAATACTATTACTTTGATATACAGCGATACGAGTATAACAGAGTCATAAAACATAAAATGCTGGGATTAAATTTAGAAGATGTAAAAAATAGGTAACATTGTTGTTTGATATCTGATCAATGATTTCCTGCTGATTAAATGCATTAAAATCCGAAAAAAATAATATCAAAGTGATCAAAATCAATTTTGAAACTTAATATAAAAACTATGAGACGAGAGGAAAATAGATTTTGAAGTGAAGATGAACTGAAACAAAAAAAACAACTTATTATTGGAATTAGCGCAAGAATCTGCGAGGATGTCTCCGTCTTGAATTATTTTAATATATGCAGTAATCACAAATTAAAGGCTTTGTTTAGAATTAATGTCAAAACCCAGAGATAGAATATAATAAGGAAAAAATTGAGCAATCACCTACAATAGAAATGATTATTTAAAAACACTAGACAAAATTCAAAAATACTACACAAAGTTAATTGGAATACTGAGAGCTTTACATGACATGGAAACAAATAATCTATCAGAAAAAAATAACAAAAGATTATCAAGTAACAGTCAAGACACTCGATTTAAAACAGAGAAATCAGATTTATAAATTTACTTCAAATAATTACGATTTAATAGATAGAAGAAAGAAGAAATATTGACAGTTTACTGTAGGTAACAAAACCTTTTATTAAAATTAAATTAAAATAGGAAGTTAGAAAAAAAATATGATAATTCAATACATACTGACCTAATCACAAAAAAAAATTGAACTCATTGAAGACAAGCAACTCAGATGGTATATGACCCATTATGAAAAAAAAGGACAAAAATAAGAAAATTCTCACAAAAATGATGAAATTACTAAAGTAGTTGGTATAGCGACTTATATGAGTACATCAAAAATACAAAATCCTAAACAAACACATGCGATCAGTATTAAACTTACTTGGAGATCAGAAGATACCTACACTGAAAATCCTCCATCAAGTAATAAAAATTACATAAAACATGAAAATTATAAAACTAAAAAAACACAGAAACTTATATAAATATTTTAATTTAAAATTAATTACGAGTACCTATTTCAAGTCATACTAATTCGATACTTAGAGTAATTTCATTATTGAGAAATTCCAAGTCCTCCGCCAGCACTTAAAATCAAGTCTGGGAAAGGGGTATCGTACTCACATCTACCGTGTCTATAAACTGAAACTGGACACAGGCAGTATCTACCAGGTCCCAATTAATATCCTTTTAATTACATATTCGAGGGATTCCGTATCTCGCATATTATTGTTTATATTCCCTAATGTAAATACAATACTATTGTATGTAACACAGTCTGTTGTGTTTTGAAAACTGGATTTTACTTGCTAAGAAGTGTGGATGTCAATCAAATTAAGTTTTGAACTACTATAGATGACTCGCACACATTGAATCGCACGATCGCACGATCCTCAGACTAGGCAAAAATATTAATGTCCATTTTTCTGAGCAATTCAATGTGTGCGAGTCATCTATAGTAGTAAATACAATACGCAGACTACGACCTACTTCAACTTCTGACATATTTTTCTAACATTTACCAGATATTTGTTAATTAATAGAAATATTTCAGTATATTTATTATTGAGACATTTATTTAGGACTTTGCCACATTTAATGTGATATTATTTTATTTAATCCCGTAGTCAGCATAACGCATTACAGTATATACAAATTATAGGTATAAAAAATATTTCAACATTATATAATAGTTTCGACACTTTCGACACGCAATCATTTAAGTTTAAATCTATTTCTGAAAAATATGTTTTCTCTGTCCAAGATTTATTATTTTACAAATTTTGTCTGAAATGCATGAAACTTGAGGCGATAGCTGTAGTTCCAACAAAATCCATTGTCCATATAAATTCAAATCATGAAATTTAAATGTCTTCATAATTCATATAGGCAAAAGCATAATTTATCTTTAACTTTGAGTTAATAATTCTAAGAATTTATAATATGATTCTAAAAAAATATCCATTGAGTTATGGTTTTACCTTTTATTGAAACGTTCTGTTGAATTTGATTCTTTTTTAATAATATTATACAGGATCAAGAAAGTCTGAAAACATTTTATGTTTTTTTCTTATAATGCCAAGGGTATTTAACGGGATCATACTCTGCAAATATTTTGATTTCCAAATTGGTTTTCAACACTCTTTTATTCATTTTTTTTTATTTCACTCATTTTTAATTTTAAATTCAACCAATCTAAAAGACATACTTATGAGTCATTCTTTTAAATTACTTTTATCAATTTCTTTTTACCACTTTATTTTTTGTTTAATAATAAAATGTTTCAAATTATCTGCTTTTACTATCCATAAATTTTGGATTACGAATGATTTAAACAGAACAATCAAAATCAAATATATATGAAGTTAATACGAATATTTGACATAATATGTGATGCTGAGTAGTGAACAAATACCAAAGTGATATGATACACCAATAGTGATAATGCTATTTTTTTTAATTTTGATTATACGTGAATTTTCTATAAATGTTATGTAATATTTATTATTTTATGAGATTTGTTTTTTCGTATTATTATGTTCTATTATAAATAAGAGGCATCAGTCGTCTATTGTATCAATAAACAGATATTCAATTCTATTATTCTCAAGTTCACCCACCCATTTGCGAGTAATTTAGGATAATAGGGAACATGCATGCGTGAGGAATATGAAATAAAAGTTATCAATTTATATTGATAAAGTTACGCTGATCACGAATATTCTAATAATAAATCATAAAATAAAACTTTTCATTCATTATTTTCAATTTAAAAATCCCTGTTTTCTGTCTAAATTTAAAACGCCCTGTTATTGAATCTTTACGTTGTGACGTCATCATGCGCTAGTGCTAGCTTCGACGCAGCTACTTTGTTATCATTTCTCGGTGTTTTCTGTGTTGATCGGAGATAGAGGCGCGCAAGTTACTTGTATATTTTAAAGTTTTAAACGATTCAAATGTGCTCATGTGTTTTATTTTTCATGATTTTTATGAATCCTCTCTGCTTTTTCATGTATATAAGTGCTAAAAAGCGTATGTTCAAACCTAACGTCTTACAGGAACGCTTTGTGTTCATATTTGAGTGATTTGTACCTACCTGACTTATAAAATTATACGTACAAATATTGCTCAGTGTCAAACTATTGTTGTTTTCTGTTAAATAAATACTAAAAAGCACATATACCTATAAAGGTAACCCATTTGGTGCAAGTTTATCATGATGTCTCTAAACAACTTAAGATTTGTAGTGTTTTTTAGGACAAGCGCCGTCTGTTTAAATGGAGGTAGAACTATGTTAGTTTGACAATGGCTCCGTTAAAAGGCACATAATTTGGTTAAATTTTTAATATTCACTTACTTTACTATACTATACCCTCACGCCACGTCCCAGGTGGGGTAGGCAGAGAGAACGGAACGCCACATAGATCTATCCTTACATACTTCTTTCGCTTCCTCTACATTCATCCAGTTTCTCATACATGCACGCCGATTTCTCCTACTAAACACGTGTCCTTACTTAAGAATTTGATCCACGTGATCAAGCCACGTGGTTCTTGGACGTCCACACTTCCTCATACCCCCTCTTTCAGATAAATAAATCCTCTTTGTCATCCTTTCATCGTACATACGCTCAACATGTCCAGACCATCTTAACTGATGCCGGGCGAGTTATTTTTATTAGATAAATAGCGATTCACACAACAAAATAATTTAACTTAAAAATACATAATCATACAAAGTACTTACACAGAAGTAATCTTTGGAACAAAAAACAGTTAATTTTGTAGAAATTTTGCTATTTGAAAAGTCTTTTTTCATAGTTTTGTACCATTTACGACGCACTTGCATTGGCTTAGGGATCGAAATAAACGCTTTTTCTGGAGTAGTTACAGACGTGTTTACACACCATGGAACTGAACGATATTTGTGATGAGTCCTTGATGTATTCATTATATTTTAAATAAATGTTATCGATACCAAATTATTGAAATTTAAACGCAAACACCGGCTTCCGTCACGCAACCCTACGAAATTCGACTAGCTATCCGGGCGGCGAGCAGTACTAGCGCATTGTGACGTCACACATACATTCCGTCGTGGGTGAACCGTTTTGCGCCGTGGGGCGAAAATTGCTTTTTCAAATGGTGATAAAAGCCTTAAAAATGCATGTTGAAAAAAAAATAACACCATAATTTTTCTAATTTTTAGTACTTTTTTTGAGCTTAAAATAAAAAATTGTGAAAGTTCCCTATTAAATGAATAACTCAATAGCTAGTAAGTTAAAGTTTTTAGTTCAAACCGCTGCGGCATTCTTATATATTATTTATAATTAAGTATAAGATAATGAATTAAAAAAAATGTTTTCTTTTTATTTTAACAATATATCAGTGATATAAAATTACTGTATAAGATTTTCAGTTAATCAAACGATCCAAAGACTCAGACTAGTCAAAATAAAAATGTTAACTGTACCTATAGCTCCATACGTAAATGAATTACCTTTAGTTATTGTTACTCCGCCTGCGATTGCGTTGCCATTTGGGTGTGAATAATTTGAAAAATATAATATTTTATGAATAACATAGCTCAAAAAAATATTCTTTAGCAAATCAGCTGTCTCTATATGTGTATTCATTCTGGAAAATGATTTCTACAGATATTTCACTTTTTTTAAATTTTAATATGCAAAATGTGTAGAATATTATTCATATATTTTCTTATGACGAAAAATGTATTCATCATATAAAATACACAAAGATGAAGAATGTTAACATTACTTGTTGTAAATATAATTATAATATTATGAAATTTTTATAACGAAATTTAATGAAATTGCGTTAGTTGGAAAAACCGTGCCTGTGCGATAAACTCGTCCTCTGTTTATTGATTGTATTTGATTTTTTCATAGTTTTAAGTAAAATTACTTGTAATTAATGAGCAGTAAGGAATAAAGAAATTAATGAAACATACAAATTTAAAAGAAAAAAAAGCTGTATTGATTGGTTATGAGATTGTTGTTCTTAAGCCATTTATTTCAAGAAAGAAATTTCATGCATCGAATAGTAAAATAAGAAAGATGTCTATAGATATTGAGAATATAAAAGTGTTTTCATAAATATTGCTTATTTATTCTTTTAATACATATTTTTAATATCTAGGTGTGAATTATCACAGGCTAGATGATTGAATATAAAGATTGAAATTGAATTGAAAAAAAAAACGAAAAATTTATTAATTTCTCATTATAATTATTTTTCTTTAATTATTTACTTTATCTTTTTGCACATCATCATTATATAAGAGTGTTGACAAAACAATACAAATTGAAGGTACTAGGACGATATAATACCTAAATATATAATATAGTGGAGAGATTATCACCTTGAAGCGACTTCTTCCAATTATTTGTAATATCTAAAAAAGATCATAAAAAATGGTATGTAATAAATTGTATAATGTTTATATATAAATTCACCCTTGAATTATTGAAAGGTGTTTGTTACATGTTACATGTATCAATGTTAGTAAACATTCCCACGTACTATTATATTACGAGTATAATGGTTTATTTACACGTCAATCTATTTATCATGATATTAGTATAATCGTGACATGACTATTTCAAATTCTGTTGATTCATTCAAGCGCCACCAAACCGTTAACGTTACGTTGTTGGCATTGCCTGTCAAACTCTTTGTATACATATGACATGTATAATAGTATCATCCCACACAAACAATATTTTATTATGTCGTGAGAAAATATTTTATTTGTTTACAATTTTCTTTAATATTTATGGATTAAATACGAAAGCTTATGTACCGAGGTAACAGTTGTGAGTGAAAATTGAATATTGTGTTTATTAGGTATAAATAAATTGTTATATTACGCTTGGAATAATATTTCAATTCTTTCTACATTTTCATTATACGCATAAACAAGACGCTTACTGATTACGTAATGCTGTCAGATTAAGCGGAATGCTTCGCGTGGTTATAAAAAAGTTTGTAAAGGAAGAATTCTTTGAATCCCAGACTCGGCGTGGTTTAACCGCAGCAGGTGCAGTCTCTCGCTCCAGTCAGGTCACGCAGTATAGTGTAGTAGTAACTGTAGGTTGTCATACGAGTAGTTGTTGTACGATGCGGTGGCATAGTAGAATGAAAAAGAGCGTGTTAGTATTACATAACCTAGTATCACGTACACGTATAATGCGTTTACGTCCAAAGCTACTAGTCCGATCTTGTTGCGTCTCGTATCCCCAGCTGTTTCCATGGCGACCGACCAATATCGATCTGAGAGCTTTAACGTTTCCGTCTCTCTCTACAACGTTTTCACTGGGTGTCTTATACACTACACAACGTGAATCTTTTAAATTCAAACCACTTCGTAGAAGTGTTGCTGAATCGCATAGAGACATTAATAGTCAGCTTTATTTCTGTTTTCGTTTCTTACCCTTTCTTTCAGTTGCTTAGTATCATTTTTGTTTTTATGAAAACCAAATATTTTCCCGTTTTACTACTACAGTCTTTGAATGTTATTTGAGAAAATTCATCAAGTGGTTGATCACCTCATGGAAAATTTTCGTAAATTGGGAATCTGAATGCACTTTCGATAAAATTAAATAAAAATCTGTAATATAATTTCTTATCTTTGAACCTTTTTAGTTCTCACCCAGCTATACGCATGACTTGTAAATTTCTAAAACGTACCCACATTTTTTTTTAATTCTTAATACGAGTTTATTTATTTACAAATAAAATAATATTTCCTATTATTATTTAATATATAAAGGGTAGGATATTATTAAATTTTATTACTACTTAAAATAAATTATAAATCACACATAAATAATTTTGCTCATGTCATAATAGAAATAACCAAATTAAGTTATTTCAATAGAAGGTGCATGAATAAAACGAAATACAGGTATTCATCTTTTAAGAGATTTCATTGCTTGCCGATCTAGTAAATAAGTGACCTTTAGGTCACCCCAGATGGATATCGTTAAGTAGATCTCTTATCTTTTTCCAATCCCAACATTATGAAAAGCTTAAATTACTTCTAATTACTACCTGAATAGCTTTGCCCCTAAAGTGAATCTACTCCTCGTTTGCAACGCTCCATTGCAATTGCAAGCATTTTGATATTTCCCAGATTATTATTTTAAATACATTCATATTTTATATCATAAAGATCGTGATATTTCCAACTGTACATTGTTTTGAAATCCAGAAAATTTCATTTATTACTTATTTTTAAGAATATTTATTTCGTCATCATATTTTTTGTCAACTTAAATACTTTCAGTTTAAAAGTTAAACTTTTATGAATATATTTATTAAGAAACAAATAATAATACTGAAAAAGACCCATTTTTTACAGCTCTCTTGGACAGTTGGTACACATTTCATTTTTATAAATCTCAGAATATTAAGATCATACATTTGTAGGTACTCGAGAATAAGCATCCTTTACAATTTTGTAATTCTATATGCGTTTTAAAAAAAATTGTAGTTATTTCCATCCAAATACAGTCCAAGCACTCTCGTAATAAACAATATGCTTGTATTGTTAGGATTGAGTAAGTCAACAGAAGGATGATTCAACCCGTCTTTTTACAGGTATCTCCTGTTAACTAGTGGATTCAACGCATACCTATAACAAAAACGTATATAAATCATCAAATATTCAGACTTGATTGTATGCCTCATTTATGTATGAGCTATTTGTAAGTTACAATGTAAAAGTTTTAATTAGCTTTAGTTATTCTGAAGACATTCTGTGTACCTACATATATACCTTAACCACAAAACAATGAAACCTGTTTTGTAACAATAGGTATATACGCTTGCCTATACCATCTTTGCGTTTACAACATCTTGATGTATAAATACGTATAATAATATTTTCACACATTTCGTTTCATAGTGGTATCTTTTATTTACTCATTTTGCCGAGAAAATAATATTATTTATGAGTGTATTTTGCAAGAAATGTAATAGGATTCATAATGTGTGTGAAATGTTAAATAATCAGGATATCATCAGAGGATATGATTATATGGTTTCTTTTTCATGGTAGGTTTCTCGCGAAAAATTACGAGATAATTTACATGTTTTCTATGCAGACATAATTCAAACCATGTGGTGTTTATTTTTTTATATTTTGTGTATGGAATTCCTGTAAAAATGTATTTTCCCCTTATTTCTGGTAATTTTCGAGCGTCTTCATTTATTTGAATAAAATCACTTTAAAATATTACTTAGATAATTTCAACTCGGAAGTAATTTTTTTATGATAAACATAGAATAGAATAGTGCTCATAAAAACAGTTATTTCTATGCTATTTAACAAACAAAAATATTTTGTTTGTAGATTATCAGTAGTCTATTTTTTAGAGATTCTATGCGTCTCTCGTTCTCCCGTAGAAAACAATTAAAAATGCAATTTTTATTAAGGTGACCCGGGTTTTGACATTCCACGTCTTTGCCAAGTCAAATAATTTGCTATATATTACATATATACTCATATAAAATACGGCTTCAATGATATACAGTATCAGTGACCTTGTGCAAGATGTATTCTGTTGACACTTATTATTATGTTAAGCCTTCTTAAGGTATTATATTTAGTTATGTCATGACAGTGTTTTAGTGTTTTCACTTCACGTCCATAAAAGTGAGCTCCCTGAAGAATAATAAAGATGTCTCCGACCAGTCTGAAGTTTATCTTCAACGCAGATTGCGTCATAGGCTGTTCGTTGTATTTGTATTCTAAATATGTCACTAGAAAGGCAAAATTAGAATTATTATAACGCCCAAAGCCTTTCCATTTAAGCCAGGATTAATACTGACCAGAATTTTGATACAACGGTTCTGAATTCTATGCAACAAATAAAACTGCAAAAGATTCTCGGATCTCACATTCTGAAAGCTCAATAACAAATCTGTGGACACCTTACTTTTGTGTCTGGCCTGAAATAGGATACTGTGTATGTTAATAATTATGCTTGTTTGTTATTTGTTTGGGTCGTTTATTGGTTAGTGTTGTTTATCTTTATTTATTATGTTTGATTTGGTCGTGATTGCATTTTATTTCTTTAAGAGGAGCATCGAAGACGTAAATGTAGCATAAAATATTCTCACAAAGCGGTTGTGGCCAACCAGTCCTTCAAGATGTCTCTAGACCCCGTCCCTGAGGACAAAAAATTCGTTTTATACGAAAAGCGAATAAATAGAAGACTGTCGACTTCTGATATATTGCGGTATGGGAGGGAGTCTTCAATATATTGATACCGTCTGGAAAGTTTTTTTGAGCACCACATACAAATAAGTGATGAATAAAAACACAATAAAAAATACGTAATTTTTACAAAATTATTACTAAGTTATCGATAATAGAGTCTGGAAGGTATACGTGTATGCGCATCATTAAACTATTTGCAGGAATACATTAGCCGTTATTTCCTCCTAGCAACATCAGCGCTATTACACACCATGTGAAGTGTTGTGTCAACTCAACATGTGTCATGTATTTCAATGATTTTATATAAAGTTTACGCAAGCAAGTACACAAATAACCCTCATATTATATTGTAAGTGTGCAATGTTAAATGTTAGAGATTCGAACAACTAAAACGCTGAAAATTTTAGAACAATTTCACTCTTTGGCTAACGACCCTATTGGGAACTTTTACACACTGGTCTACACTAGGTAATTCAAATTTATTTTACTCACATCCAACAACTACTTATGTAGGCATGTCGCTATAAAATTACACACAAAACTTTCTTAATGAGCTCGGTAACGATACTATGTGCGTAATATATTTTTGTAAGTGTTCAATTTGTAGATGTGAACAGTAATGTACTTAAAAAATGTGTGGTTATTTTCACTGTTGTAACATATTTTCAAAACAATCCCAAAATTACGAGTATAAACTGAAAATTGCCGTTTTCTTAAATGTCCTTGAGACAGTCAAACAACAAGTTATTAAATGGCGCCAATACATGGCATCAATCATCATCTTCCCAATTACATTGTTATTTGTATATCGTCGCTAATATTGAAAGTATACGTTAGATTTTTTGATGTATCTTTACTGTTTCCCAGAACTTACTATTTTATTTATAGTATAAACAAACGGCTTAGAAATAGATGGGAGACGATGGTCCTGGTTGGGCCATGTTTTGAAAATGTCCAGTGAAAGTTGGCCAAAAAGATCACACATACACAAGGATTTTGACGGCCCGAACGTCGTCCCTCTTTCACAATATTTCGTTCCTATGACAACTAGGAATGTCGTGGAAAGAGATAACTCAATCGGTGCGGAGACTCTTCGAATGAAGGCGATTGGTGTCTGCCCTGTTGAGAGACGAGATGATAATGATCTGATTACACTGTTTTTTATCTCGTTGAATTTGTTACTGAAGAATAAATATTCCTGTATCGCCTTTGGAATAACCCTCTACTCTTTGGGTACCCACCTTATTCTATTACCCCTTATATCACCGATCTTCTCGGAGAATGAGGTGCATTAGATTAAACTTCTAATATTCATTTTCCATGTTAATACTTGTGCAAAATAATCGCAGTTATAGTTTCAATTTGCAATTATGCAAATTACAAGAGATCGATATAAATATTATGAAGCACTGATCGAGCATAGAATTTTCAATAAGCTAACGTAATCAAACATCGTTGTATAACAATACTTTGTTGTCGTAATACCTCTTTTCCTTTTTTATCAGAATCTTTACATTCGATTTGTTTGATTTGATTGGCACTAACAATGTGGTAATCACGAAACATTTTTAAAATATTTAGTTATAGTTACTTTGTACTACACCACATATTTTTTTATAAAACGCACCGGTTTCAACGCAATGACGCATCTTAGCGTTGAAACCGGTAGTGTTTTATAAAAAAATATGTGGTGTAGTACAAAGTAGCCATAACTAATTATTTTATAAATCTTTACATTCAAACTGAGCAATTTTGTATTTTTGTTACAATATGAATATGCTATTTGCTCTTCTATTTTGTTCGTTTTCATTATACGATTAACCCTAAAGCGTTTAACTGGGAAATACAGGATAGAAATAAATGAAACCAAGTACAAAACATGAAGTTCATGAAGACGAACTCCTCATCGATTCAGTCACTTCTTTCTATGATATTCAAAAAAACTCTAGAATCATTTTCATGTGATAATTACACTGCGAAAAGGTGTTTCAGACCCGAATTAATCTTTGTGAGTAAAAATAAAGTGCTCTTTTTAAAGACGCTTATTTTAACGTGACCCAGCCAGTACTACTGTTTTTCTTTCTTTGATTATATGAGAAAATATAACTAAACGCGTCAAAAATAGATATTTTATCCAAAATGTTTTAATCTGTTTTTTACGCTGAATTTAACATTAATCCGTTTCCCACAATTCTGTTTCCTAAAATTTCGCTAAAACTTTTTTGATGGCTGGATCCAAATGAGTATAATTTACGTTCAACCATTCATACGAAGTTTATTTCATGTCATTTTAAATAATATATTAATGTAATAATCTGTCTACAAAAAATAATTCTTCCCAAACATAAGCAGACTTGAGATTTTTCGAAGCGAATGAAAAATATAAGTAATGAAAACATAATAGAATGAATTACGAATTATTCACTGCAGGTACGAAGAGTGTAAATTCAGAAGAGAAGTAAAATTATTTCTTTATTACAATTTGTCTATAAACTTTTCAGACAGTGAAAGACGAAAAATATAGGCATGACGGTTTTAGTGAAATATATGTAGGCAAGATATACACAATAACAACAGCTTGTGTTATGAAAACATAATTATTGTGGAAAATTTAAAATCTAAAGCATTTTTTATGTGGGTTACATTATTAGGAAGGTATTTCATAATTTTACAGAATAATTTCATTAAACACGGATATTTTTTAAAGATTAAATATTAAACACGGATATTTTTCAAAGTTTAAAGATTTCCAAATACTTTATTTATTGTAATCTGTATTTTACTCAAGATCTTAACTAGCACTTAACTTTATTTTTGAAACTTTCCTGGGAGCAAAATACCATTAGAAATAATAGACAAATGAAGAATAGCGCTGCTTAATGGTTGAAAATAGAATTTCAATTAACTTCCGTCGTCAACCTCCAGTTAAGCGCCTCTATTCAGAATTAATCGCTTTGGACATTGCGAGAGATGAAAATTTTCTTAAATGTTTGATTATATAATTACAATGACTTTTGGGATAAATTATACAAATAATTTAAAGAAAATATTATACTGAAATAACTTGAAGTTGAAATCGTGTTTCATATTTTAGTTCGTTTTGGCAGCACAATACCTTATTATTAATTTTTATTTAATTGTAATAGAAAAAATGTCACGGTCATGAATAAAATGAAATATTTGTTTTCACTTTGCAGCAGTGAATATAAATATAACTCAAGAATAATAATTGTCTACGGTTTTTCTCAGACATTATTTACACTCTTAGCTCTATTATTTCTCTTTTGGTGTTTTTATGAAAATTTTATTCCGATGTTTCAATTAATAAAATTTGTTAAACTCTCTTTAACTATTCATTACTGCATTATGAAAACATGCAGCAAATAATTTCGTTTTCAATAAAAATGCAATTATGTACGTGTATTGTAAATGATTCGATAAACTTACAAAATACAAAAGCAAGACTCAAAACAAAGGCACGAACAAGAATCCTGATTACTTTGTTACTCTTTTGTGTTCTCAATTATTTTTGTATCCGCATTGAATTCAGTATTGTGAAACAATATTACGACTCTAAAAGCATTTTTCAGTCCGTATAATATTTCTTTGTGCACTTAAATTTTCGATAATATCGATTGACTGAACAAAAGCGTTTTTCTCTGCAAATCAAATGTATGTTATTTCATTCTGTATCTCATTCGTCATTGAAACTAATATATTTTTATCAATATGTACTTATAATCATACAAAATTTAAAAAACTCCATTTTTAAAAATCCAATATTTGCGTCCATTTTTTTTCATATTTTAAACAACTCAACCAAATTGATTTGTAATTTAGTTGAATAATTTGTATTATTCTGTATTTTTTTGTTGTGAAAATGTTTTTATTTCACTTACAAGCCTGATTTTTTTCCAAAACATAATTATAGGACTAGAAAACAAAATATTCCATATACATTTCAAAGAAAAAGACTTCAACCAGATTATCGTATAATTTAGTCTGTATGTAGTATACCTAATTTAGTAGGTTACAATTCAAAATAATATTTAAGTGACATGATGATATGGGATTTTACCTAAATTTATGTCACAATTTATTAACCTCGCTTTCGTTTTCAGATGAGGACCATCATTAAATAGTTATTAGTCGAAGTTCCAAATACGGAATAACTTTTATTCCGACTTTTTCAAATGACTTAACAGATATTACCGCTCTACCGCTGAGTAAAAATATTTCTTACAGGTGTCAAATATTTTTACCTATAATGATTATGGCCATCGTAAAAAAAAACAATAATATTTTAGAAAATTATTAATCTTGTTACAAAAATTGAATTTTGGGTACATTATCAGACTGGTGCAACGTGAGAAAATATTTTTTGAATACAGTTCTTCATTTCATCAGAAAACTTAACATAAGTTTTGTTAATGAGATCTAAATAAGCATTTTTTGTGTCCAAAACTAATATATTTTTACTTCTCTTAACAAAGTATCTATAAAGTTAAAAACAGAAATTTATATTGTCCATGAGCCCTTACATAATAAGAACAAAAATTATATTTAATAAGTACTTAACGTTAACCTGGCTTCATTCGTGAAATAATTATTAAAATAAAAATGAAATTATAATGTAAATATTGTAGTAACACAACTCGCAGAATGAGATGTTCACGGCATAAAAAGTTAACTTTTTATCACATTTATTCTCTTTGTCAATAAATGACATTAAATTAACAGTATCACTTGTATATACCACAAATCTATTCAAGTAAAAATGTCTACACATCTTACAGTTAAATATAAACATAAACAAAATATAAACAAACATCTTAAAGTTAGAAACATACATCTCAAATATGTATTAGACTGCTTTGGATCTTTTTATATGTACACAACAATTTTAATGTTCATTTCCTAATACAAGGTACAAAAGTACTTATCTTTTCTTTCATCTTCATTATTTTCCCTTTTTCTGTACCATAAAGTTTAAGCTTATTAGGTACTATATATAGATATATTTAAGGGTTTTGTCCTTTGCGGGGTATGAAGTACCTGCATATTGTTTTTTATGACTTTTTTCTCTTTTCGCGACATTTTCTTTGTTATAATGATAAATGTATTTAATTACGGCCTTATTTCAGGAAAATTTATATCTAGTGTTTAATGTTTTGTTTTAAGTTATTCTTTGTCGTCTTCAGTTATAGGTTTATATCATAAAGTTAAATATGCGCAAAAAGTATTAAATCCAGTATTTTTTTAGCAGAGCACATAAATAGCTACGTGGTTTGACAGACTGAATGAATTTAATGTTTCTTCTCCCACAATATACAACACGAATATCCTATAACAACAGTATCAGGAAATTTAAAATTTTGTCTGAAGAGATAGTCTGTACAGATTCGTCTGAATGAAAGAGGTAGGAACTTTTACGCTTGATGCTCTATTTATTTTTTTATTCATTCTTTACTGTACATTGATTAAAAACAATTACATAAAAGGTATACATTCAAATTAAATACAATCAATAGACTTTACGATATAGAGAAGCATTAAACATAAAGATAGAAATTTATTACAGGAATTAAAAACTATTTCATTCAAAGATATTTATTAACAAGCTATATCTGAACGAAGGAAGTGAGAACAGGGACCGTAGACAAACCGCACTTAGCGATCGACTACTGGCGAACTTTTTCCTAATGCGCTAAGCATATTTACATTATTAACTACATATGTGCGTTTTGTTGCGTGCAAGTTTAGATGTTCAGAGTATTTACTAAATCATAATTAATATCCAGTTAACATGAAAATTAGGAATATGGTTAAATGGGGACATATTTTAATAATGTCTTTACCTAGACAAACCATCGTTTACAGTGGATATTGTAAATATTAAACAATTATCGCAATTGAAATTATTGTGCTCGGCGCCATTACAAGTATCAATTGTCTTTGTCACAGTCAGACGATGTAGATAGTGTGTAACCGTTTATGATAATTAAATGGTATTTTAATGACTTATTTACTGCCATTATTTATATCCAATAAACGAGATGGGATAGTAGGTAAGTATCTTTCATTAAGTGGTATTTTAATCTGCCGTTGTAGAGCGCGAATGATATTGTCATTAATAAATAGCCTCACCCAACTCCTTCATATCTAATAATAGGTATTATGTGACCATGTAACACTAAAACTCACCATAGGAGTTGCAATATAACTGGGAATATATAAAAGTTTATTACAGTTTTAGATAAATTCATATTATGAAAGTATAAATCCATAGTTAACTCGTAACTAGGCACTTTGCTTGAAATAAGTAAAGAAAATAATAGAAACAAAAAAAGGAAAAGAAAATATTAAAAATATACATATACACGATTGGTTTTGGTTTTACTTAAACCAATTGTGCTTTTTTCCATATATATACATGGAGTTTTACACAATGAACGTCGAATCAATGAATAAAAATTTATAAGTATCATTTATCATAAGTATCAAATCTATAAGTGTAAACTTATAATTAACCTTGGTTCCAATATACTTAAACTCTATAATTCGTGAATATCATATAAAGAAAAGTTAGCTTTATGTTGTGATTTTTTCACTCAATTCGTAAGAACATATTCACCAATCTATTAGATATATAATACTAAACAAATAGTTTATATGATACGAAATTGTCAAGATCACTGATTAAAAAAGAAAATACTTGCTGAATTAGTCCATATTGCTGTAAGCCATTGGATCGGTGACTACCGGTAAGACTAAATAAATTAATGCAAAGACAATCAGGCTTGGTACTTAAAAAAAAAAATTAATTAAATTATAGGTACTATAAAACAAGTTAAAATGGCTAAGATTAAAAAGAAATACTCTGTTATTATTCTGTATTTTTGGCGATATTTATGTATGATACTGTCTTCAAGTCAGGACATTTAATCTAAAAATAAGAAATAAACACTATCCAACATAACTTTCAGATATACAACGTCAAATTTATAATGGGTTTATAACAAAAACCCAGATATATCTTTAAAAAAAATTATTGGCTTGTTTTATAAAAGCTTGAATGTTGTAACTTGTTGCGTTTTTCACTTAACTTTGTAGGTACTTCATACTCAACCAGAGTGTAATAAATAAGCGGACATTGGTTTATAATTTCCCAACAGCCAATTTCACTTCGTTATGACTTCTATTCGACATTCATGTGAATCGTTCTCCGGATATTGCATGACGGAAATTGTTATCAACGTTAAATATTTACTTAGAAAGGGAATATTAAATTTATCATCTTTATGAAATTACTAAATCAGCAGAAATGTACAATTATTGTACGGTACATATAATAATAATAATAATACTTCTATCGTCCACCAGGATAGTAAGAAGGTTTTTGTCCCTGTAGCTCTACTGTAAGTGATCTCCCATGATTGTACTATTTGCTTTTCTGTTTGACATTTAATATTTATATCATTTCAATTTTAAAATTATTTTTTTGAATTTAATTTCTTGACCAAATTTTATTTTTTATTTTTTTTTAAATTGAGTCAACGTTGTTCTATTATTTAATTGTACTCTTGTTTTGTGTCTAATTAATTGTTTTGTGTCTTTTTTAAAAGAAAAGTATTTTTTGTATGCATGTATTGTATGTATACTAGTTTTTTACATGTAAAAGGCTTCGGCCGTGAATATCTGAATAAATAAAAGAATAAATTTCATAGAACATCATGGAAGAATCAACTCGAATAATATTGGGGTTCTACATTTTGAATATAAATTTATTTTAATATTTTATGGTTTTTGTTATTTAATGTTATATTTAAATTTTATTGTTAATCTTATATTGTGTTCAAAATGTAGAATCTTATATTGTTTTGTTAAATAAATGAAATATGAGATAATAATTTTTGTGCAATAAAAAACTTTATTGCACAAAAAATCAACATATGAAAATATTCAATTTAACCACACAAATAAATTTTGTGCAATGGGCGAGTTTATCGCAGAAGCGCGATATCTTCCAACTTACCCATATAGAACAAATAATTTCATACTTTCGACTCCCTCTCAACACACATTTTTATAGTTTGATTAAACTCTTCTATCACAATTATTTAATTACTTGGATAGTAAATACTCTTTTATGATTCTTTCTAAAAACAGCAACATCGGAGCATTATGATGGACATGGGAAGAAATGTTTAGTGTCGCAAAATCCATTTGAATGAAAATGCTTTATTTCTTTTGTATTGTTGAAAATTTTCGTGAGGTTAAGATATCTACATGAGCTATTATATTTCTCAAAGCAGTGAACATTTAAAAGAACAGTATGTTTAACACAAATTATCTAGTAAAACATTCTGCACCAACACTATTGTCTATGAATAGATTCATTGAATAATTATACAAAAGTTGGTGTGAAAAGTAAATAAAACTTTTGATATTTAATATCCGTTCTCTTCAAGGATGTGTCAATTTACTTTTGTATACTACCCTAGACCCGTTCAATACTTACCTACCAATAATAAACTTTTACCTCATTCACTTAAAATTTTGTGGTTCGTTCATGTACACAAACTCTATTAAAATAATATAGATAATTACATACTGAGAAAGTTTCGTAGTATATAAATTAGTTTTAAAAGTCAATCAACATTTTCAGAATCGTAATTAAATGAAGTATAAAATTGAATAATTCCTTGACAGTATTTTCTTGGATGATCAAAAAAGTGCACTGATCTTTCGTCCACCGACGGCCCGAGCGTCCCTCATTCACAATGAACCGTTCCTGTGTCGTAAAAAGACGTGACTCGACTGGCCCAGAGACATTGTGAATGAAGTAGACTAGTTTCTGCCCTGTACTCTTAAAAGGAGCAATACAGGGCGAGATGATGATGTGTAAAAAACTTCCGCTTTTCATTTTAATTTAAATTTGAAATATCACGAAAAAAGTTAATTTGATTGGTGCAACAGAGGAGACTTTTTTCCATCTTTTGATTCTGAGACGAACATTGCAAGGCGAAATAATAAATGTTTTACGAAGAATATAGTATTAAGAGATAATTGAAAGTCAAACAAGGTATAAAAACCATGTCTGAAATGAATTTTAAAAAAGAAATAGCGATGAAGGTTGTAATAAAATATATGACCTTCAACAGTTTATTTAACACTGAATCTTAAATTTATTTTGGAATAATTTTAATAGTGTTATGAAAAGCTAATGATAAAATATTTTGTAGTAAAATATTTTAATTCTGTTGAAAATATTACTTTTTATGCGATGTATAACAAATTTCTACTATCAACGTTTTTTTACTTGATTTGAAGTCAACTTTTGGTTCCATAGTAGGAACACCTGCGCCTACTACTAGATTTTTAGAAAAATTGTACATTTGTAATTAATGAAGCTACAAAAGAATCCCAATATTTGAAACATCATTGAAGTTTCTTTACCGCAAATTCCATTTATTATAAAAAAATAAGAATGTTTGTATTTAGGTTTAGAAAAAGTGATGTTTAGTTAATGGGTTTTTGTAGTAGTTTAGTTTAATATTTCTTGAAATAAATATTATTAATATTAGAGAACAAGATATATATTTTATTAAATAAAAAAAACAAACCAATAACTTAATACGTGAAGAGAAACCTGTTGATCACTTTAAGATTAACGTCAATACTTTCTATTGACACATAATCAAAACAGATTGCTTCTACTAATTTTAATATTTACCATTATTATTGAACGTTCATCTTAAAAGTTTTTAGAGATAAAAAATTATCTTCTCCAATCACTTCAGTACAAGTCACCTCATCTTGAGAGATTTCTGGTATTTCGATTTCATTGTCATAAAAACGGTATTTTGATCTCTCAGACGATCTTGTCAGAAACCTTGTGGGCAAAAAAAGGTGCAAGTCCAAACCGATACTCTCAAGAAACTATAACCAGGACCATCGTATATAATAACATTTGACCGGATTTTAATGGCAGATGATGATGATTTTATTTCTTAGACCATCTCAAGGGAGCTAGTGAAGAGTTCTGTTTTTAATTTGCTTCTGAAGCTGGTGACAGTCTGACTATCTCTCAATATGTCGTTCAAGTCATTGTTGAGTATGAAAAAAATTGTACTACTCGTATATCTCAAATAAATTTAAGATAATATATTTTCTTACCAAATATCTACAAGATGGTATGGAACTAAAAGTCATATAATATTCATAAGCCAAGAAAGATAAAATAAAAAACTACTTACGATTCTAAGAAACGAAGATTTTACTTTTGACAATATTAGTATCAACTTATAAAAAATAACATGACACCTGTTAAAAAACAATGCAGCCACAAAAGTTTCATATAATAGCGAGTTTTATTAAAATATATTATTTAAATTTTAAGACTTTTTCCACTTTTTATTTATTTCATAACATGAAATTTTATCCAAAATCTAAACACGCATGTTCTTAAAATAATTACAACTTATGTAATGTAGGTACTGCCTCGCTAGACTAAGTCTGTTCTGAGACAGTTGGCAAATTAATAAATTGTGCGACTATTCATCTTGCGGAACAGAATTAAACTTTTATATTTTAGAACGTTATCAAATCAAATAAATAAAACTTGAACATTTATTCAAATCTTCAAACATTTACATGAAGCTTTCTAAATCTATCATTTGAGTTAGCCTTAAAATTGAAGGCGCATGTTTTTTGTACACTTTTTCACATCCTCACCCTTGACGTTAAATACAACATCACCGGAAATAAGAAAAAGTGATGAAGATTAATCACCTACATCCGTTGTGAAAACATCAAAGACGCTTTAGTGTTTGAAATCCTAAATACATTTTGACACGGAAGTTGTTAGATAACTGGAAAATTCACAGTCTAAAAAACCTCCAGCGTTTATTTTTAATCTTGTGGCAAACACGTGATACATAAATAATTTGACTAATGATAATATATGCAAGCCATTGATTTGGTGATATTCATACCAGAACACCCGTTCTATTAACTTTACGCATATTCTGTAATAGAAAATTAAATCATTCAGAGCAAATTTAAACGTCTTTTTTATGCAAAATTTGGTAATATTTCGTGAAATAGAGAATTTTAATATTTACCATTTTTTACTAACATGTCATATCGCAAATTTGTTTAAGCTTACCACTCAATAAGATCACAGTTTGTTAAATTAATAACAGTCATGGTAAAGTTGTCGTTTTGGCAATATGAATACGGTTGATATCGTGTAGCCAATTCTATGATAATTATTTCTGTTTATTTACTACTTTGTTTACTATTAAAAATATTAAATATTTTAAAAAATCAAAAAGGTCAAGTACCTACTTAATTTCAGACCCTTGAACATGATTGTTGTCGTGCTTAGGTGAAAATTTGTTGAGTATTATGACCTTACCGGATAAATACATTCATAGAACACGTGAGGAAGTCCCCCCCCCTCCTCATGAAAAGACCGGCATGTGTTTCAGGCTTTACCAATATATAGTACATTGATAAAGAAAGCGATATAACTACATAAAAAAAAACTTTTTATTTTAAACCACCAATGACATCAAACGAGATTGTTTTCGAAGTAAATCGAAGGACATTTATTTTAATTACCTATATAATAACGCTATCAAATTGTATTTTATTTTACTTTTCAAGACTTAATACTGTTCTGCACCCTCACGGCGGGGTAGGCATAGAGAACGGAACGCAATACTTATATAGATCTATTCTTAAATACTTTGTATGCTTCTTCTTCATTCATACAATTTCTCATACACGCACGGCAATTTCTTTTACTTAATACACGGCCATCCTTGAGAATTCGATCCATCCGATCACGTAAAACTTAATTCGTAAATCTATATTATAAAAGTGACATGCTCACTATTTATTTTGATGAATTCCAATGATTAATTAACACTGTGTCGGTTTTTAGGCAAAAGAATTCTACATATTATTATGAAATAAAAAAAAACAACAAGTAGAAATTTCAACGAGTCACCCCTGGCCCCCAAACGGAGTCAAAACACATTTAAGAGCTTTATTTTCGTTTCGTTTTCGTTCGAATATAGATGAAGTTGCGAGAATGTGTCCATTTTCGTTGCTAAAATACAACGTTATGTTTTATTTTCGCTTCGTTTTTGTTCCAATATAGCCGACGTTGCGAGAAATTGTCAATTTTCTTAGCTAAAATACAACACTCGTCTATGTTCGAACGAAAACATAACGCTAAAATCTGTTTTGACTACGGGCCTAGAGGCCTGAACCGGGGTCACTAGTAGGAAAGTTTTTTCTTCCGGGCTGAGTGGCCGTGGTTTCCAGGGAAATTTATTTCCCAATTTATACAGGGACACAAATTGTCTTGGAGACCACGGCCACTCAGCCCGAAAGAAAACTTTCCCACAAGAGACACCTCTACCATAACGTTCCTAATCCTGTGAAATAATAAAAATATTAGATTTAAAAAAGTCATTTAGGCTGTCGAGAGTATTGTAAATTGAGAGAAAACAGTGCTCTTTGTATTCTTGCGGAGAACATATTGTATCATTTACTAGAGACTGAATATTTTTGACTTGTGTATCACTTTCGTTGCCGATGTGTGTTATAGGTACACAAAACTTAACCTCTAATTTAGGAGTTTTTGCACGTTTCTACAGAATCGTGGATTATACTACATATTGCGCATGTGTGATTAGGATGTAACAGCCGTGTAAGACCGTTACAAACAAGGAACTCCAATAACATCCGATGCATATTATATAACTACGTTTCTTATACCGCTTTTTCAATTCAATATTTTTTACACTTATTTATTGCTTTCCCTTAAGGATAAATTGTTTCCATTGAAATTGATTTGACTACAGTAAAAAAAATAGATGTGGAAAATTGCAAATCTTTATCTCATGGATTCTTCTACACACTACCCTCAACATTACTCTGGGCATCACTAGCATGAAATAAATTAAGTACTTAATTAATAAATATATTAATTATCTTCTTACTCCGCTTTCCATCCAGTGTTTCGTAAATATGATACATTATAAGGCAATAAAAAAAAATATATATATATATATATATATATATATATAAAACAACAAAAAAAATAGCATTTCGCGCTTTCTGGGTTTTATGGATAGTAACATAGCTTAGATTATAATGTATATTTAATATAATATTCCTCTATAACTCTTTTCTATGTATGACTTTTTATGTGTAATATATTTTTAAATATTCTAGAGCTAATAAAAACTATTTTATGATAATTTTTTAACGAATGTTTACGGTATTTACCTACCTACAATTTTTTCAACAATACCTATCTATAAAAAGATAGGAAGGTAAGAGAGATTCTCGGAATGAAACTGAAGACATGTGTGTTTTATTGAAGTTTCGGATAAGAAATACGGTACATTCGTATCTGCGGTTATTCTGTTAGTAGATGGTGTTAAAAAATGTACACCTTTTATTAGAAAATTTATCCATTTTGTGGTTTTAGGTACTTAGGTTTAGGTTTCTATGTTTATATTACGAGAATGGTTTCAATACCACACCATCAAGAGGTTCTCCATCAAGAGGTTCTCCTACTTATTATTATCATTGACACTTTTATTGTTATTCCTTCAGTAGATTATTAATATTAAAAGATAAATGTGCGAGAAATAATATCCGGACTATAACTTAAACCTCCTTCTCACTTCGGAATATGAAAGCTATTAAAGTTATGGCATATTTTTATGATCATGCGATCTCCGTAAATAGCTTCGTACTAGCTTATTTCATATCCAACTATTGCAGTATGAAAACATCGAGCGTGTCCACAATAGCTTTGAAAATATTTTATATAAACCGTAATGATATTGTAGATTTAGACTAATGATTTTATTATAATTCAGTATGGATAAAATGCTACGACAAGTTACCTATATCATAAAGTATAAAGTCTAGCTATTTCTAAAGTATTAAAAACCTATTTATCATGATGGTGTTGATATTGAATTAACTATTCTATAAGTATTCCCTTTCTTTTCTATAAGTTTTCTAGTACACTGTAAAGGCAGGTATTTTTTTATATCTATTTATTTTAAAGAATGACAAAATTCACATAACATAATACAGTCGCGCCAAATCCATATAAAACAATAAATTTGGCGCGTTCGTTTTCATAATAACAATCAATTATTTAAACCTAATTCGTGAAACATTAAGATAAAACATCTTTAGTTGAGGCATTCCCCAATCATGGATTTTTCAACTTTTATTGGTACGGAGAGGACGACTTGCATGTTGAATACAATCTGATGGTTGCTTTAATGGTTTGTATTAATTGTTTTTCGATTGGTGGAACTTACATCGTGACAGTGAGATGGCGGCATTAGTGAACGTTGTTCATGGACACAGAAAGCCTAGAGCCAATTCGTAAGCTTTAGGACGCCTTACTAACTTCTTCCATTTAGATTTTGCACAATTTTGCATTGTGCAAACATGGTTCTTTAGTCGAAATAACTGATCAACACAAAAATTAACAAAAGCTGGGCTTATTGCTTAAGCGACGTCTATTATATATAATTACATTACTAAATGGGTGTCAAAAAAGTTACCAAACATAATATTTGAGATAAAAAAAATATATATCAAATAATACAACTTATTTTTTTCACTCCATAAACTGTTTAAATCCACAAAGATTTTTTCAAATTTATTAGTTATGTATAAATGTGATAAACCTATCTTCGTTGGATATTTAAAATGGCCCATGTGAATTAATTAATGTCTTGACATTTCTTGAACAAACTGCTTGCTATAATATTAAAACCATTATTAAAATTAACCATTTCTTGGTATCAAATATTAAAATATCTCAGGAATAATATCACATGGCAATAAAAAGTTCCAACAACAATTTTAATGGCCTAATCGACAGCTTTTGAGGAGCATACTTAACAAAAATGCTCGCACATGCGTCATTTTGAATACGCTACGAAGTTTTACGCCTTAGAGGGTTTCCGCCTGGTTTACAACTACAGTTTAGATTGGCGTTTAGCTAAAAATTTCATGTCTCATAACTTTACATACAAAAGAAAAAATATTTATGTTTTAATGCTTACCTGTACATTGCATACAAACAATTTTGCATAAAAATACATATTAATTAAATACATTAGTTCAACCAATATTCAAAGGGCGAGCTTATCGCGGAGACCCGATTTTTTCCAACTAACCCAAATAACAAATAATAATAACAACTGTTCTAAAATAACAATTTTTATATTTACACTCACATCTCTGCATCTGTTTTATGTACAACGTAGATAGAAAACCCTTTAGTTAAATACATTTTCCAGAAACAAACGTAAATATCAGCAGTTTGGCAATTAGATAATGGGGCATTTCTGAACCCCCTGCTAGTTTGCAATTGTCTGGAAGATGCCTTATAATTTTTACTCCGTGGTTTTGTTCTATACATACATGCTCGCCTTCCCGTTTTTCACCCTATTTACACACAGCGTAATAGTCAACCCAGAGAATGTCAGTTAGTTTTACAGGCCAACTCCCTATAGTTGGACGCGTTGCGCGCCGTGCTTGCAAACAATACAGCAACAGTTTGGAAAACGTATAGATTGTTGTTCTAATTGAAATTTAACTCAATTAAACTTCTTCCTTATATTTTCTTTATTTGTTTTTATCATTATATTTAACAACATCGTAAAATTCAGAAATAAAATAAATAGTTTGTACTTTTATATGGACAAGGGTGTGTTTTGGACTAAACCACCTGTGGAAAATTCCTGCCTTATATTTTTATAATACTATGGTTAATTTAGTGATTATTATAGTGAAACGAATAAGGAGTGGTTTGAGATATTATTATATCTTTTTACGTTATAGAAATGATTTTGACTACTTTCTAATATAAAACATACTATTATTTATAATACAAAGTTTAGTATCTAAACGGATTTTTTTTATAGCATAATATGAAATATTTTCATAAACCCATTAAACATAATTTATTAAAAATTTCTAGTAAAAATAAAGACACTGAATATATGCTACTGAATACTTTCTGTTTGATAACTTTCATTCTTTCCAATATCTACAAAAATTTTTTTTTAATTTTCTATGCTTTATTATGCGTCCACTATTATTATCATTATTTTTTTGTTTTTTACGAGCATGTTTTATTTTACAAATATATTCAGATTTATTAATGTCGTAATATTTTGAAATATTAAGTTTTTTTTGATACATAGGTATTAAGGAATCGTAGATTAAAACTTTAAAATTATCAAAATAAGTAGTTCTTCTTTTTCTTCATAAGCAAAGTACATACGTTAAATTGCGGGTGAATTTTTCTTATTTGTTGACAAAGTATCCATCAATTAGAAATATTTTCTCGTGCATTTATTCACGCAAGTATTTTTTTAATTTATACATATTTATTTACATCATGTGATGTAATTCAAATGATGTACATATTTCATTAAAGGTCATCCAGGCTGTCGAGAACATTGTAAATTAAAAGAAAACAGATCCAATTGGATTTAATTTGAATTATTGTAAAAGACCTTACACCTCATCTTTGAAAATTATGTACCTGCAATGTATCACCATTTCAACACACTGAATGTTAATAAAAAATGTTATTTTTTTTATTTATTTATTCTACTTGCACATCATCATTATATAACAGTGTTAACAAAACAATATAGAATTTAAAAAACCAGGACGAAATGCAGTGGCGAGATTATCACTATAAAGTGATTTCTTTCGTCTAACCACGTTTGTTAACCATCACTTTATGTTAACCGTGTAAATAAAAATGCATATTTGCTTTTAGTTCTTGTTTTTTTTTATTGGGATTATAAAAACATTAATAGCTGATAATTTCGAATTGCCATTATTTTTTGCAAAAAAAAATATGTCTAAGTACGTTTTTAGCTATGCGTTAAAAAAAATGTACCTACATGAGTTTGTTTCACCTACTTGTTATCTGATGATACCAAACATCCAATATTTCATCAATATTAAATTCATATTTTCACTTTCTCGTAATTTATTCATGATTTTGTGAAAACATTTCAATATTCATACGTCTAAATAACGTACTTTTTACAATAGCTAGATGCTTACCTATTCTTATGGTATCGTATCATGCCATCTAGATCCTTGAGTGAAAAACCTATATGTATATATGATAATGGTGTAGTATTGCCACTTTGAACCTCTTCCTCAGTCATGCAAATAAATGGATTTTTCCTATTCCCATACAAACCGAATGTCAACACTTTAACATCCCTTCTTTGGAATTTCACATCTTGTAAATTCAAATAGTTTATTCTCTTTATACACTCGTATTGATGGATTTAAACGTTATATTCCATATCTATCGAAACCTTCGTGACATTTTTCGTAAGTTACCAATGTAATAACCATATTTCATATAAATATTTAACTAAAATGAAATATTTTCCATTTAGTAATTTATTTATAGTAAAATTACAGATTAATCAAGACAAAGTATCTAAGATATCTTTCAAGCTAAACAAGTCATTCAACTACCTTTATGTTGATAATGATAATTTAATCCATTGATGTAGATTATCTGAATCCATGAATACATAAACATCTTTATTATGCTTCTGTTACCCTCCGCTTTCATTCTTATTAATTTCAAAGCTTTGATACAAATCTATTAATCAATTGATGCAACTGATAATGTTATTAATTACTTTAATCATTAAGCTTTCTGATTACATAAAATCCGTAGATGGTTAAATTTTCTTCATTTATAAAACGATCTTGTTAAATTAAGTATGTTTAATGTAAATATTTTTCTGTATTAAGTAAGTTTAATGTAAATATGTTTACTTGGCTTGAGTTTCACTTACCGTCTATTTTTCATAACGACAGCTTTGTGGACTAACGTATTTCTCGTTCGCTTTATTAAGTTCATAACAGTGGGTAACAAATAAACCTACTGATATTAAGTGGTCTTCTCTATCCTACACTTTATACATGGTATAGGTCCATCTTATGAATAGGTTCTTCCTATATTGTGAGCGACGTGTAAACACTCGTGGGTATATATTATATCCTCACCACACGATTACTAAGTAGGATTTTCTACGGAACTTTGAATTTGTTGACTCAATCGATGGATATTATATGTAAAAACTTACTACTTTCATATTTATATTCATCAAAATCTCCTGAAAATATTGAATGTGAGCTTTATCAATAATGAATAGTGTGAATGGTGTGTAAGGTTGTATTTGGGTTTATAACAAGACCCAGATATATCTTTTTAAAATAAAAAAAAATAAAAGTTATAAGAATAAATAATCCAATAATGTTGTCTTACTATACATAAATATAAATACTTATTACAATGAGACTCTTATGAACTTTTTTAAAATGTGCATTTAAGTCATTAGACATAAACAAACATTTGCATTAATAAAATATAAGCACGGCTTACATTCAGAATTTGTTACTTATTCCAAAACCTAGTCAATTAATAAAACCCTTCTATTTTTGTTCATCGAAAACAATCAGATTTCTGAGAATTACTTAAGTAAAAGAAATGATACAAATTAAATAAGAATATCGAAAGTGTTCTTGCAGGTCCATGTTCTTTTACCTATCATAAGGTATTCCATAAAATTCAATTTCTTGTTAAGTGCCGAAGAGACAGACGATTGATTGAAACTTCAATTCAAATTTCCTACTGTACTGATATTATGCTTTTTATAATTTTATGATTGTGTCACAGAAAGGACTCTTCTTGAAGTATTTTAGAAATTTCATAGGCATATTTTAAAACGATTTTTTCCTATTTTCAAAATTCTCTTACATTATACATCGAAACTTTATGGGTACATATTTTATCAAAAGTTCAAAGTTCACAACAATATTATTACTAAGATGTTTTATATAAAAATGTAATTGAAAAAATTATATTTGTTAGTGCCTCTACTTTGTACCATTTCTTGAACTCACAATAATTTTCCGTATTTTTACGTGCTCATCATTTTTTAACATTATTATTGTTTTAAACTTCACCCACGCAAATTATAAAATAAAGGTCACATATAAAATAGCATTTTCTTTTCTAAAAATCACTTTTACATCTTGTATTTTCTATAAACTATTTATTCGTGTAAAAACAAAATACGTGATCATATTGCTAAACATTCAATGTACTCAAATCTTATAAGATAGACATTTTCACGTGATCATGTTGCTAAACATTTTATGAACTCATATCTTTTAATATGGACATTTTCACGTGATGATATTGATAAACATTTAATGTATTCAAGTCTTTTAATTTTTTTTAATTGGTAGGAATATATTTTATTTAAAGAAATTGATCTTTCTTTCTAGCAAAAGAATTAAATATTTAGTTACTCTTCTTTCGGCTCTGAAAACAAAATTATATTAAAATATCAATAATTATCTCAAACCGTTATCGGTTCCAAAAATCCGATTCAAAGGAATACATAATATCCCTTCTTTTTAAACATATCTGACAGCTTTTAAGTATAATACTATATATATTTGTGTCTTTTACTCTTTTGTTTCGTAAAATAACGGATTTTAATCTAGCACTAATGAATATAGATATGCCTTGACGTGTTTTTATTATACTGAACAAATGTAGAGAATTACACAAACATTTAGAAATATTTATGCCCTAATTTCGAGAGAAATCTAACAAATTACACCGTATCACACAAAAAAGTATGTTTAGTAAGAAGTTTTTATAGAAAGCCCATTACATAAATATTCGACGAAATTAAATTTATTAGTGCTTTGTCCATACATTATTTCCCACAATTAATATTATCGATTTCAATTTGATACGTAAATTTATTAAATGATAATCGATATAAATTTGCTTAAGTGAGAGAACACAATTTTATTTTGTTTCATCACCGAAAGGTAGCTCCATCGTTCTGTCTTCATTTTGAATGTCGATTTGAAGAAAACTTTCACGACCATCATGACTCAACTTGATTGAAAAACTTTTCAAAAACATGTTCAAAATTTAACTGTACCTACCTATCTATAATACGTAGTAATAAAAATGTAGGTACATAAATCTAAATTTCAACATTACCGAGGCGTGAAACAAATTTTTTGATCGACTAATAAATTTCTCAATCAACTTGTAGTAGATCATTGATCACTGTGAAATAGTATCATATTAGTGATAGTTATGAATTTTTAATTTTTTCTTTGAAAGTAGATTCATTGTCATACACTGAAAAGTGACTTCAGAACACCAGCCAATCAGTATCAAAATAAGTGTCGTCATTTCACACCAATAGACGCAAGTGTCATTAATGATACTGATGTTGCATATATGCAGGCGCTTTTGATAATGCACACATAACACTAAGTCATATTGTACTTCAATCATTGGACCATTGTTTTTCGTAATACACATTTAATATATAATATATTTGATTTAATTGATCCAAAATGAATAAATATCAGACTAGAGGTAATAATACCAAATCGCAGTCTCCCGTACCAGGAGGCACTCAATATGCGACTGACAAGGGTGTCACTAAAAACGACATCAGGTCAAATGATAATTACCTAATAGAGAAAATAACAGCTGATATTAAATTGTTTGTTGAAGAAAAATTTACTGCACTGAAAGATGAGATGATTGCTTCAAATCGGAACTTGACCTCACTATTTGAATCACAATTTAATTTGTTGAACAGCAAGATAGATGGCCTTGAACGTGAAAATAATGAACTAAAAAATCGTATAACTTTGTTGGAAAACACAGAAACTAGTACTGGCCCTTGTCAGACATCTTTGGTGCTGGATGAGGTTGAGGAAAGAATCAGGCGCCAGAAAAACATAATAATTTGTAATGTTGAAGAGAATCATATTGCTGATGTTGCCGAATCTGAGGGGTTTGACAAGGTTGTTCTTTCTTCAATTCTAAGTAAGATTGATCCTAGTCTAAATGATGAGAAGATGATAAGATGCAAGAGACTGGGGCGTAGATCAGACGGGAGAACCAGACCTATCAAAGTATTCCTTAAGTCTCGTGATCAAGTTTTTGATATCTTAAGGGGTAAGAGAAATATTGCTGACAAGAATATACGAATATTTACCGATTTAACTCCTATGCAAGTAACTGAAATGAATAAGTTAAAGACTGAATTGTCTGAGAGGAAGAAGAATGGAGAGTTGGACCTTTTTATAAAATACACTGCAGGGAAGCCAATTATTGCAAGGAAATTTCAAAAAAACTGAATAAACAAAACACCTGTTTAAACTTACTATATCAAAATGTCAGAGGTATTTGTTCAAAGCTACAACTGTTTGCATTAAATGTAGCATCTGTGACGTATGATGTGGTGATGTTGACTGAGACTTGGCTGCATCCTAATATCAACACTTCAGAATTGGGTATGTCGTCTTATAATGTGTTTCGGAAAGATAGATCTCCTATCACTAGTAATAAGATAAGAGGAGGCGGAGTTCTGATTGCAGTGAGACGAGAATATCCAGCAAAGCAGCTTATTTTGAAACACGATGATGTCGAACACATTTTTGTCATGGTGAAAGTCGGAAGGAAACGATTTATTTTTGGGTCTGTTTATATTCCACCTTCATCAACTGTCAGTACATATAACCATCACTGTGAAGTGATGGAACACCTAAGAACTCTGTACCCGGAGGTACCATTGCTCATTACTGGAGATTATAATCTACCTAACCTCATTTGGTCCCAAGAGGATTCAGAGGACGTGGTCAGTCCTGCAGGTACATTCTCTGAGGTAGAGAGTTCACTATTGGAGGGAATCAACTTTTTGAACATGTCCCAGAAAAACTTCGTGAAGAATAATAATGATAGAATACTTGATCTTGTGTTGGCTGCTGACTTGAGTGTAAAAGTGGGTGAATCTTGTGAGCCGGTTGTCTCTGTTGATACTCATCATCCACCATTGAGTATTGTCATTGAGAATCTGCACGTGCCTGTTGTGAAGCAATGTCGAAAATATCTTTGTTATGACAAGGCTGACTTCAGGGAGATTAATCGGTTAATTTATAATATTGATTGGTCGTTTTTGGAGGAATCGTCACTTAATGAAAATGTTGATTTGTTTTATGGCAAAATTAATGAAATTATTTCTGAACACATTCCATTTAAAGTTTGCTATCAGTCGAACTATCCTGTGTGGTTTAGTAGTGATCTAAAGAAAAAAATCTCAGAGAAGAAAACTATTCATAAGCTTTATAAAATGTCAGGAAATCAAGGTGATTATGAGTCCTTTCGGACGTTGCGCAGAGAGTGTAAAAATCTTACAGCACTTTGTTACAGAAAATTCATTTGTGAGGTTGAGAATACAGTTCGTACTAATACTAAGCATATTTTTAAGTTCACAAACTCTCTGAAGTCTGATGACAGTGGAATGCCTAGTTGTGTGCAGTTCAATGACAAGTCTGCTGACGCACCTATTGATATGGCTAATCTCTTTGCGGATTTCTTTGGGACTGTGTATGATCGACCTTCTTCATCGTTGGGTGATACTGATTTCGTGTCTCCGATCAACCTGCAACTGTTTTCTGTAAGTATTGAGATTAGGGATATTGTTGATTGTATAAGGAACTTAAAGTCTAAGTCTAGTGGTGGGCCTGATGGCATCTCCCCGGTATTCCTGAAAAAATGCTTACATAGTTTGTCATATCCGTTGTATGTGATTTTTAACAGGTCTTTGGCAACTGGTTTGTATCCGGACTGTTGGAAAGATAGTTATTTAATACCCGTTTATAAGTCTGGATGTAGGCAGGATGTAACTAATTACAGACCAATTTGCATACAGTCAGCTGTTCCTAAGATTTTTGAGAAAATAATACTCTCAAAGTTGTCGCCGACATTAAATAGTGTTATTAGTGACTCTCAGCATGGATTCATGCCATCGAGATCGACCTTGTCAAACCTTATGGTTTACGAAAATTTTATTCTTAACACGATGACAAACAAGGCACAGGTTGACTCAATTTATACTGACTTTAGTAAGGCTTTTGACAGGGTTGATCATGGTATCCTGTTGGATAAATTACGTGGCATAGGGGTTGCTGGGTCGCTGTTAACTTGGTTTATCAATTACTTGACTAATCGAAGACTGGCTGTTAGAATTGGGGATTCTGTATCATACTCCTTCGAAGCTCTTAGCGGAGTTCCCCAAGGATCGCACCTGGGACCTACCTTATTCATTCTCTTTATAAATGATGTTGTGGATGTGTTCACTGATGTGGAAATTCTCATATATGCTGATGATATTAAGATTTACAAAGCAGTGAGTACTATTGATGATTGTCATGTTCTACAGGATAATCTCAATAGGTTAAGTGAGTGGTGCACAGTCAATAAATTAGTCCTGAACTCTAAAAAATGTCAGGTAATGCATTTTTACCGCATAAAGCATCCTATTGAATTTGAATATTCAATAGATGATTTAAAGTTGCAGAGGGTTGATGAGATTAGAGACCTGGGTGTTATACTGGACTGTAGACTGAGTTTTGTTAATCACATTAATTCCATATGTGGTAGAGCCATGAGGATGTTGGGATTTGTTATCCGAACTTGTAGACCATTCTCTGACATATTTACTCTAAAGATTCTCTATATATCTCTCATACGCAGTATTTTGGAATACAACTCATCTGTTTGGAGTCCTTGTTTTGAGATTCATAAAACTAATTTGAGCAGGGTGGAGCATAGATTTCTTAGACATATAAATTATAGATTGGGTATCCCTATGGAGGAGATGTGTTACAGTTCAATATTGAACCATTTGAGTCTGTTGGGGCTGACTGAGAGAAGAGTACTTTGTGATTTGATTTTGTTACACAAAATAATTCACGGGAATCTTGATTGTCCAGATATATTGTCGAAGCTAAATTTTCATGTTCCCATAAGGGCTACTCGACAGGCTTTACCTTTTTATTGTAATAGTTCCAACACTTCTTATGATTATAACTCGTCTGTCAACAGATTGCAGCGTCTTGGAAACAAAAATGCGGATGTTGTAGACGTATTTGGCTCATCTCTGTTAGTATATAAGTTTAAGTTAATCGAATCACTTCTTTCAGACCAGACCTAGTAGATTTTCCCATGTATTTTTGTGCAGTTTTAGAATTATTTTAAAATTATTATCATTATTTTTTGTTTTTATCATGACTAGTGACTGGAATCTGTTTTTAATGAATTTATTGTGTTTTGTATTTAAATTTTAATTTTTACTTTTTGACTTTAACTGGAGAATGTTTTGTCTGTTTTTTTTTAATGTTTTTATATTGTTTTTGTATTTTTGTATTGTTTTTATATTTTTATGGATTGGAAAGTTTATCTGTATACTTGTAAAGGCAATTGCCGTGTATTGTATTAGATAGATAGATAAAATAAATTGTTGAATTTATAAGTAAAATTGCATTTACTTAGTGACCCCTAATATTAAACTAAGCTTTTATTGTAACTCACAAAAAGTTATTAATTATTATTATGACTATTACCTATAACTCTTTACTATTACATAACATGTTTAGACAAAACTCTTGTCACAAATTATGATATGACATTATTATATTACAAGAACTATAAGTACTGACATAAGGATAAGCATGTGTATGATGCACTTCGTACTGGGTACCCTAGACAATTTGAAATAGGTCATTTTCAATGAATTTTCTGACCGGGAATCGAATTCGGGAACTCATAACCTTCATAAAGGGCAAGAGCGTTACCAATGCGCCATAGGTACTCACCGTCCTAACTATATTCTTTACCCATTTCAATATTGTTATAAAAAGGGTAAATTACCTTTTTCTACAGAGCTTTTTATTTATGATAATGATGTTTGTAAAAGATTTGCTTCTTTATTAATTTATTTCTAACATCCATGGTAAGGGAAATCTCTATAGATTGAGAGGCGAACATGTTTAGGTAATTTAGATTATCCTTTGTCAACAGAAGGGAATTAAAATTAATTGTGGTTTCATTAATATTTATGATATTTTCAAAATACGAAAGGTAGTTTATGTATTATATTATGAATTGTGTACTTGGTTGTTTTGTGTAAAATTATAAATTACGTATCATTTTATAAACATCAGCAGTAATAATATTAAATATCTCATCGCGCTAACCTTTTGTAAAATCTCTTTTTATAATCAAAACAGAATTACCAATAAGATACGATCAAATATTTTCGATATAGCATAAATTGATACTAAAAAACTCTTATTTAAAAGGAAACAAAATGTTTTGTTTTCTTTTTATAAGCACTAATTTAATACTGTATTCGATTTTAATTTTCAAATATTTTTTATCTTTTTCAACCATTACTATCTTACAATTAAAACTTACGAGAAGATTTTGCATGCGTTTCCATTGTCACTGTCTATAGTTTTTCATATAATACTGTCCTTAATTTTCATAATTCCGATGGGTTTTCATTTTATTCCCACCAAACACTCGAAAGAATTTCTAGAAATGGAACGCTTTTTTACAAAACATACCATTTATGTTATTCACTGACCGAAATTTATTTGATTTATTACACGGTGCACGGGACTTGGCGAGTTTCTAAAATGATATACAGCCACAGCTGGTTCCAAATACCAAAGATCACATTTATCTTCATATAAGTAGGTACGAAGAAGACATTTTTAATTCTAATACGACAATATTTGTTTAAACTAGGAACTTTCGCATGTGGTAGATTTTCGTTCTAAAAACATGGAATTTGAGGTCAGAAATGATAAAGGTTGTCTGTATTCTCCATGCGATATCATACATAGGTTTAAAAATAAACTTTAGCTAATCAAATAGATATCTAGAAAAGGTACATATTGACCATCATTAATTTTTATATTTATCTTATGCTCGTTTGTAATTGTTAATCTTTTGAAGTGTGTTGCTAAAAGGGTGAAAATTATTTAACATAATAAAGTATTTTCACTGCAGACACCATTTTAAGTATAATACATTTATCATTATCACCACCATGTCGTTTCCCTTCCAGGATAGGCAAAAAAGATCGAGTGCCATTTGCCGAAGAATAGTTAATTGAACTTTATCTCTTACTAGCTGGCCCGGCGAACTTCGTACCGCCTAAGAATCAATGAACGATTTCATACATACATCTTCTTCCCCTTGTCCTAGTTCGGTCGGGGGCCCATTGCCCCTAAGTATCTCCTCCAGAGATAACTGTCCACCGCTGCTTCCAGGACCTCTGGCCACTCCAAACCAAGCCTTTCAACACATGTTCGACACCTGCCCTATCTTCTGCCCTCTCCCACTGACTTCATGAATGATTAATATTATTAATCTCTTTACAAACTCCCGTAATTGTCAAAGTGTGTAATCGAAGGTATAGTGTAAAAAAATATAATTCACTTGGAACTTTCGCAGTTTAGCGGCCCCACCCGTTGTCGAGTACTTTTTTCCATAGAAAAAGTAATATTTTCGAAACTTGAGGAAATTGTTGCCATATGGTGAATTATTTTTTGGTCACCAAATTTTTGGAAAATTCTTTTATAGGAAAAAAAATTCGCAACTATGAAACTTGAGCGGCCCCACCCGATGTCGAGTAATATGTACGGAATTTTAGGAAATTAATTTTCGAAGTGGATTTTTTTTGCCGGCAAATTAAAATAATTCTACATATGGCAACAATTTCCTCATGTTTCAAAAATATTACCCTTTCTATGGAAAAAAAGTACCCGACAACGGGTGGGGCCGCTAAACTGCGAAAGTTACATTCATTTTTTTTTACATAGACAATTCACACACATCGAGCTAGTCCCAAACTTAGATGAATCTTGATTATGGGTACTAACGCGACGATACACACATATGCAATGCACTATATATGTACATATATATGTAACACCCAGACCCAGGACAATTTGAAAAATGTCATTCTTCACTTTGCCCTGTCCGGGAATCGAACCCGAGACCTCGTGACTCAAAGGAAAAAGCTCCGCGCCACACCGGCCGACATGAACAATTTATGTTGAACAATTATACTTAACTCAGATTTGTTTATAAATTATCTGCAGTACGTAATATAATTATGTAGGTACTAATTTTTTTTCAGGTAGATTTTACCTATTCATTTAAAATTTATAAAAATTCTTTCCATGATTTTTAAAAATTGAAATATTAGAACTACAGATGTTAAATTGTATGGATAACGATTCTAATTTGAGAATGTATAGAAAATTATCATATAAATAGGCCAATCTATAAAAAAAACTTCATTGTTGATTTTGTATAATTCTCCATATTGCATTTTTTATTGAAATTAAAAATGTATGGCGTAAATAATTTTCTTCGTAATTTTTCTTCTCTGTCTGCAAATTTCATTACACAATCTTGCATCAGAACTACCTACATGAACACATTCTTATTTTCATCTTTAATAGCACAATTTTTGGTTCAATAATAATTTTCCATCTGCAAAAATAAAATACAATTTCAAATATAATCTGTGCACGTCCACATTTATGTGACTGAAGATCTATCGATACATAAATATTAGTCGAATAATGCGGTAGTTACATGGCAATAGGTTGTATCTCGCATTTTTTGCGTTTTCAAGTTTGTTCCATAAAATGCTCAAAATAGTGTAATATTTGATGTGGCGAAAGGATATGTCTCTTTATTCACTGTGTCGGTGTTTAGGTAGTAGAATTCCATATCGAAAAAATAAAACAGGTGTTTTATTCTACTAAAGATTGACAATGTCCTCATAAGACGAAAGACGTCTCTCTCACAAAATAAAATCTTTAGTAGAATAAAACACCTGTTTTATTTTTTCGATATGTCTCTTTATAGTCAGAATAAAGAGAGAAAAGACGTTACTTATTGACATGTAGAAAGATTGTTTTCATCAACATGGCAAAAAAAACTCAAATATTTTTAAACTGCAAGAAATTTTTTAGTGAATGTTACATACATCTTGTAGAAGAAATTATTAAGAGAATGTTACATCTATCTTGTAGAAATAATAATTACCTTCATTTTGATATATAATGCTCGAAATTCGGCTGAAATATCTCTTTTGCAAACTTTGTTTTTGCTCTCCTGTAAAATTATGTTTTAGTGAGATACAACCTATTGCCATGTAACTACCGAATTATAGTAAACAAATATTAGTACACATTTCGTTCATATTAGTTATAGTAATTTGGTTCTTAATATAGCAGAACCTACGGATTATTTTAGCACAATGCAACAGGCGACGTGGGGGCTCTAATAGAGCCATAACTCTCCATATTGTTTTTATTTTTGAAATTAAAAATGTATGGCGTAAATAATTTTCTTCATATTGTTTCTTCCCGTGAATTTGTAAGATGTTTTAATAGCCTATAGTTTATTCCGGGCGGAGAAGAATCCAACAAATCAGAGATCATTCAAATCGGTACAGCCATTCTTGAGTTATAAGTGTTGTAACACACACGTCTTCCTTTTATATATTAGATTTGAACACTGAATCGTTTTTGTTTATCTTACTCAGAAAATACAAGAGTTTTTTTTTTTTAAATCCGTATAGTTTCAGAAGCATAATAATACTAAATAACATTTATAATTTAAAAATTCATAGCATACTGAGGTATGCTAAAAAAACTACATGAACTGTGCAATATTTTGAATATGGGCGCTCTCTAAAGTATTGTAACGTAAATCGTTTTTCTATAACTTGTGTCAGGGAAAATAAAGTCTGCATTCAATTAAAAGAATGACATCTTGAAAATTAACAATTTATTTAAACGTTTTTATTTATTTACAATCATTATTTATTTAAAATACATATTACAACAACTATTATTTATATATACGTCACATATTATTACAGTTCACACAGATTTCTTATATACACATTATATAACATCTTTCTTCAAGCCTATCTAGATCTTTTTTTTTTTATCATAACTAAAACAACCACCTGTCATTATTTTCCAAACATTCCATAACCAAAAATAATATAAAAATTCAAATTCATTAAACTTCCAAACTTAAGTACCCTCCTAATGGTGATTACGTAACAGTATATTTGCCCACACGAGACATAAAGCAGACGACCTCTATATTATTATTATTATTATTGGAGAATATTAACTTGTAGTTTACGTGCCAAATCACCTCAAGGACACTGTACAATTCATTAATTCTAGGACATTACAAAGTACTCATTATATGCAATTAGTATACCTATACAGATAACCTACGCGGCGTAGATGCCGTGATATAGATTTTCCTTGTATGTAATATGTCAATCTATTGTGGATTCAGTCTGATCTAGAAATCTACAACAACACTCAATTCAATTGGTTATTCACTTATTTTCCTTTTAGCCTATTCTGGGACCCTCAAACCCTTTTCGGGGCACTCGTATCGAGATGTTCTCTTAATACTCTAATGTTTTTCAATATACATATACTCTTTAAACATTTCAGCCTTTGAAATATCTTCATGATTATTTACAGAAAAAACAAGGTTTTACATTTGTTCTATTGAAAACAATGGTCGTCTTGAGTTTGTAAGGCGGCATACTCTTTGGAATATTATATTATAAATGTAAAAATGTACACTTTTTCTAAAACGCAATATTATAACTACTTAAGGCAGCTTGCACAACCGATAGGTTTTGCGAATAAGGTGTCTGTTGCGTTGTTTTTAACAATATTTTTTTTAGTTTTCAATAATATAATTCAGTCGTATAGTTAATTGAGGGGCCCGGGCGTCCCTCTTTCACAACACACTGTTCTTATGACAAAGACATCAGAGCGCAGAAAATTTTAAACATCAAAGTTTGTTTTAAAAAATTGACTCCTTCTTCTTCTCTTGGGTGTGGTATGCTTTTCTTGTTTTGTTTCGCCATTTGGTTCTGTCGAGTGCATCCTCATGGGAAAATTCGCAGTTCCGCATGTGTTGTCTCATTACTTCACGCCATTTGCGCTTTGACCTTTCTTTTGGCCGCTTGTCGTCTATTTATTTTTTAATATTCTTTAACATATTAGTACAAGCAATACGTATAATATCTCATTTGTGTGATTCGGATTAACTTATACGAAAACTCTTTCAGTAAATCTAGTTCAGGCTTCTTTTAATCCCATACTTTAATCAGGAATGTTTTATTTATCTTATTTTATTTAATTAACCTTTATTTAATCTAAGTTAACCTAAAAATATATTATTTCTTTTCTTTTTTTTTCCTTCTTCGCTAGAACTGTTCTAAAACTAATCAAACCATTTTATTGTTTCAAATATAATGGTTCATCGCTTATGATTCATTTGAATCAAAGATTTTTCGAATACAAAAGATTCTTTACAAAGAGTCAATATTAATTGATAAACATTTTTGGAGGTTCTTTGGGTAGTGTGCAAATTTTGCATTCTTTTTTACACAAAGGTAAAAAGTAACTTCCAAGCAGATTATCTCTGAATTTTCTAAATGTTGATACAAATTTAATGACTTTTACATTATCTTATAAAGAAAGAACGACTAGATATTTTTGCGCCATCTTATGATTTAATGAGGATTTTCTAATAACTATACTTCGCGGTGTCTCATCACCGTTTTGTAGTAATTAGAGCACTCAATATTGTCTCCCTTCTATTTCTCTGTCCTTCTAAATTTACGTCTTTCAATGAAACTTGGACTTAATTTAGCAGAATACAGTTTTTTTATATATAAAACATAATCTAATAAATTTAATATTTTCCTTTTTATTTATTTATTTATTCATTCTTTACTGTACATTGATAAAAAACAATTACATAAAAGGTATACATTCAAATTAAATACAATCAATATACAGAGGGCGAGTTTATCGCAAAGGCGCGATCTCTTCAAACTAACCCAAAAGTATTAACTTAAAAAAAAAAACATATGATAAAAATAAAATCAATAATCTAAAGGATTTTGGAAAAAAAAAGAGAAAAAAAAAATACATTCACAAAGTGAACATATACACAAAAATACATACATACACACATATATATATAAAAAGGGAGAGACTGCAAAAAAAAAGAAACAAACATACATGCATAAAGGGAAAGGAAAAGGGGGGAAAAAAGGGGGGGAGTTAGGAGTGATGGGTTTCAGGTTTCAGAGGCTGTGTTTGTGGAAATCATTTTCTCCTTAACGGCTCGCTTGAAAGACGTCAGACTTTGAGTCAGCCTAAATTTTGAAGGGAGATTATTCCATCAACGAGCACCCTGAACTGCAAAAGATTTCATCTTTTCCTAATTCAGATGTTATAAAAGCATGAATTGACATATATCTACGTACCTATATTACTGTATATTCTTTTAGCAAAAAAAAAACACATTTTAAAGGCTCAATTTTTTACAATACATCAAAAATTCTTCTCTTATATTAAAGTTTACACTTAAATAATAATATCATCGTCTCCCAGCCGTCTGCAAAGAGAACGAAGAAGGATTTGCAAATAATCCACGAACAACAAACTACACATTCAAACACTTGGTCGATGATCAAAAATCTCTCCTTTTTCCTTAGTATGTTTATTATTAATGCTCACACTTTCGTTGGATCCCTTTTTTCCTAGAAGATTATCTCTCACGTTTTTGAACAGATCTTTTCCTACCCGAAACGTTTGTTTATTTTTAAGACCTAAAAGAACGTGGAATTAGTTGGGCCGTTGCGTCATTCTCTAAATGTAAATGATAACTCATACAAGTTAACTCTTTTATTTTGGTTCTCGCGAAAAAATTGCTATGTACCTAGTTCGAACTTTCTCAATAGATAATACATTCGATACAATTTTAATTTGATTTTCATTTCTTTCTGTTTGACTTTAAACTGATACACTCAATACTAATTTAAACTTAACACATAATATTAATTATAACTTGCCGCGAAATCTAGCCGATTACGCCGGTATAATAAAGAACTTAAACGTAAAAAAGATAACGCTTCTTTTGTAAAAAATGAAAAACAATTCTATAAAAAATTAAATAGTAATATCGATTTTAATAAAAATAATAATGGCTTACCATCGGAACCGGAATTAAAACAATTTTGGTCTAACATATGGAGTAAAAATATTGAGCATAAAAATGGAAATTGGATTAATGAGGAAACTGATCGATATTCAGATGTGGACGAAATGGAATTCTCCAATATTTCCGTTGACTTAATTAAAAATGTTATTAAAAATACACATAACTGGAAATCGCCGGGTTGCGACGGAATACATAATTTCTGGTATAAACGTTTCACATCCCTACAACCTTATATTGCTAATTCTTTAACAAATCTCATACAACACCCGCAAAACGTTCCTAAATTTTTAACAAAAGGTCTGACATATATGCTACCTAAAAGTCAAAATACAACAAATCCATCTCAATACAGACCTATAACGTGTTTACCGACTATTTATAAAATATTAACATCGTGCTTAACTAATAAAATATATAATCACGTGACGCAAAATAAAATTTTGGCTGAAGAACAAAAAGGGTGTCGTAAAAATCATATGGGATGTAAGGAACAACTAATAATAGATTCCGTAATACTTAAACAAATACAAACGCGTAATCGGAATTTAAATATTTGTTATATCGATTATCAAAAAGCATTTGATAGCGTACCTCACTCGTAGCTAATAGAAATTTTCAAAATTTATAAAATTAATCCAACAATCATAAATTTCTTAAAAACAGTAATGGGTTCGTGGAATATCGATTTAAATTTAAATCTTAATAATAAATCTATAACTCTAAAAGATATTCCTATTAAAAGAGGTATCTATCAAGGAGATTCCTTAAGTCCACTTTGGTTTTGTTTGGCAATAAATCCTCTATCCAATTTATTAAATGAATCCAAATATGGAATCAAAATTAACGGAAATACTCGTTTGTCAACAAAAATATCGCATTTAATGTATATGGACGATATAAAAATATACGCTAAATCAGATACCGAATTAGAAAAACTAATAAGTATAACAAAAAAATTCTCAGACGACATAAGAATGTCTTTTGGGCTAGATAAATGTAAAACTTTACACATTGAAAAAGGAAAAATTAAAGAATGTCAGGACATAGTTTCTAGTTATCAAATTAATAACATGAATAATAACGAAATATACAAATATTTAGGTTTTCCGCAATCTAAAAATTTAAATCACTCTTTAATCAAAACTCAATTAGCAAATGATTTTAAAGATAGACTTAATAAAATATTTAAATGTGATCTATCGGCCAAAAACATAGTAAAAGCAATAAACGCGTGGGCAATCCCATTATTAACATACTCATTTGGCATCATAAAATGGTCTAAAACGGATCTAGATAAACTAGAAAGACTTATTAGAACACAATTAACAAAAAATAGATATCACCATCCAAATTCCGCGAAAGAAAGGTTGGTTCTGCCTAGGAGTATAGGAGGAAGAGGAATTGTTAACATTTCCTCTTTACATAATAATCAAATAGAATCCCTTAAAACATTTTTTAAAAACAAACAAAATAATTCTATACTACATAAAATTATAATACAGGCCGATAAAAATCATACACCTTTAAATTTAAATGACGAAACAGTAGGTCCGCGATTAAACTATTTAAATATTTTGTTAGAATCTTGGGGTAGGAAGGAACTTCATGCTAGACACCTCAATGATCTCAACCAATCTTATGTTGACAAATATGCGTCAAACAGGTGGTTGACCATTGGGGAATTGTATGGGGAAACCGAGGGTTTTATGCTAGCAATTCAAGATCGAAATACAAAAAATTATCAAAAATATATTATAAAAAATCAAAATCTAATTGATGATTCGTGTAGGAAATGTCTGGCCAAACCGGAAACAATTCAACACATAGTTTCGGGTTGTTCCACTCTCGCTCAAACTGAGTATACTTATAGACATAATCATGTAGCAAAAATTATACATCAAAATTTAGCTATTAAACATAATCTTTTAAACTCAAATAATGTAATACCTTATTATAAATACAACCCGGAACAGGTATTAGAAAATCAAAATTATAGGCTCTATTATGATAAAACCATAATAACAGATAGACAAATACATCATAATAGACCCGATTTAGTATTACATGATAAACGTAATAAAATAACGTACCTAATCGACATCGCTGTCCCAAATACACATAATATACAAACAACCGTCGCAGAAAAAATACGTAAATATACAGAACTAGCAGGAGAAATAAAAAATATTTGGCATTCTAGGTCCGTTTATATAATACCTTTAGTCATGTCAGCTACAGGGGTAACTCCGAAATCTTTAATAAATAATTTACAAAAATTAGATTTACCGGTTAATTTGTACATTAAAATTCAAAAATCTATTATAATAAACACTTGTAATATTGTAAAAAGGTTTCTGAACACAGATATTTCAGGCACAATGCTGGTATTTTGATCCCGCGTTTTGAGCCTAATCCTTTGATGTCCTGTATATCTGGATAGGTGAATTTTTTCCGGCATTAGACTGTTAAGTTTTTGTGTGATCATGACTGATCATATGGAGACTTATCTGGTTGTATAATGCTGAGAAGTGTGGATGGCAATTCTGCCGCCGCGTAAAAAAAAAAAAAAACTTATCATTTTTCTCAGGTGGTGAAAATATTTTATAATTAATCTCTGTGACAAAAAGTATTGCATAAGTAAATTACAAAAAGTACTTAATAGATATTTATTTTATTAATTTACAGAAATCAGATTATTTTGTTCTAAATTATTCATGTTAGACCATTTACCAATAATAATAATTGAAATTTTCTTTCAAAAAATCCATCATATTTAATATTTGTCACTAGTTGGTGAGGAAGGGACCTAAACTAGTTTGCAAACTGTTCTATTCCCAAGTGTTTCATTTCTTGTTACAACTGTATGATCCACAGAGATTGTTAGTTAAAAAAAAACTATTTAAAGAAAACAGTTTTTGCACTTGAGCAGACACTTGTACGAGTATGAAAATATAACATACAAAATTAATAGTTATCTGAATATTTATACTTATAACTATGTCCACAAATAAGTAGGTACTTACTTCAGGACTTTTGTCTAAATAAAATATTTGAGGTTAATAGTCGTTGCTACGCATTAAAATATTCAACGCGTAATACGTTCATATCCACTGCTATACCAATAATTCGTAGTTGTCCTTTGTCGTCACTCAATAATAAATAATAATATTATTATATTTTCTCTACACCTTGTCGGTAATCCTCGGGTATCCTCGTGCATACGAATGGTGCACTCATCACCACTATCACGTGATGTCCATGGAATGTTCTTTTTTTGTAACGTCTTTTCGAAGTCCGTTATGACAAACAGTTTTCTCCTTTACGATGGGTTAGACCACACGTACAGGGTGGCCCAGTACCCACTCTGTTCTCGCGGCGGACAGTCATCGTAGTAATTACGACAAGTTAATAGTATTGTTAGATAATTAGAGGCAATCTTCATAACAGTGTAATGATCAATCTTGTTGTCTTCCTGCGTTCATAAAATAATTCTTGTTGTGTGCCGTGTAATAATGTACTTTAAAACAACCTGTGTCAATTGTTATGCGCGTGGACGGATTTACCGCCAACATTAGTGTACCCTAAAACCGTTCTTAATAATAATCAATAGTAATCAATAAACCAAATAATATCGTGAACAGGCTTGAGTATCCTGTGAGTCATATAGATTCCGTTGTCGAAGTGATATTAAGATAACATTTGGGAGTTTTTTTTGAGTGATGTAGCATTTGTATGATTTTGGGCGTGGTTGTTGCAATTGCCGCCATTTTTCATATCCGTGTGAAATAAGATAATCCCTTGTTTCTGATCAACTTTTCATTGTTAGGATTCATAAAAGAATCACTTAAACAATTCTTTATACTTGCTCAGTGTTATAAATTTAACTAAAACAAGAATGGGTTCCGAAGGAACGAATACATCTTCAACGCGAGAGTCTGTATATTGCGCATCAGTAGTTTATCAATGAACACTCATTCTTATGAGAACGTGAAGATCCTCTCTTAACTTTTCTGGTTACGACCCTTGTTATGAGAGTGATTAAATGACCACCCGTATATGCTTGGACAGACTATGGAAATAGTGACGCCTTATTCCTTTGGCACTGAGAATAGTGTTGAAACGTAAATTATTTCTCTTATCACTTGTGAAGTGGCGATCTCTTCGTCCTGAGGACAGGATCTGTCTGATTCTGACACCACCGCACTCCTGTACGTCCTAGAGTATAACCAGCGACCGCCATAGAATCATCAGGGTATGTTTCTTTCATGATCCTGCCATCTCCCGTCTATGAGTGCCAAAATTCGTTAACAATAACATACTTGTCTTTGTGTTATTCTTATCCAGCTCGCCAGTCTATCTGTAAGTGACAATATTACTACTGTATATGATGTATATATATTGATAATTTATTCATAACTAAGTTCATATAATCGTTGAACTATCTATATATTAATTTCCTTTGTGTAATAATATAAGATCTTGAGTATGAATGAAGAATGAATGATTCCCATTTCATGTTATAGACCCCACGATAATCCAGGTATTGATTTATATTTGTAATACCAAGGTTGGTGTCTTTTAATAATTACCATTGTGTGTTTTACTGTCTCTATCCAAATATGGCAATACTTTCATAATTTTGCGTATTGTATGGAATAGTATTCCCTACAGATTTACTTTGAAAGTAACTGTATTGTTATGTAATGTATATGTTTACACAATAAATGTAAATCACTTACCATCCGATATCTTTCTATTGAAATTCATTTTGTATACCCATCAGTAGATTCAATACTCTTAATAATACTAAAGTACATATCTCCGCCTCCGTGTATATAATCTTCCAATAACCTAGTATATACTCGGAGTAGTTATGTAACAAAGGTTCGAATCCTTGGCCAACCATTGGGAGGAAGACCATATTATCTCACTATGAAGGCAACCAAGAGCTAAATGAAAGGCTCCATTGATGGAAATAATATATCCACTTTCTTGGAAAGGTCTAATGTACTTTTTGATAATCTTAGTTTCACATGATATATATATATAATTTTGTTGTTTACATGGATGTACCTATAAATTTACCTTGATACATAATATGAAGATTCTATTCAATAAGTTATAAATGGTATACTGAAGGAGTAAGGTGTTCCTGGTAACCTGACTGCTTGTGGACTTAAGGGTAAGCATGACACAGAGGCCTCTCTCGTCCAGAGCCAAGTAAAAGCGCCCCATACACTTGTAAGAAACCCCTAGACATAAACACGAGTATAGACCTTTTACTTCTTAATATCTTTAGACTACTTAACGAGCATATAGACCTATATTTATAACAGTATTACTCTACAGGATATGTATTTTGCTTCTTATAGTTCAGTTTGAAACCTTGTTCATTGTTCTAATTTTGCTTTTGTAATAAATTGTGTGTTCGACCGTTGGACGAAGCATAATTTACTTGTTATGTGAGAGCGTGGTTAATGGAAACCACACACGTAGCAATTTGATTGCACGTCAACACGTAGCAATTTGTGGGCTCGTCGTCCGGGATAATATCAAAAAGAAGACGAATAAATTGTGAATTCGTTTCTCGGATATACAGTAATTCGAATAATTACAAACTTGAAAAAATCTGTGTCATGACTACGCTTGGGTTTACATGTTGCTTTTAATGCCATTTGTGATAAATTATATGTACAATTGATATGTCTTGTAGCAATCATGTGTAATACAAATATGTGTGTGAAGCGATAACTGTTAAATATCACGAGTAAATCGCCGCGCGACTGGTTGGAATATCGCGTGGTGTGAAAACCGACTTTTGTTAAGATTTGGTGGGAACACAAGTTTCCCGCGAAATATTGAATGTATTACGTTTCGCGCGGGAATTTCCGTAGATACGAAGTATAAACAAAGTATAATTGGTAAGTACGCACTTTCTCAAACTGTGCGCGAGTAAATAATCGTAAGAAATTTTATTTATTTATTAAATAGATCTCGTGATCAGAATTTTGTTTTGTTAACGATTGATTACTCATTGTGTAATCAGATTTAATCCGAATTGGGTGGTGGCGATAAACTTCTTTTATCTACCAGAGCACCGAGTCCCTCCCTAGTGTCGAAAGACACGTTTAAGAAACTAGTTTGTAAGAATAGAAAAAGCATAGGAGAGTGTGAAAATAATTTTAGTTATTTATAAAACATAAAATAAAACATTGAAGCGTCGGAAGATAGTAACATTGTCAGCACAACCAAATATCTCTTGAACCTTTGTCATTCAAAGATAAATTTTCGTGTGTAACTTAAAAGTTTTTTTTGAGCATATAAAGTTTTAGAACCTTTGTCATACTTTCTTATAATAATGTCTCGATTTGAACCATTGTTATTTTTGGGTCCAATTCCCAATGTAGACAAAGCTAACGGTGCTACACTAAAGAAAGCTTTATCTGAAAGAGGAGTTATACCGAAACGTTCAATTCCTAGTTTGAGAAGGCAAGCGTTAGAATATAATAAACAAAATCTGGAAGTAGAATTCGAACAAGTTGCTCCACAATCGCGTATGAATGCTCAAATATCTCTTGATATGGAACCACCTTGTACATCCGTGTCTAGCAATGTGAACGTTGTTGCTGTAGAAGAGTCGGCATCTATCGAGAAATCCTTCGATAATGCTTTAAGTCTTAATAAAACTTCACAACTTTTGAATGTAAATTTTGGATCTTGGCCAGTAAAACCTTTCGATGGTCTCGGTGATGTAAGAAATTTTTTTACGCGGTTGGAAGAAATTGCAAGGGCTAGGAGGTTCCCAAATAAACAATTGATATACGTTTTGCCTGAATTTCTGAAGGATCGAGCGCTTACACACTTTCGAATAATTTTTAAAGAGGAAATGACTTGGGAAGCTATCAAGGCACTCTTTTACCACCGTTTTGAAGCCCCTGGATTTATGATAGATAGAAAATTACGTATTTGGTCATCGATACAAAATAATTATGAAACTTCAGCAGATTATATTGCCCGAATAATAGAAATGAATAGCTCCCTTGATGAGAAACTGACTGAGAATGAATTGTTGGAAGTCTTCAAACGCGGGTTACATCAGAGATATGTCTCTCTTTTGGCTAGTTCTCACATTTCGTCAGTAAGTGAACTGGAAAGAATGGTCTCCAACTTCGATCGTCTGACCAAGGGCCATACTTCTTCTTCTTCTTCTAGACCTACTGCCATGAGAGTTAATGCAGTAGAGAATCGTCCCAAACCAGTCATACGATGCTTTTCTTGCGGACATGTTGGACACATTTCTAAGGAATGTAAAAACAGAGTTAGACATTTTACACCCCGTCGTTCACCCAGGAATAGATATAACAATGTCATGCGTGAACAGAAACCTGCATCGCTGATGCCGGATACTTCTAGACCACCCCCGTCGTTTTCAAAAAACTAATTTCTCCCTCGTTAAGACATCCTTCCGATACGATAGCTCGTTCTTCATCTTCAGATGTAATATCGTCAGACGGAAACTCACGGTATAATTACCGAGGGGTAACCAGAAATTTATGCACGACTCGTGTTGTTAGAAAAGAAAATGATGGCCGACCTTACGTTAATATTAAAATTCATTCTGTAATCTGTCTCTCACTATTGGATAGTGGGGCGGTGATATCAATTCTAGGAAAGAATTCTCATGTCCAATTTTTGAATTTAGGATATCCTCTTGTACCTTGTGAAACTCGTGTACTCACTGCGGACGGAAATGGTCAATCTGTTTTAGGAACCTTAACGTTACCTGTACAGTATCAGGGTATTGAAAAATGTATCACGTTTTTAGTTGTTCCATCTATAACGTCATCTTACTTGTTAGGAATTGACTTTTGGAAAAGATTTAATATCTGTCCTGAACTTTTTCCTGTGTCTGTTTATACAATACCTCCTGTATTACATTTAAATGCTGTAACCCAAATAGATGAACGTATTTTTTCTGCTGATCTCACTCCTGAACCGCCTGTTGTAACCAAAGGATTGATTGGTCCGACCAATTTAACCTCGGAACAAGTTGTTATTATCAATGATATCAAGCGATCCTATGAAGATGTTTCATATGAAAAGAAAGGATTGGGCCGTTTGAAAGGAATTTTTCATAAGATTGAAACCATTGGAGATCCTGTTAGGCAGAGACATTATCCTATTCCTCATGCAAAGAAAGAAATCATGAACAAAGAAATTGATAAAATGTTACAATTAGGAGTCATAGAACCTGCTTCTTCTTCTTGGCAGTCGCCTGCGTTGATAGTTAATAAAAAGAATGGAGAACCTCGCTTCTGTTTGGACAGTCGTGGCCTGAACAAAGTAACTAAACCAAACTCGTATTGTCTACCTTGGATTGATCGTATCTTGGACAGTTTGCGTGATGCCAAGTTTTTAACTGCTCTGGACCTGTCCAAGGCTTTCTGGCAACTTCCATTATCGCCTGAATCTAAGGAGAAAACCGCCTTCTTCATTGATGGACGTGGATCTTACCAATTCTCTGTGTGCCCGTTTGGTCTACGTAATATTCCTAGTCACATGCAAATGATTGCTGACAAACTGTTCAGTCACCGCTTTCCCGGTCGTGTACATTGTTATCTTGACGATATCCTGATTGTAAGTGAAACCTTTGAACAACACTGTAATGACCTAAGACTTGTACAATCTATCTTGAAGGAAAATGGTCTCACTATCAATATGACTAAGTCCGAATTTTGTAAATCATCTCTGCGTTACTTGGGTTATATTGTAGATGGCGAAGGGCTAAGAACTGATGAAATCAAAATAGAAGCCATGAAAAAATTTCCCACTCCTACTACCCCGAAACAGGTAAAATCTTTCTTGGGTATGTGTTCTTATTACCGAAAATTCATACAAAACTTCGCACATATAGCTGCCCCTTTGAGTGCCCTTACGTCTAAAAAAAACAAAAAGTTTGTATGGAACGAAGAAGCTGAAAATGCGTTTCACAGTTTAAAATTAGCTTTACAATCTGCACCTGTTTTAGTTCAACCTGATTATACGAAAGAATTTTATCTACACACTGACTGTTCGGATCTTGCTATGTCAGGAATTTTGATGCAAAAACTGGAAGATGGTGAGCATCCGATTGCATATTTTTCACGTAAGCTCACCGGTCCTGAAAGAAATTACTCCATTTGTGAAAAGGAACTGTTGGCAGCTCTGTGTTCTATAACTCACTTCCGTAATTATTTAGATGGTGTACGTTTTCACTTGATCACTGATAACTCTTCTTTGCAGTGGTTGCACAAGTTACAGAATCCAACAGGAAGATTAGCTCGCTGGTCGACTCGTTTGAGTGCTTTTGATTTTGATGTAACTCATCGACCAGGTAAATTAAATGTTGTACCTGATTGCCTTAGTCGTGTGGAAATTGGAACTTTGACGTTGCCTACAGAAATCACTGATACCTGTGATGCAGTGTATAACAAGCTTAAGAAAGGTTGTGAAAATTACCCACAAGCTTACCCGAATTATCAGATAATAGAAGGAAAATTGTATAGATACACCAAATCGTCTAACACTTTATTGTCACCTCATGAATGGAAATTAGTATTGCCAAAACTCGATGCTTTAAGAGTAATTCAAGAATATCATTGTAGTGGCGATTCTTGTCATGAAGGTACTTATAAAACGTACAAACATTTACGACGATATTTCTATTGGCCAAACATGCATCTTTCAGTCGCTAGATTTGTAAACAGCTGTGAAATCTGTAAAACTCATAAAATTGCTACTTCTGGACCACGTGGTATTATGGGAAAACCTAAATTGGTGTCCATGCCTTTACAGACTCTATCAATTGATATAATTGGTCCTTTTGTCAAAAGTGTTGAAGGATACGTTTATATATTATCTGTGGTGTGTGTTTTTACTAAGTTTGTTTGGATTTTTCCATTGCGAAAATGTACCTCTGCCATAATTCAGAAATGCCTAGAGGAAAGAATTTTCTTACCATATTCTGTGCCGAAATGTATTTTATTGGATAATGCCACCTATTTTTGTTCCCGTTCATTCAAATCATTTTTAGAATCGTATGGGATAGAAAAGATTTTGTATTCAGCATATTATGCTCCACAATCTAATACAGTTGAAAGGTACAATCAAACCATTGGTACCGCTCTTTCGATTTTGGTTGATAATAATCATAGAATTTGGAGTAAGAAATTACCCATAGTACAAGCCAGTTTGAATAATAATGTATCTTTTGCGACGGGATATTCACCCCATTTTCTTATGCATGGATTTGAAAGCGTGCAACATGCTTCATTTTTCAAAAGTTTGAGTTCTAATGTAGATGAAAATCCTTCGGATGAACTGAAGAACTCTTACAAACAAAAATTGGATGTATTGTACGATGTATATAATGAGGTTACTGACATGCTGACTGAATCATATAAAAAATCTGCCTCTCGTTACAATCTTCGTCGAAAACGAGTAGATTATCGTCCTGGTGATGTAGTCTATCGTAGAAATTTTGTAAAATCCAATGCAGCTGCGGAATTCATGTCTAAATTGGCCCCTCGTTTTGTGAAAAATCGTATTAGGTCAAAGTTGTCAGATAACGTGTATCTTTTAGAGTCAATGGATGGTGTTTATAGTGGAAAGTTTCACGTGAAGGATATTCTGAAAGATGAAAAGTATTGAATATCCCTGTTATGTATTGTGACTTATGCCAATTTTAGTATAAATAAAATATTATATGTAGCGAATTGTGTGTTGTATCGTCTTGTTGAGGAATGGAATGTAAAGTACAATAGAGTAGACATAGGTACAAGCGCCAACGACACTGGTCCATGGATTATATAATGATGACAATTATCGATTAAATATAAATTCCTCGAACCCTTCATTTTCTATCCTGTCTTTCGATATTGGTGACAATTGTATGTAGTATGATGTATGCATGTGAGTGTGACTGTGTGAGCCCTGAATGAGGAATTATAGTTGATGTATGTAGTATGATGAATGAAAAATATCGAATACCCCAGACAGAGATTCTCTTTAATAATACCCCCCACAAATGTTGTAGTCTTCTGTCGTCATTGTGTATACTTTGTGTCCACATCGATATCGTTTTGTAAGTGGAGCCCTTGTAAAATTTTAATACTCATATTGTATATATATGGAATGTCGTATGATGTATAGCAGTAGACGTCCTGGCTGTACATTATATGAGACAAGCGTATGTGTAAATTGTATTGTTCGCATTTATATTGTAAAATTAAATTGAAATTTTTATGGTTATAGAGTCCTACGAGGAATGCCTCTGTGGTTGTAATTAAAAAAAAAAAAAATACTGACCTAATCCGTATGTACGAGCGCGAATTAGAGTCTAAACGTATATTGATCAAAGCCGTGAGAATATTATGTGACCATATGTATATGAAAATCGTTATATGTAAATATTTATTTTGTTCTTATAATGTCTTGCTATATGATTCGTCTATAGTACATGACGTATGTTATATTTAATTGTGAGTGTCTTTCATATCGGATGGGTAAACACGTATAAAATGAGACATCTCTAACTTGTATGTATATTAAATTCTTCGTAATATTAATGTTGTGTAAAGCCGCGAACTACTAATGCCGGAACTCTTGTGTCGGTACATTGTGCGTGCGTGGTGGTTATAGACCAACTACTCTTGTCGTTGGATATTTCTATTTTAAATAGACTATCCGATTTTATTATAATTATTAGTATGTATATATTCCATTAGCTACGGAACCTCATACACATATATTGTAAATTTTATTGATATATTGTACATGTTATTAATATAAGGTAATTGTTATATAAATGTTATAAAGAATGTTGAATGTTGTAATTGTTGTTATTATTTAATTATGTTTGCTTAGGAGCCCTGTCTTATAAATAATATAGAGTTACTTGAGTGAAGTGAAATTTAACTGGAGGAAATATCAGTGCGCCAAAATTCCTTCAGCATGGCCTGTAATCGCGTGTGTTTAAAATAAGTAAATGTTGGGCTATAGGATTGTTGCTTATTTATAAGAAAATTTAATTGTTGTTTGATATGTATGTAGTATTCATAGTGTTGTCCCTTTCTATATGTAATAATATGTCGCGTCACTTACGGATGAGAGGGGCGTGTCTTTGACGGGACGGGCGGAGCAAGGAGGACGTACTATCTCTTGTATATAACCAGTGGTTCTCAACTTTTTTCTTTTTTTAACTTTACGTCTCTTTGAAAATTTGTCATTTCACTTCAAATTTTCAAAAAGGGGGCGCAGACGGAGAATGCTACGCATTAAAATATTCAACGCGTAATACGTTCATATCCACTGCTATACCAATAATTCGTAGTTGTCCTTTGTCGTCACTCAATAATAAATAATAATATTATTATATTTTCTCTACACCTTGTCGGTAATCCTCGGGTATCCTCGTGCATACGAATGGTGCACTCATCACCACTATCACGTGATGTCCATGGAATGTTCTTTTTTTGTAACGTCTTTTCGAAGTCCGTTATGACAAACAGTTTTCTCCTTTACGATGGGTTAGACCACACGTACAGGGTGGCCCAGTACCCACTCTGTTCTCGCGGCGGACAGTCATCGTAGTAATTACGACAAGTTAATAGTATTGTTAGATAATTAGAGGCAATCTTCATAACAGTGTAATGATCAATCTTGTTGTCTTCCTGCGTTCATAAAATAATTCTTGTTGTGTGCCGTGTAATAATGTACTTTAAAACAACCTGTGTCAATTGTTATGCGCGTGGACGGATTTACCGCCAACATTAGTGTACCCTAAAACCGTTCTTAATAATAATCAATAGTAATCAATAAACCAAATAATATCGTGAACAGGCTTGAGTATCCTGTGAGTCATATAGATTCCGTTGTCGAAGTGATATTAAGATAACATTTGGGAGTTTTTTTTGAGTGATGTAGCATTTGTATGATTTTGGGCGTGGTTGTTGCAATTGCCGCCATTTTTCATATCCGTGTGAAATAAGATAATCCCTTGTTTCTGATCAACTTTTCATTGTTAGGATTCATAAAAGAATCACTTAAACAATTCTTTATACTTGCTCAGTGTTATAAATTTAACTAAAACAAGAATGGGTTCCGAAGGAACGAATACATCTTCAACGCGAGAGTCTGTATATTGCGCATCAGTAGTTTATCAATGAACACTCATTCTTATGAGAACGTGAAGATCCTCTCTTAACTTTTCTGGTTACGACCCTTGTTATGAGAGTGATTAAATGACCACCCGTATATGCTTGGACAGACTATGGAAATAGTGACGCCTTATTCCTTTGGCACTGAGAATAGTGTTGAAACGTAAATTATTTCTCTTATCACTTGTGAAGTGGCGATCTCTTCGTCCTGAGGACAGGATCTGTCTGATTCTGACACCACCGCACTCCTGTACGTCCTAGAGTATAACCAGCGACCGCCATAGAATCATCAGGGTATGTTTCTTTCATGATCCTGCCATCTCCCGTCTATGAGTGCCAAAATTCGTTAACAATAACATACTTGTCTTTGTGTTATTCTTATCCAGCTCGCCAGTCTATCTGTAAGTGACAATATTACTACTGTATATGATGTATATATATTGATAATTTATTCATAACTAAGTTCATATAATCGTTGAACTATCTATATATTAATTTCCTTTGTGTAATAATATAAGATCTTGAGTATGAATGAAGAATGAATGATTCCCATTTCATGTTATAGACCCCACGATAATCCAGGTATTGATTTATATTTGTAATACCAAGGTTGGTGTCTTTTAATAATTACCATTGTGTGTTTTACTGTCTCTATCCAAATATGGCAATACTTTCATAATTTTGCGTATTGTATGGAATAGTATTCCCTACAGATTTACTTTGAAAGTAACTGTATTGTTATGTAATGTATATGTTTACACAATAAATGTAAATCACTTACCATCCGATATCTTTCTATTGAAATTCATTTTGTATACCCATCAGTAGATTCAATACTCTTAATAATACTAAAGTACATATCTCCGCCTCCGTGTATATAATCTTCCAATAACCTAGTATATACTCGGAGTAGTTATGTAACAAAGGTTCGAATCCTTGGCCAACCATTGGGAGGAAGACCATATTATCTCACTATGAAGGCAACCAAGAGCTAAATGAAAGGCTCCATTGATGGAAATAATATATCCACTTTCTTGGAAAGGTCTAATGTACTTTTTGATAATCTTAGTTTCACATGATATATATATATAATTTTGTTGTTTACATGGATGTACCTATAAATTTACCTTGATACATAATATGAAGATTCTATTCAATAAGTTATAAATGGTATACTGAAGGAGTAAGGTGTTCCTGGTAACCTGACTGCTTGTGGACTTAAGGGTAAGCATGACACAGAGGCCTCTCTCGTCCAGAGCCAAGTAAAAGGGCCCCATACACTTGTAAGAAACCCCTAGACATAAACACGAGTATAGACCTTTTACTTCTTAATATCTTTAGACTACTTAACGAGCATATAGACCTATATTTATAACAGTATTACTCTACAGGATATGTATTTTGCTTCTTATAGTTCAGTTTGAAACCTTGTTCATTGTTCTAATTTTGCTTTTGTAATAAATTGTGTGTTCGACCGTTGGACGAAGCATAATTTACTTGTTATGTGAGAGCGTGGTTAATGGAAACCACACACGTAGCAATTTGATTGCACGTCAACACGTAGCATCGTACAATAATCGCAGTGGAATTGAACATTAAACAACTTTAGAAATCTAATCTTTGACTTGAAAGTAAGAATACTTATGGAACAGATGTGCATTCTCCAACAATAAGTTACCTATTTCTTTTCTTCCATGATTTATTGTACTGTATCGACAATAGATTTGAATTGAATAAAATAAGCCATTTATACATCGATTTATCATCGTTATAAGAATATTATCTGGAGAAGATTTGTATTATTATAATAAAAATTACAGAAGTAGAAAGGTGTGGCATATAATATTTCTTCTGAAGCGTTGACACTAATGTCTACTCAGGTCCTTTCTTTTAATACTTGATGTTACTGGTAGTTGCAATGAAATACAATATAACAAATAAGACAGAGCTTGAGGCTTGAATTATAATAATATTATTATACCTTGTGGTATTTAATAATAAGGGAATGATAACTCGGGGAAATAATGAAAATTGTGACACAGTTCTGTGAAACGCAAATTACTTTTATTTTTAATTTGAAATTATTTTTTCAAATACTCATCTTCATTAGTAGGCTGAAATCATTGTAAATTATATTATTCAAATGTAATATAAAAATTTCATTCATCGCGGTGGAGTTTATTTAATTAACAAACCCACAAAGTAATGAATTATATCTGAAAACAAAAATATTTAGTATTCTTAGCCATTTTGTATTCAGATAATATTTTGATTAATTTCTATAAATACAACATATCTTAAAACTATAATTACCTTAATGATTCTTAAATTATAATTTTTAGTAAATCACGCTACTATTATTAATCGTGAATTATTTTGCATATAAATTTCTTTATCTTCTCTTCATTGCCCTCAACGCTCCTCTCAGGAGCACAGGGCAGAAACCAGCCTACTCCATTCAGAGCGTATCTGCGCCAATTGCGTCACCTTTTTCCACGACATTCCCTGCGCTCTGATGTCGTTGTCATTAGAACGGTGTATTGTGATATAAATATACACAAAATAATAATTTATTCTCGGTTAAACAATACTTTTTCACATTATCCGACTCGTGGATTTATAATTTCAAAAGCTTGTTGTCTATAAAGTTTGTTGTACCAAGTTCTTCACGCTTGCTGAAACATATTTTAAGAATTATGTAACGAGTATGAAACCACATTATTACGATAAACATTTCATAGTGTAGTGCTTCGATAATTGAGCATTTCCTATTCATAACATGTACTCGAAAAATATTGAATGCTTATCGAGTTGTTGTGAATTGTACTTGGTAACTCAATTGTCAATTCACGTTTCCATAATTAATTTTCGCCATACCTTCAAAGTCACTGACATATTCAAATTGATGATAATATATGTAAACTAATTACATAATGTCAATTATTTTAAGGCAATATCGATCATTTTAATGGTTTTACAAAAAATAGTTTTTACAACCAGTCAAAAGCGAATAGAACAAAAAAAAATTACTTTCACTTATTTTTTTTTTAAATGGAAGAGGCCTTTCGCAAAAAGTTCATCTCCAGACTCTTAAAAATTGAACAAAATACAGACTTAAACCTATAAAAATTAATATTTGTAGTGGGTGGGTTCGGTTTGGTGGTGATAAGGAGAAGGAATGTGAGTAGGGAGATGAGTGGGATTACCTGGATATTAATTTACTAATTTTTATTTAATTGTTATATTTTTGTATAAGAGTATATTTATGGATCCCCTTTCTAATATTCTTTTAACGTTGACAAACTAAACTTACATTGTTATTCAGTTTTAGCTTTCTACACTCATAATTCACTCAATTACGGGTGCATTGCCGTATAATGAAATAAGAAAATAGCTTTCTACCCGATACGAGAAATTTATGTAAACTAACATTATTAAAACTGTAACCATGTTCTATCCAATGATAAGCTATTATTGACATTACACTGCTACTTCTTAATGTAAAAAGGTGTTTCTTATTCCTAGACTTGATTTTAGTCCAACACTAGCCTATATAGAAACTACCTACTATAATTATTAATATAAAATATAGGCATATTTCTTGTATATCCCTTTACTGTCTTACAAATCTACTAATGTCTTAAAATAAAATAAAAATATTTGTCAATGTCATTGTCCATGAAGTATGCTGAATTTAACTTTAAATTTTCTCATGGTTTTATAATATCGTAAGTAAATTTACCTATGTATAATATCTGCTCCCGTGATTGTTTTACATATGGATATATTTGTGTGTTGTATTAACTTCTTTTTTTAACCATCAATTTTTTTTCTGAAACCTGTCATTGAGGAAAAATACACATAATAATAATAATATTATGACATAACATAAAAGTTACATCACACCAGCCCTCATCGTATATGAAACCTCTCAAGACATTTCTCGAATAGTCTAGTAGGCGTATTTCAAGAAGAAAATAAATGAATTGTAGCGACGAGGAGGCATAGGAATATCGAATAGGTATATAGTGAAGTGGAGGAAGAATTGTTACATGAGTACCTGCTTTACCTTCAGAACCTTTATTTTTTTTATATATTTTTAATAAAAATCACTTCTCACTCTGAATGTGGAAGTACCTATCCTTAAGAAATAAAACAAAGGATTTCCGATTTATAAGGTTAAAGTTTGCCCAGTCCTGCTAAAGAGTATATCTATGTAACGAATGTTAAATTTCCGTTGAAGTACTTCAATATTATCACAAACATCATCATATTTCTCTATACCTACTCATACATATTATAGTGGAATATTTGACGAAATTCCTCTCAATTATCTTAATATAAATGTATAACTCTCATCTACCGGGAATTATAAAAATATACTTATTTACTGTGAAATTATTCTATTTGCTTATCTATAGAGTATCTATTGGATTTGTTTTTGAATTTTGCAAGAGAGTGTTTATACATTAACTAATTTAATTTGATACTTCATATTTTTTTTAACACGACAAATAATACAGATAGAAAAATACATAGACTTTTTAAATAAAAAAAAACATAAATAAAAAAACACCCTCCTTGTAAAGACAAGTCTCGTGTAAAGGAAGGTTAACATAACCGTATTTATAAGAGCTGGCTGTAGGATATTGTAAAGGCAATAAGTCCGTCTTTTGCCGGCTTGATTTACATTCTTATAGGTAAACAAATAAAGATTCATAAATATTTACCAAACTGCATCTAAGTTCTACATGCATGTATTATTTTTTTGTTAATTCGTTTTGTTACAAACAATATTCATACAAACTTATTGCTATTTAGTAAATGTTACTGCTAAATTCAAATTAATTTCATAGAAATTTAATATACCTACCTTATGTGTGTACTTTTCAAAAGCTTTACTGCCAAAATTCAATTTCATTCGGTAACAAAGTGTCCGGATATTTGGTAATCGATATTTAATGCTTCATTAATTATTATTAAAATCCAACCCCTGTTACCTGTTGGAGACAGTTATTATTTCTCCAACGTTCCTCTGCCTTAATGTGATCTATAAACACTTCTAAATTATTTATAATTACCATACGTTATTATTTTTCATTAATTTGAAATGGGTCGAAAAAATTACATTATATATGTAAAAATATAAATGAACTACATTCACAACATTATTGTTATTAAACCTTACATGAACTAACTATGTGTTATTAATAATAATTTACTTATTGATAGAACTTTTTTCATAACATTGCAATAAGTTTTTCGTTTTGTTCGTAATGCAATTGAAAAACAAAGTTCTATCCTCAATGGTATCAACAGCTCTATTTCTTCTCAACGAACGGAACCTGTTTTCGAATTAAGTATCAATAAAGACTCGTGTCTGCGTCATAGAAATTAAGCCTGGTATAGTTTATTCTGTTAATTAAGATGCGCAGACTAATTTATGACTCAATTGTTCAAAGGTGTGTGAATTTACATCTAGAAAACATATTAAAGAATTAAAATATATATACATTAACACTGTTTATTTATTAAAAAGGTAATTATTACTAGTAACTTGAGCACTTTCGTCAAAAGAGGTTAGCATTTTCAAGAGAATAATTTAATCGATAAATTCAAGCTTTCTTGATTTACTCTAGACTCAAGACGCAAGAGTTATTATATTAATAATTATCAGTGAAAAATGAAAAGCAGTGTTGTTAAATAGCTCCTACTAGCTATACCATCGTTAATTTAAAATTTATGTTTTTTAATAAGATTTCCAATTTAAATTAATTTTAACGACTTAAATTCTATTATTTCTGTATATACGAGTAATCGCTGTTTCGCAACACAAGTTTGCGATATTATGTGAGTTATTAAAATGAATTACTCTTCACATTGCAGCTCTAAAGACAATTAATTATGAAGAAAATAATTAATATTCCTTTTTTTACTCTCTTATATCTATTTAATTAAATTTAAATAAATAGATATGATTATTAAATAAATATGTCAAATCAAGTATTCTGTCATAAAAATGTTAACTGATTACATAATATCATTTATAACAAAAAAAAATTTTTAAATGTAGTTATAAAAAAAGTAAGTCAAGAATATATATTCATCTTATACATGTATAAATCTTTCATAAAATATCTTAATATTGCAAAACTTAATGTGCACGTAACTATTGGAAAATACTTTTTTAAACACTCTTTTGAAGTCCATAAATTTGGTGTTTTACAGGACGTATCTAGTAACTAATGTATCCGTTCATAGCAGTGTCATCTTATTTTCACTTAGGATCACATAAATCATTTTTATAATTTCAGTTTTTGAAAATGTTCGGTGTTGGAATGAGCACATTCTGCGTCAAGTGTTGGTGAAGATAGGTTTTATACTATAAAATGGCCAAAGTGTTGTGTAAATGTTTTCTAAAAAAATAATAATTAATATCGTTGTTATTGCCATTGTTATTAATAATTATTAAAATTGTGATATTGTTGTGGGTGCTTTTTGTACCCAATCGTGTAAATATAATATTAATATTTTATAATAAATATTTTTATAATAAATGTCTACAAGATGGAAACGAGATGAGATGTGGGCAGCAATGACACGATCCATAGAAATATTAGTCGCCTTCTTTGAGTACTACTCCACGAGGTAAATATATTACTTTTACACTAAATACCTAAGTATCTATAAATTATATAGGTAAATAATACATATGATACCTGTTTGCAGAAGCTTTATGAACGGTTAACTAAAGTAAGATGGACGATTGTAATATAATCACTTCAAGGTTCTTGAGTTCTAACAATACAGGAATATTAAGTGAAAACTCTTCGGTTCTTTGCTTGTTCCCTCTTTCTTTCGTCCTCTCTCTCTTCTTCTAGTTAGTACTCTGAACTCCGGGATACTTCCATTGTTAAAAGTCTTAAACTAATATGCATATATTATACAATACACTGTCTTTTACAAGATCTCGTAAATATTGTAGGAACTTTGGTAGAATTTAGTAGTGGATGTCACAAATTTATGAATATAAATAGAATGCTCTTTTGTACAAAAGTTTTTTTTATTTTTTTTATTTATTAATGAAAATAATACATTGAATAAGAAATATATACATCTTATGATAATGAGTCACGCCAAATCTAAAAGATTTGTCGGCGTGTTCTCTTACAACATACTATATACATATATTAACCTAATACGACATTAACCTAAATACAAAAATAATTATTAGTTATATATAAATCCACACTTTATTAACCATTCCCTGACTAATTTTTTTGCAATATTTTTACTCTTGCATTTTTTAATAGATACCGGCATCATATTAAGAATTTTTGGCACGTTATATTCAAATGTTCTTTTTCCGTATTTATTATTGAATTTAGGGACTACATATCCTTCATTAAATTTAAATCTTGTGTGATGCATATGTCGAGGTTTTTCTTTATATTCGGTTTTTGAAAACTGGTCAAGGACAACTCTCTGCCAAAACAAGCCTTTAGCAGATAATACATTCAACTTATTGAAATACAGAGAAATATTATTTCGCGCCGCGTTCCAAATTTCTTTTTTTACTATTAGTCTTAATATCGATTTTTGTGCGAACATTACCCTTTTCAAATTAGAATTAGTACAATTGCCCCAGCTACCAATACCATATCTGATTAAAGATTCTGCCAAAGACTTGTACACAGTAACAAGTGTGGACCTCGGTACAAAATATTTTATCTTAAATAACATACATGCTATAGATCTTAATCGCTTACAAATAATATTTACATGCTGATCCCACTTAAATCTATCGTCTATAGTTACACCTAGATATACAAATTTATTTACATTATCAAGACATGGACAATCACAAGATATGGGGAGCTCAACATTTTTATGTATACACACATAACTATGCGAAACGATCTTCGGTGCCACACCAGCCGTCGCAATACTTGGAGATCTGACATGCATTAGTTTGGTCTTTTTTGCGTTGATAATTAAACCATAGTCATGTTAATGACATTACATTTTAATAAACTTACAAATAATAATACACGTTGTAAAAAAGTACTAATGTGAATGAGGTAGTGTATGTTTTTGAATAGATTGGTTTGAAGCTTCAATGACAATCTATCTACAAATAACACAGCACGCTCGTTTACGTCAGAAACTCACGTAATATATTAAAGTACACATACGTTCCTCAGTAATTTTATATACCTACTACCAAAACACTTCTTTATTAAAATGAGAAGACAGAGATATTCATTTTCGTACTTAAAACAAAAATGCTATTTAGATTATTCATTGCTACATAATCAATTATTGTATTGTCTTTGAGAAACAAGTAAGTGGTATTAATAATAATTATTATTATACAGTACTTCCAATTTAATTATTCCTGTCATAATATAAAACTAATTATATTTGCGTTTATAATTATTGTATTCTTTGAAAAGCACCTACCATTACATGAGCTTTTCTGAGGCTCAATAACGACATCTGAGGAAAGAATAATGTTTTGTTACAAAAACTTATTACTCAATAATAATACACAGAAATATTATCTGACGACCGAAAAACAAAATGGCCTATACTATTTTTGTGCAACAGAGCTAATAAATTTTAAAATATTTTGTTTAATGTAACTCACAAATACGCCCTTACCAAACAATAAACCTCAAAATATCTTATGAAATCTTTCACATAATTAATAGTTTAAGATAATAATATACCTACGTAGTTCAAGATAAAGTCGTGCGATAAGCTTTTTTAAAAGTTCAGGGTAAAAATTTCTGATAAACTCCAAACCAGATTTTGTAAACTTTCAACCAAGTATTGATGCGTACGTGTGAGAAATAGCTAAAAACTTTCCAATTTCAGCTTGAATTCTCTCCAGGTAAAAATTGATAGAATTGAAGTATTTTGTTTTTAATGTTGGATTTTTAGAAAACCTTGTGTTTGCAAAAGTTTATCGTAAATGCATTGGCGTCTTAAAACTTTCCAATACTTTTTCGTTTCGGTTCACTAAATACAAGCGATATCTGAAATATAATAAAATATGAAGTTTTAGTGTTTCGAAAATGTATTTAGGTGTATGATATTTCTCTCAATGTTATTTCATAAACAACCATTGAAACAAAATTTATTTTTACATAATCGTATACAGGTAAGAAACAAATAACAAATAAGAAATAAACAATATTAAATAATTTTGGTGATAATGTTGGTAGCTATTAGAAAATATATCATATGTATATAAGTAAAAATACCTATATTTTGTGGGTCAAATATATTATTACCTATAAAAAAAAAACTTTTATACCCAAGGTTTGCTTTTTTATTCTTTTTTTCGACAAATACCTAAAGCTGATTGCTGGAAGCGCCTTAAAAGAAACATCAACCTTTCGTCAACGTTTTAATTAACATAATAATTTCATTTTATAATCTAGAAGGTATAAAGTAAGCAAGGTAAAGTTTTTATAATCAACATTATACGTTTCATTACCAGAATAAATTTGAAGAATTATCTTGAAAACTGGAACGGTGATAATGTATCAAATATTTTCCTTGCAAATTTTTAGAATGACCAATCTTTCTGTTGAATCTTAATATTTTACTTTGTTTAAATATTTTTAAATGAGAAATATCGAATGAAAAAATAAAATGTCGGTGTTCTTACTAAAAATACTTCTGCTTGAAACGTATTTATTGCCTGCAAACCTTACTAGGACTGCGGTGTAAAGGGATTGATAGTACGCAGATTGATTCATACTATATACCTTCTTCTATCAGTGCCGTATCAGATCCCTTCGACCTTGGAAATCACTCTGGAGAATGCTCCCCTGTCCCGCGCTATTCGAACCACTCTCTCACCTGTCGTCCATTGCCGTATATTACGCAGCCACGACATCTGCTTCCTTCCCACTCCACGACGTCCCTTAATCTTACCCCCTTTTATCAACTGCAGAAGCCGATGTTTATTGCCTCGCAGAGTGTGGCCTAAGTATGAGACTTAACGAATCTTAATATTTATAAGGTGAATATTTAATGCAACTATACCAACAGAAAGTATTTTAACACTAATATTGTTCTATTCTTTAATACTCAAAGATCAATATTATTAGGAAACATTTTATTATGTAACGGGGATTTCATATCTCTTAATTTATTTTGAGTAAAGTATCTAGTATAAGAAGAAGAACATAGAAAACTTTGAGTTTACTTGAGGATAATATGATTCTCTTATCGGCTTCTTTTCTTTCTTTCTTTCTTTTTTTTCCGGCAAGGCACCCGACATCGAGTGAATTATGCCTATATATACTCACTGCTGTGAGTACAATGTCTTAACGTAGTGGGTATTCATTAGTACATAACTACATAGTAACTACCGTTTCAGTCGCCACGTGCGGCAAGTACAGCTCAAGGGCATTGGGATCAATGAACTCCCCGCCTGAGTAACCAATACATGCACACCGCTTGTGTGGCGACATCGTTGCAATCACAGGGCCGTTTTCAGGAATATATTTGATGTTAAATACATCGTAGTCTTACTAAAAAAAAATCTTGTCAAAATTTATTACTATTTTTTTAATAATAATTTGTTTCAAAAACTCTTATCGGCTTCATTCACTCAAAATTTTATAGTAATACCTCTTTATCCGTATCAATTATTAAAAAAATGGCACCATGTTATTTTAATTTTTTAGATAATGTGGGAGACATTTCCTCATTTTTTATACTAAAATACATATAGTTCCATATTATTTTAACATAAGAGATATTGTCTTTTAAAATGACAATGTTATGAAACTAAAACCAATATTCTGCTATTATTAACATAACAAAAGCTGTTCACTCTGTTCCAATTATTACATTTGTCATCATTACCCATATTAATAAATGTCTGAAAATATTAAAGGTATAATAACATTAACATTACCTACTGAAATTTTACGGCATTCTATAAAACTGTTAAATTTTATTTAATGGATATCTTAAGGGCTTGTTTTTTTAAGATGTGCTTTTTGATGACATAGTTATTTTAAATGCCATCTCATAACTTTCGTGGTTAATATCAACTTATCAATAAAAAAAAAAATATTAATGCAATTTAAACTTTTCATAGAGTTATTTAACTCTTATTTGTAATAATATGATTATTTATTTACATCTTTTAATCTTATAAAGATTTTTTTATTATTTTGTCAAAAATGTATAACCTTACGTTTAGATTAAACGAATATAACATCTAATAAAAAAAATATAACATTTTTTAGCATACAGGAGACATTAAGTATCAACCTAAGTATTTTATCAGATTTTATGAAACATGTAATGTAGAATAAAAAAATAAATATTATTCCAACAAGTATAATACTTTTTTGTTATAATAATAAATATTTCTTAAGATTTGTCCTTGGATATGTTGTACACACGTGTTTAAACTAAAATTAGCCTTATTGTTATGTAATAAAAAATGCCATAAAATTGTATTATGACGTTTACATGTTGTGCTATTGAACTTCAACCTTGCGTAAATTATAACACTATCGCTCATTTCAGGTACTCAGACCAACACGCTAGTAAAAAACGTCAAACATGTGAAACAATAATATTTTTTATTAAACACACAATCATATATCAGATAAGTATTTCATACAAGGTTAAGTTTCATATATATTATACTTGCAAATTATAAAAAATGAGTTGATACATATGTGACGAGAGTAATTAAACATTATAAGATGTTCAAAAAAATAAACAAGAAATGAATGACATAAAAATGTATACTAAAAAAATATTCTAGAAAACAAAAATCTATGTACCTATAAGAAAGTATTATAATTTTGAATTCTCATGCAGAGTGCTTCAAAAAAGAAGTTTTAAGAATGAAAATCATGAGAAACTACATGAACGTGGAGAACATGAAAGAGTCTTTCACCCACAAGCTTATTTAGTGTAACATCCTCTCTAGCTATGGTATAATAAATAAAGAAACAGATATATTTACTTAGATTACAAACAAACGTAATAGAGTAGATGAATTTTTGAAGCTAGCTTAAATGGAAGTCTTTAGATATTTGTGATATTTTGACGATTGAAGATATTTTATTTAGCTACATGTTTATACATTTCTTTGATTGTGTGTACTTAGACAAGTACAGGTAAACGTTACTTGGTAATTAACGTTTCATGAATCTACTTGTCTCTGCTTCATAATTTACAAGATTGTTTACATTATTACTGTACTGAATATTTTATGGAATTACTACAACAGCGAGTACCGCAGCACTACATACATACATAGAACACATAGTTATGAATACAAAGAGACAGTATTACTTAAGCGACCACCTTGACAGTGATAAATGTTCCTATCATTCAATTAATTAACTACTTTTTTGTATTATGTTTGGTGAAAACATATAAAATAAACATGGATGGTTCAACAGGTAACGTGTACTTTCTTTTGTGAATGGTTTTCAAATCAACCTCCGTCATTTATTCAAAGTAACGGAAGTTTTTTTTAACATCACGAACTTTTTTGTAAACATGGTTTTGATAATGTTAACGACAAAGTTTCTTCGGGCACGCTACACGCTTAACTCTACCTTTAATGTAATCACTCGTGATTTAAAATTAGTTTTCACGTTATATTTTTAACCATACGAGTTTAATTAAGTTAAATTGGCCAGTATATATTTTTCCTCTTCTTTGGCTTTATCTGCTGTTGGACATTGGCTATACCTACGCTTAGTTTTCAGAAAAATATACACACCACGTTAATGTCCTTCTAACGTACAATTCTCTTAATGTTTATTTATTTATTTTTTTCTAATAAAACTGAAGTTTACAAATATGCGTGTATACATATTTATGAAGAACGGTTATTTCACTTTTTTCTGTGAAACTATAGAAGTTGCTTGTATCAGGCGCACCTAAATGTGAATTATACATATTGAGAATTTTGTTAAACTGACTTAACAGTCCAAAAGTTCTTAACAGTTAAAAAATCTTTAGGCTATAATTTATTGTGAAACACTTGTATCCAATCACATGAATTCAGCGAAGCTGTGAAAAATTTATGAAAAATGAATAAATACGAAAAAAGAATTAAAATAGTACTATTATATGAAAAGGGTGATACAGAAACAGCAACTCACCTATCTTTAATTATTTAGTATAAGATATCACGTAATACGAATTATACATTCTATGCGATATATTATCGTTCATTTATTTCAGCTGTGATTACAATAATAGGTAGCATGGTAACCTTTCCCAACCTTCGATAACCATAAACCTGTCTTTTCTTATTTTTTCACGGTAAAAAATATATGGTAGATATGACTGTATCCTCACTATTTTTCTTTCCTTTATCACAATGGTTTGGTGATTTTTGACAACATTAAGTATAGTAACGACATGTTGGAAAGGTTTTCCTTTATTAAAAAGAATTACTCAGTATAGTATTATAATATATGCGTCTCCCTTGTCCATTATTCATCTCTATTCTTTGCCTTTGTGCTCAAGATCTTTGACATCTATTATAAGTATTATTCTTTATTATTATTATTATCAGAACAAGCTGATAAAAAGGTCATGTATGATACAAATACCTATAATAAGCCAGCTGAGAGCATTTCAATTTTACATCTGCTAGTCGTGATTAGTACTACAATATGTTTCTACGTGATGTTACTTTTTTAATCTGATTAAAAATTCTATTTGTGTTGTTCATTTTTCAAGCCGCTTTTTGATTATAAAAAAACTATTCGAGTTCATCTGATATTTTAAATTGCTTATATTTCTTTTGTTTATTTGAAATTCAATTAACTTTGAAGATAAATTGATTCAGGACATTTCCACAACATTTCAATGTTATTCTTATTGTAATAAAATAAATATTATTTTAAAGAATAGCTTTGAAGCATTGAGGGTTTTGGTTTATATATTTTTTCGTCTTGAAATATTTTTATCATAAATAAACTAAAAATCTTTTTACTTATTTTAAATATATACAAAAAAAACTTCAAACACTGAACAAAAAAGAAAAGGTGTTTTAGATTTGTTTCTCTGATCAGTCCTTCATTTGATCCTCGACGATATTTTAAATCCATTCTTTGTTATCTTTTTTAGAAATATATTCATAGTTTTTTTTTCAGAACAACACGTACTCGAGTTTCGAAAGTCCGCACGTATGAACATCCTCACAGAAAATAATATACACATCTATCTCGGGTCTGTACAATATTATTAGTGTATATTTTTAGTAAATATTACTTCATGTCCAAGCTGAGATGAAAATTCCTATTTACTGATGTGGAACCTTTGCAAATATCTACTCTCTAATATTTCTGAAACAATTTCGCACAAAATAACTTTTGTAAATCAATATCCTAATAACTTAAATATCTAGTCACTCGAATATATTTAATATACCAAAATATTTTATTCAATATTATATCCATATTAAAATTTACATTATTTTTATATTACAATCAAATCGTCCAAAATTTTCATGATTTTGAATAAATTCAGAATGATTCATTTCGATCTGTTTACATAAATCTACTGGACTTTTTGATGTCAAAAGATAAAAAGGACAGTAGCACCTTAATGGTACTCATCCAATATTTTAAGATGATACCTACGCTTTGAGAATAAATTATTGTTCTGATTGCGTAATGTATACTCAGCATCTGTATTTATTCATAATTGTAATGTATACTCAGCATCTGTATTTATTCATAATTGTAATGTATACTCAGCATCTGTATTTATTCATAATTGTAATGTATACTCAGCATCTGTATTTATTCATAACTGTAATGTATACTAAGCATCTGTATTTATTCAAAATTGTAATGTATACTCAACATCTATATTTATTCATAATTGTAATGTATACTCAGCATCTGTATTTATTCATAATTGTAATGTATACTCAGCATCTGTATTTATTCATAATTCCTTCAACCCTTGTCATGTACATAGATAATGTACAAATCCTTGTAGATTTTGATAAATCATAAAATCATTTGTGACAAGCCATTTATAAATATAATTTACCTAGCTACAAATTTACATTTTCAAATCAATAGCAAAAAGTAAATAACCACCGTACAAATATTTGATTCTCGAAATTTCTTACCTTAAGGAGTTGTGTGATGCGTGTAAGATTTTTTATACAATATTTCAACACAAAACACTACGTAACTATAGATTTACCTTAAGTTGTTAGTAGTTCAGGTCATAAAATATTCAAACCTCAAAAAGAATTCTGACTTTTTCTCACATTTAACGCCCATAAAAAATTTTGTTCTCAAAAAAAATCATATACTTTATAAGATATTTGAGATAATTGCAGAGCAAATAAGTAAGTAAACCTAAGACAATAAGATAATTGGTGAAAAAAATAGTGTAAAAAATTGACAAAGCACATAGAAATCGTACTTACTCCTTTTTAGAAATCCGAATCATAGAGCCTTAAAATTAACATAAAATTTGAAAAAAGTAAATATGCCAAAGTCCTTACGTACAAAAAATTATAAAAAATATTACGTCATGTTAACATATATACAAGGGTATTATTTATATGTCATCAATATTATTGTACAATACATTGTGTATAATATTATATTAAAGAGTATTTTTGCATGAATGTACCAATACAAAAACACTTTTATAATTCAATACATACTACAGTCAGTAAAAGATACAGTCAGGGCTGTCAAATTCTGAATTCTCAAGAACGTTTTCTTAAACTGAAATCAAAACTCTTGACAAACGAATTGATAAAAATATATTTTTGTGTTTTAAAGAGAGAATGAAGAACGATTTCTGAAATTAAGGTTAGTGATGAATATTTGGAGCAAGTAACTGGGTACGTGTATTTGATAAATCTGTGTGTTAAAGAAAGTTATGGGTGTAAGAGTCAACAGTGTACTTCAACCTATTGTCAGTAATGGTAACGTATGTAACATGGCAAAAAGCTAGTGCACGTAGTAGTGGTGTAACGAATTTTCGTTTTCGCATTCGCATTCACGAATATTCGCATATTTCAAAGTATTCGCATTTGCAAAAAATATGCGAATGTTTAGCGAATATTATTTTTGTAATTAAGTATCGGATATTGGGTAAAAGTACCGGATACTTACCCGGTACATTGTAGAAAAAGGTACTGTAAGAAAATATTCTTTAAGAAAACCGAGGGTTTTGAAATATTTTAAATTCCTATACCATTTTGAAAATTCGGCGACAGGATGGTAGAAATTTTAATGCTTGAGCAATATTGTAGAAATTTAAGCAAGTCAATATTCGCTATTCACATTCGCGAATGTCGGCAACAAATATTCGCATTCGCATTCGCGAATATCCAAAATCACATATTCGTTACATCACTAGCACGTAGTGCTATTCTAGTGTCGACGCTTATGTATGCGAGCGAAACTTAGATATGGTTGAAAAAGAACGAATGTGGAATAAATGTTGTGGAGATGCAATCACTCAGAAGAAACATGCTGGTAAAACTTCGCAAAATAGTCGTCAATTAAGTAGAAAACAATTTATGTTCATGATTATACAAATTGTTAAATACTAGTGCAACTCACACTGACTGCTTCACTCAGTGGTCATATGAAGTTAGTTGAAATAATTATTATGAAACCACTATCTACTGAAAAAAAAATTTATTTAATTTATAAAATAACTTAAGATGAAGAGCTGTGACGTCAAAAACTTATAATGGCTCAACACCGTAATTACCTCCAGGATAAAAGAAATCTGGTTTGGAATCCCTAAGTATAACACATACACACTGTTTGGGGATATGAGTTTGTATATTCCCCATTGTATTGGAAATATAAATTGTATTCCGAACAACGAGATGGGAATACGCATTATAATAATAACCTTGTATTTTTATAATGATAAATATTCAGAGCGCGTCTCGTTTCCGCCATACTTAATCTGGAGAAGAAATTTGAAGACCGATATATTTTCATACTTTTTTATATGGAAGTCGTATTTTGTATCGACACCTACCCACATGTTTTTTTCTGTGAAATGACTCTTTTTTCACTCAATTAATACGTTAAAGATTTTTATTTTTTTACCACGTGCAATCATTTCACATACTTTTCTTTTCCATACAGGTGTGTACTAGATTAATATTCCCAGAAACGTGTATAACATAAGCAAACATAGTAGATATTTACCATATTTTTGTATCGATGGTTTGACTTCATTTTTCTACATGAACTAACCTATTCTTGTAATGTTTCGTTCTGTGTGTTTTCATTTTGATTAAATTCTGCATATTTCAAATGATCCGAATAGTATTCAAACTTAACAGGTTATAGGTTACCTCCTTTTACATTACACCGTTTCTATTACAACGATACAAAATTTTCAAGAATGTCGTTAGAACAGTTAATTTAATTAGCGCAAAAAAATACATTTCATTAAAAAAAAGTCAAACAGAATAAAGTTTGTTAGGTGCTCATTTTTTACATAGGCGTTGATATATTATCACCAAAATCTATCTTTATATTCCCATATCGTAGAAAATACATTTCATCTAACTGTGGGTAGATTTCTGTGACGGTTCTACTATGTATGAATATCATCTAGGTAAAAACTCCTCCGTAGACTCATTCATGTTTTACTAATTGGGGCGTTGTCGTGATTTTGTATTATGATTATGTGAAAAATATAATGTAGGTATAACAAGCATATTTCTCTTACTATCATTTAGGTATGTGGTTGCCGATTTATTTATAGTATTGGTACATAAATAGTAGAATTTCATAATTAGATAGATTGAAACAAGTATTTCTTTCTACTACTGATTTAACAAACACTAGAAAGATATTATTCGACTTCTGAGTTCATTATCAATTGACAATATTATAATAAGGCTTGTTTCAAAATATCCAATGTGGGCGCTGATTTTTGGCCACCCATGTTCACAACCAAATATAGGTGGTTTAAACATGACAGAAAATACCTAAATATAAATTAGCACTATTTTTTAGTTGCAGAAATTTAATTTTTAAGTCTTATATGAAAGGGACCGATTAAAATAACAAAAAACATTATATTTTCAATAAAGTGTATGTCATACAATACTCCGTATGCTCAAATATACTCGTATGAGTAGATACCACATTTTACTACAAAAATCATTCTCATTTGGACCGGCTAGTAAATGTCAACGGAATTTGCATAAAAGCACCGAACGCCATGTAGATCTATTTTTTCGTTTTTTTAATTGGTTAACACTTTTTTAATTATTTTGAATAAGAATTTTTCTAATATAATAACTCCCAAATTGATCTCAGCGCTTTTGAAATAATGCGAATTTAATTTTAGTAGATTTTCAAATTCAGCATTATCTAATGAAAGTTCATTGAATGAAATATTCTCTGCGGAATCGCATTAACAGCTATCTCTATTATTTTCACCGAATTGCTAACTCATTTATCTTCCTACAGTATAAGCACTACCTATCTTTTATAGTTTACTTGAACTATGTGACGTAACAAAACTTGAAAGTAAAATAATAATTATGTCGGTTGTATTATATAGTAGTCACGCTGTGTAAAAGATTATTGAAGACTTACTCCCATACCCGAATATCTCATAAGTTGGAAATTTTCTATTTATCCGCTCTTCTAAGCAAAACTTTTGTCCTCACAGGCAGGCCTTACATATTGTAAAACAATAACCGAATTCAGGAGAAATGTAGGTAATAGACAAAATTCTATACTTATCAACAATTGTAGTAGTTTTGATTGTTCAAAATTTTCGTATGCGCGCAGTGAATTTTTTGTTTAATAAGAGGTTTAAATAAATTAAATTTATTAAAAATATTATGTAAAATAATGAGCGTATTGAAAGCTCAATGTGTGTCTCTATTCCGGGAACAGTCTTGAAGTATGGCTGAAATTTGTAAATACATAAAACAATATAAGTATTTAAAATGGTTTGAAAAAAATATTCTACAAAAAATCCATCTGTTGTAATCTTGTTAATTTGACAATAAAAAAAATTTCACTTGGTAAACATTTCTCATGTATAATTTTATAATGTAATAACACACGGCACGTGTAGCCACTGCATGAATATTTTTAACGAAATACACCACTGTATGTAACTTTTTACAAGATGACATATTAATGTACTAAACATGAAATATCGAAAAACTCTGTGTTCCAATAAACGTCAAATAAGAATATTATGTTTGTATACATAACAAAAAAAGTAATTATGAAAAAATAACATTACTAACACAAATAATCGATATAATTTTGAGTGAGACATCAATCATTTCAATAATTTTATTAAGAGCCTGTATATCTCATTTACAAAAGTCTTTTTCTCTTTTGATGTATCAATAATTAGTTTATCTTGAGATGCAACAAACCATAAAAATAATGGCGTAATAAAATAATTTCCTCTCTTAAGATGAATATTTCATAATAATTTCATAAATAATAGCTACGGATTGGAAAATATTTATTCCCAATTTCAGTAAAAAGAGTCTATGTATTTTCTCGTGCTATATCTCTAGCGGGGAAGGCAGAGTGAACGTCATGCCATAATAATTTGTTCTAACATACTTCTTTCGTTTTCTCCATATCCATGTAATCTATACATGTACGCCGATTTCTGTTACTCTACACGTGGCCATCTTTAACAGTTTGTTCCACATAATTCTCGAATATCCGCGCTTTCAGATATCTACTTACATCTTCTTCGTCCTTTTTTCAACGCCCATTCGCTTCACATGTCAATGTCATGTGAAGCGAATGTCATTGAATCCTTAACACAAAAAGAAAGAGACACAGTAAATAATATATTTCAAGTTATCATCGTAACTGATATTTCCGATATACTGTAAATGCATACAATTGAAAAATTCCAATTTTGATGCCATTTCTTGTTTGTTTTCTTTCTATTTTGTACTACGTTTCCGCCTTTCAAAACTCTGAATTCCATTTCCAACAAAGCGATATATTATTATTATACTTAACACTGTCAAAATATTTACTATAATGGTGACCCAAAAAATTAAATAACATTGTAAGAAACTTTTCCATTTCTTCAGAGCACGGCAATACTTACATATTTTTAAGACACAGATGGTTTTATTTTGATTTATTGGTTTACTTGTAAAAAAGTTGTACACTTTTTTTTATTCAGCTATACGAGTATAAATTCTTTTTTTTACCATTTTCGTTATTTTAGATGTAATTTTAATGAATCATGAATCATACGATTTTATCTCAAATTTGAAATAAAAAGTGAAAGAAAATACAACATTTCTTAAAGTCAAACATTTACAATATTCATATTTCAATTATATTTCATCAAGAAATCCTACATAGTAAAAAGAGCTCTAATATCTATATAATAAGGGATATTGTAGAGAAAGAAGAAAGCAGATGTCGTGGCTGGACAATATACGGCAGTGGATTGAAATAGCGCAGTTTTGAGAACTGGTTCGAACAGCACAGAACAAGTATGTAGACATTCTCCATAATCATGACTAACATCGGAAGGTTCTGATATGGCAACATAATATCTATCGTCATCAATGTATAGATTTAATCTTTTAAAGTTCATATTTACTATAAATCCTCACAAATTAAGACTTTATGTTTTATTTCATGTCGATGCACCCGCAATCGAGTGAAATATGGCTATATTTTATAATAAAATGTACTTCTCAAAATGTAATTAGGTTGCAATAAAAGTCATCATAACACGTAAAATCAAATACATTTACCCATTTATCATAATTGTTACAAAATACATAATGTAAAAATACCCAGTCAATAATATTGTGACGGTGAAAATTTGAGCTCTTGAAAGGTGAATTTTCGTAGAAATTTAATATCATTTCGTAACCATGTTGTGTTAAAGTCTCGGAAAGCTGGCGTATACTTTGCAATATTTAAAAAATATAATTCAAATATTTTTAGTTTGGAATAAACACATTGTAGAATAATTATCATTTCTTCATAATATACAGATAAACAGTTAAAAATCAATCTATTCCTTCAAATTTGAACAGAGCTCGTGCTTTGAAAATATTATGAGTACCTACATTGAGTTTTGTGTGGTTTTGTATTGACATCTACTAGTATCTGCGTGGTAGGCCAGAATAGAAGAGTTTTACTATTATATTTTTTCTATGAATGTTTGGGCTGTATACCATCTATTATTATAATGTTAGAATAGGTATACCTACCTACGTATGGTATGGTTGGGCTTAAGTTGTATTAATATGTTATTATGTATATACTGATAAAAGCTCAGGCCGTTTATTGATTTAATAAATATTGAATAAATAAATAAATAATATTATTTCAGTATTGAGAGCACTTTGGTATTCAATATAACGAATGTGGATAATTTTCTATTTTGTATTTGGGTCTATTGTACAATGTTGTTCATTGTTATTGGTGGATTTCAAAGAGTCTTATTATGAGAAAAAAACATTTCCATTTGACTAACAGGAATTTCAATGTTTTCCAACAATAGGATCCCTTACAATGAACAACATACATACTTGATGTTACCAAAATTTGCTGTCGTTGAATACTTTTGTTTGTAAGCACTATTTGTGACAGGTACTAGAATTCACACCGTTATTGGCTAATTTTTCTTATATACTCTTATAACCTACATTTATGCATGTAAGCTACTTAAATGAGTTTCATTTATTATTTTAAAAAGACGATTTTGGTTAGAAAACCGTATATTGTAAACTGTGCATTGAATACAACCCCAAATACACAGTAAGCACATTGAGCTACATGCTTATTTTTTCATAACAAAGAACACAAAATAGACAATAACTACCATTTTTTGCGTAGATAAAAAGGTTATCAAAGCTCAGTTATCATCCAACAAAATGCACCACGATTAATTAAAAAAAAAAAGGTAACGTTCCGGTCGTCTTAACATGCAAAACATTAAAATCATTGACGACCAAATTATTATATGCCTAATAAATTGAAGTTTTTTTTTTGTATTCATCACTTATATTTATGCATAGAATAGTATACGATGAGTTAATAAACACAGGTACCATTACTTTATAAACCTTACGAAAATATAACTAAGTTATTCCGATGTCTTAATTTAATTCCTTGATTTGTAACACTAATAAATGGATTCCAAAAGTGCTTTCTTTGCATTATACCCTGTTTACCTACTTTATTTTTATCTCATCATAATACTACGCGATAGAATACAAAATTGTTTCCATGCCATGAATGACAATGAAGTCGAAGCGTGAAATATTTATAAACACATCCAATATATTTTTGAATCTAAAATCAAGTACAATCTACCATCGAAATGAAACAGTTTCCTCACTGGTGCAATACATATTTTTCAATAGCAGTAGCAATAGTAGTATGTATCAATATTATCGTGTTCAGTTCATTTAAAACTGTACATTATTAACTTGGTTCTCGTATATGTAACTAACCAGTTACTGGTAACATTATCAATAGTTTTCCAGGAATTGGAAACGTGACGTTTCCTTCTGTCTTGCCTATTGACTATTCTCTCCGATAAATTAAATTCTACCTTTCATATTGTAAATACGCAGAAGTAGAGAATTTACTACCACTTTATATGTTTACTAAATATTATCATAATTGTGAATCGACAGATCGTCAAAGTTTGTGTCACCTTTCTTCACGGGATATCAGTTCTTCCGTTTTTCATCAAATAAATCTGATCTGAATTTTCTTTTCACCGTCTTTTCATATTTTATTCTGAATTTTCTTCGGGGAATCAATACTCGAGGGGAACAGACAGTCAACTCATAACATAGAGGTCGCTTTTTAAATGTCACTCATGTATAACATCATGTCAAAAATATTTTTATGGGAGAACACAATTAAATTAAGTATCGGCAACACTCAAAACATTATTAAAAAAATGCATCATTAATTTCTATGGAAAATGTCCTATACCATCTCAAATATCCCAAAAGTGGTGTAACCAACTATATCTAATAAACGTGCAAATTTCCCTATCCTTGAAATCAAAATTAGGTATTCAGAATGGATGGACAAAATGTACACTGGACGATAGTTCAGTTTATTTTCATGAACTCTAGAAAAATAGTGAGATATTTGAAGTTTTCAGACAAATCAAAATTAAATAATTTACCATAAATAATTATGTTATTATATCAACAGATTCCATGGTTGTGAAGATAGACTATAACTAATAATCTGCCTAAATTATCATAATCAAGTCCTGATTGATATTTGGCGCATTTGAACAAATAACATTATAATAAATTATTAAATTATGTTATTCTTATAATTTCTTCTCTTGCTAACACAATGTAATATGAGGAATCTAAGTATTTCAAAAATAAAACATTATTATTGGTTACAGATATCTTAGTATCAAGAAGAAAAAAAACATCACGCAAAACTTATTTAGTTATGTCTCAAGTCAAGGAATATGTGTGCGGTAATAGTTTTATTTTTTGCACGATACAAGTCTTAGATTTTTATTATTATTTAGTTTGACAGTTATTGATGTTGACGCTTTATCTTGTAACCGATTCGTCGTAGAATAATTTCAGCATAAGCGAAATAAAATTTATACATTTCTTAATATAAGGAATAAAAACAAAATGAATGTATGACACAATATCGGTTTTATTTGAAAACATTATGGAAGCGGGAATATTAACAGTTATTTTTGTATGGCAGAAGCATCAGCGTATATAAATAATCACAGAGTTGAAATACATTTCACGTACAAAAAAACATGTAAGTAGGTATTTATTTCTTCCTGTTTTTTCCTTCAATCAAATTTGATAATGAAATTGATTACCACAGTAATGTTATTATAATTCAGCTCTCGTTTCAATTAAGTTCAATTAATTCAATTTGAATAATTAACGAATAGTGATTCAATCTGATCCTCAAAGGATGTTATTTATTTTCCATTGCAAATTACCTTTAATATAACTTGGAAAAAGTGGAACTGAACCTCTATTTATTTGAATGATTTTTTTCAGTTCTATCGTAATGAATAATAAAAGTAGAAATAAACTTAATTTAATATATTTTTGCTAATTTTGAAATTTTCCAGAGCCGTGCTTCCGTAAAAGATTAATTTAGTTGGATTTCAATAACTTATGATATTGATTTTTTGAAACAGACGGTAAAAATCCATAAAGAAATATCTTAATCCCATTGGTGGTATAGCAAACTTATTGTCCAATATCAAAAGCACTATTCCGACATCTATTATATTGAGATTTATAAGATATTTTTAACAGGCATTACGATTGTTTTTATGAGTTTTTCGATTATTTCTTTACAATACTTCCCTTTTTTTCATACATTGTATTAAAACAAACAAAGCACTTATCTAAATACCTAACGAAAACAAAAAAAAAATGTCAGTTATTGCAAATTCAGAGCCCATAAAAACCTCGAAAAAATAATATTATTTTATCGACATTCAGACTTATATTTCGTGCAAGCCTCGAGCAAAATATTATATCTACGATTCTACCCTACATTAGTTGAAACCAAACATTAACATATAGTCTAAGTTATTTGAAGCTATCTCGTCTACGTATTGTTTATTTTTATTTAATATTATTTATTCTACGAGCTTTTTTATATTAATAAAAGGCATTTTAAAATTATTTTAAGTAATGCATCGTGAAATGAAAAATTATGAATTATTGCATTTCAATGTCAAATGATTCAGTATGTTTTATGTCACGACTATAAGAGGGATTAAAAATAATCAAAGAAAAAATAAATGCTGTTGTTCTGAAAACATAGAGAGGGCGTTTTAGCGTTGTTTTAGCAGCGTTTGGCGTTCCTTTCTTACATTTTCAACACTTAAAATAGCCACGATGAAGATGAACAAAAAACAGCTTTTCGTTCTTATCAAAACTTAGTTCCAATCTAAAGATATTTTTCCTGATTTTCCATCAATTTATATAGTAAAAAAAACACCTCAAACTTTTTTCTACTGTATTAGAAATTTACGCAATATCAATTAATAGATTAAGGAATAAAATATAGATTTTCAGTTAATCAATTGCAACCAATAAAATTTATAATAAATAACCAGTGACAGCATAAAATAAATTGAATTTTTCGATGCTTTGATATTAATATGAAATACGTGAAAGCTTTCTCCGAGCTTATAATATATTACCATATTTATGTTATTGTTCTGTTGATTAAAGCAACATATTCAACTTACGCTGTATTTGTACAGTAAATACAATATGAAACCCATCAGTACAATAGGAAACACAATATTTATGAAAACAATAGTATAAACCATTTTATAATTCTAAATTGTATTAACAAAAGTAAATATTACAGTCGATTTTTAATGTGTCTGATGGATTTTATATATATTTACTTACTCCATAACTTCACATAGGATGTATGTATTGATAGTATGGTACGCGGGTTTCCTTATAGGGTAGGCGTTATATACCTATTTATTGACTTTGCTTTGTGATTGTGTGTATTATTTCTGTCCATATGTATTTTCAAATGTTTTGTAATAATGATGATGAATGATGATGAATATGAGATAATTAAAAAAAATATATTTTTCCACTCCATTTATGTCACCTTCTTCACAATCATTACGTGTACCGTTTATTCATAAGTATATTTCAAATTTAATATAAAATAAAAAAACTTGTGTTTTAAGCTAGCTTCATAATTTACCAATTTAATCTTCGATCGACCACATTTCCGAACAATTTTTTTTCTAAATCTCATTATTTCTAAAAAAGTATTTCAATATACATGTATATGTGTGTATCGTCGCGTTAGTGCCCATAATAGAAGATTCATCTTAGTTTGGGACTAGCTCGATCTGTGTGAATTGTCAATGTATAAAAAAAAATATTGAATAGCTCCTTTTTACAAACGTCTTATTTATATTGAATGGTTACAACATATCGAAGAATAATTTACTGTGCATAATTACCCTTCCATATTTAAGTACTTAAATCTTATCCTGCCATAAATGTCATACAACTAACCGCGTGTCACAGGAAGTGTGATATTAAATTGTCGCGAAATTTGCAAATACGTTTACAAACATTTCTCTACCGTTTGCTTAATACTGCGTAGTTGAAACATTTTAAGCATGACATGTAATTAAAATAAACAAATTATTCCTACAGTATAAAAGTATATAAAGCTACAGAATATTGTGCTTTTTCTGTATACGCACACCCTGATAGCAAATCAGTAGTACGCACACCCTAATAAAATATAGGGCAAACTTAATGGTTGAAATGGCACCATCATAAGCACAATGTTTTGCCTGACATAATACTATGTATGTGTCGATGATTCAGCATCGAACCATACACCCTTCCCTTTTAAGTATGATACATTTCACTAAAGTAATATATCACACACTATAAGCTATTAACTAGGTAAACTATAGCACCCTTGAATAAATTATTATGTTTCAATATTCCTTTTACGGTAACACTTTTTCAGGATATTCCTAACGTTATGTGGTATCATTGTTATAAGTGCAGTGCATTTTGAAAGGTGATCTTGCTATTTATGTCGCGTAGAAGTTGATACTTGTTTTTTTTTTTAATTTTCAAAATAACACTGGAGAATATGCTCTTAGTTGCTATTGAAAGAAAATTTCTTTGCTAAGTTACCAAAGCGGATATATAAATGACCAAAAATGTTAACGCACTCAAATAGTTCTATCAAATTACTTTAAATATCTGAACTCTTCCTATTGTTTATGATAAGTGCATAAATTTAATTACTGAATCATAAAATATGTATGATCGTTGAAAAGGATGTGTTGTGTGGTAAAAATCTGAGAGATCGGGTGCGTAACAGTGTTATACGAGTGAATCTGGAATGGGAATTAGTGTAATAATCAAGATGAATGTAAATAAGTTAGTATGGTTTGGGCATGTGGAAAGGATGAATGAGGACTGAATTACTAAGAAAATATATTTGACTGAGAGGAATGGTGCTCGGAGACGTGGCCGTCCGAGTATCAAATGACTGAAGCGATAGGTGCATGCAAGTTTAGGATGAAGTGGTGCTCGATTCTTTCTGCCTACCCCATGATTTTATTTATGTATAAATTAAATATGAAACATTTATTTAGAAGCATCTTTATATTCATCCTCGTATAAGATAATTTCATAATAACAATATATTTCAATTTATATCTTCTTCGTAACGGAACCTGAGATCATTTCACGTTTTTAGAGAAGATACATAATACTATTTAATCACTCGTAAACGTGGATGGCCTTATTAATAGAATGGAATATTGGAAATTTGCTGTAAACGTTTATGAATATCATTTCTATATAAAATATCGTGACATATGATTCGTCCCATATCGATAATAATAATTAAATAACACGTGCTTAGATATTCTGTTTTGTTAGGGAATTAATATATGTATTTGAGTTTGTTCATATGTGCATAAATTCATAAATTATAGCCAGTATTCAAGGGTGTAACTAGATGTATTTAGAACTTCTATGGATATGGAACACCCGTCTGAAATAATTGCATAAAATCTTAAGATCTAACAATAGAAATAACAACGAGGTCGTTATGTTAAATAATTCATCATTCAATTGGCAAAAGTAATTACACCAAGGTGATATCAGTTTTTACGTAACTTTGACCGCTTAATATCATTTCTCGGAAACATTTATACGCAATTCGATTTTTTTTTTTGTTTTTGCTAATTTAATGTTTGTTTCCCAAGTAAAAAAGATTTGTAAGCTAGTTTTCCAATAATAATATGACTATAGACTCTCAAAATTTTACGAATATATACATATTCAATGAAGTAATAATATTTATAAGAATAATAATAACTCTGTATCTACAATCACTTTGTACTTATTTTTCATTAATCTAACAAAATAAATTGGAAATAGGTCAAAATGTAATTAAAATAACCAATCAACCGTGAGTATCTCATATACATGAGAATAAATATACCTACACGAACCTCGGAATAAATTAACATCACTGAAAATATAAAAATAGTACTATTTAACCCAGCTCTATTCAGGAAAATATTCAACCACTATTGAACCAATAACAGACCTAATTTAACTATAAGTGTGTGCCTATATGTATTTGTTGATAGAGTGTAATGCATGTGGTTATGTTAGCATGTTTTTTGTTTAATATTATTGGTTAATTTTATGTTTAACGACGTGCGTGTATGAGAAACTGTATGAATGTGGAGGAAGCGAAGGAAGTGTGTAAAGATAGATCTGTTCCGTTCTCTTTGCCTACCCTACTTGGGACACGGCGTGAGGGTATAGTATAATAGTATAGTATTTTATGTTTTGTAATTGCAGATTGTGTAATTTTTTTGTTTATGTTGATTTTAAAAAGATGAATAAATAAATAAATAATTTGGTCTATCTACCTTGGAAGAAATCGTCTTCTTCCTTTTGTCCCTTGAGTGATGATAAATCTTTTCATGTTGGTATGTCAAGAGGACAAGAAAATAATGATCAATTATGTAGTAGAGGCAAATGAAGTCAAAAACTGTTAGGTCACGATCCTCAACATTGAAAAAAAGCAATTCAGGTTAAAAAATGTATCGGTTTCTTTTTATTATGATTATTTTGTTAACTTCTGTCAACTAGAGAATATTGCATTATAACATGTTGAAAAAAATCGATGCAATAAATTTCACTAGAGTAGGTACCTCAAATTCGCTAAGCCCATAATTCTATTCGTATAAAGGATTTATACAAAGAAACAAAGTGATGAACGAATTTAAATAGTTATTACATACTACGTAAAATGTCATTACACCTGTATTAGAATTAATGTGAGTATATCTATTTTTCTGATTGATTAATTCATTCGAATTTATCTCTTGTGTTTTCATACAACTCTATAATAAATTTATTTAAAAATACATCAGTTTTCAGTTTTATAATACGAGATGCTTAGCCTTCACAATACATACATAGTTTCTATCTATTCTTCACCTTAGATCATCCATTTATCTAGTATTGATTTCAAAATAGATGCAACACAGAACTTGTGATTTGTATTTATAATAAGCTGAACTACTAAAGAGTACGCAAATTTAAATATTCATATGATTTCGACACAATTCTCACTGATTCTAGTTTCTTGTATCTATCAAATATACGTGTACATATCTTATTTTAAAATAAAAATGACATAATTAAATCAAAACGTACGACTTTCTATACCTACAAGTATACGAATAATAGTCAGTAAATTAACTCTGTGTAACTTAATGCGAGTCATTCGCTGGATATGTGATTATATTACATACCTAGCTACCTAAACGTTGAATTTTAAATATTAAATGCCTGCCTTTTATAGGATAGTCATCAATGATGAAAAGAGTGGAAGACATTATCTCGCAAGAGATATAATGAAATAAACATTGAATTTTAAATATTAAATGCCTGCCTTTTATAGGATAGTCATCAATGATGAAAAGAGTGGAAGACATTATCTCGCAAGAGATGTAATGAAATAAACATTGAATTTTAAATATTAAATGCCTGCCTTTTATAGGATAGTCATCAATGATGAAAAGAGTGGAAGACATTATCTCGCAAGAGATATAATGAAATAAGCATTGAATTTTAAATATTAAATGCCTGCCTTTTATAGGATAGTCATCAATGATGAAAAGAGTGGAAGACATTATCTCGCAAGAGATATAATGAAATAAACATTGAATTTTAAATATTAAATGCCTGCCTTTTATAGGATAGTCATCAATGATGAAAAGAGTGGAAGACATTATCTCGCAAGAGATGTAATGAAATAAACGTTGAATTTTAAATATTAAATGCCTGCCTTTTATAGGATAGTCATCAATGATGAAAAGAGTGGAAGACATTATCTCGCAAGAGATATAATGAAATAAGCATTGAATTTTAAATATTAAATGCCTGCCTTTTATAGGATAGTCATCAATGATGAAAAGAGTGGAAGACATTATCTCGCAAGAGATATAATGAAATAAACATTGAATTTTAAATATTAAATGCCTGCCTTTTATAGGATAGTCATCAATGATGAAAAGAGTGGAAGATATTATCTCGCAAGAGATATAATGAAATAAACATTGAATTTTAAATATTAAATGCCTGCCTTTTATAGGATAGTCATCAATGATGAAAAGAGTGGAAGACATTATCTCGCAAGAGATATAATGAAATAAACATTGAATTTTAAATATTAAATGCCTGCCTTTTATAGGATAGTCATCAATGATGATAAGAGTGGAAGACATTATCTCGCAAGAGATATAATCAAATAAACATTCAAACTCTGAAAGTGTATTTATTGGTTATCTCTCTATATACCTTACAGCTTAGACAAAAGGGACTGATTTACGAAATTTTAATTGATTAATATTAAATACCTAATATATTTGTAATTAATTAATTAAATATTTACTATGTTACAAAATTTTATGAAATGTGTTAGGATGGTAAAACTAAATATGTATTAATAATATGTTAAATCAATATACATATAAGTTGAATACATTATTCTGAAAAATATACCTATTTATGTACTATACTGAGAGTTACTTTCCAACTGCATTTAATTTCACTTTATGGTAGGTATAATATAAAAAATACCTACCTACTTATAATGGCATCCAGTGTAAAGTAATAAAGTTCATACCATAGCGTCTCTTAAGGCGTTCACGTGACCTCCACTTTAATATTACCCATGATACTTAAATTCTAATTCTGAAAAGTATTTTCTTCCTTTATATCTTCAATATTAATAAAATGGCAGTTAAAACAACAATACAATTATTTTCATCCACTTTAAGTTTTAATTTTGTTTTAGACGCACAGAAATAAGTGAATTTGCTACCTTATTGTTTTTTAAATATCCAAACAAATTGAGTTTGAATGTTGTCGTTATTGGGTTTTCCTACCAAATGTTTTCTTTAAATTCTTAATAATAAAAAAAACTTTATAGTTCCAATATGTTTTAATAAAATCACAGAATATTATATTAGTTTATGTTTGTTTGTACTACTAGTAATAGTTTTTGCGTGACAAAAGAGTAACTGAAATGACATAGTGAAAACATACTAATGATGACACCGAATCGTCTTTCTCATTCGCTTTATAGTTATGAACAATTAATGTTAGGACTACAGTTTTGATCGACATTGCGTAAATATTCATTTTTAACGCATTAAAGAAAACAGCGAAAACAAGTGACTTAATCAAATAACTATCGATGATGAAGGATTATTTCCATTCTCTGTTCCCAAAAAGAACATTGAAGGGAGTATATGTAATTGTTTGTGAATAAAAACTATAAATTCGATTATATTTTGGGTGACTGTGTTTCATTTATCATTTTTATTGGAACCTTTGGTTTCTTTGATCCAATTCCCAATGCATGCGAATTCAATTTTTTTCACACATTGGCAGCAAAAAATATTTTTTGTAGCTTTTAAAATTGTTTCACAATTTCTCTCTACGTTTCCACCGCATTCGCTTTGTACTATGATTTGAATATTGAGTGAAATAAAAAGACCTTTGTAGTGGTTATACTTTCCTAATCGTTCTTAAATACAAAACATAGAGACCAATGTTAATGAAATCTATTTATTTGTTTATGGATGGATGTGGATGGATGATGTGTGATGATAGATTACGAGGATGAAATCTCCTAAAATTGATAAAGTGTACAGTAGGTATTATTGAGGTGCTTTTGCATCTAGACGACAGTTGAATTTTGCCCAATGATAATAACAATGCCTACTTCACAATCCTTTGAGCATAGTTCTTGATTTAGATAAATATTTTTTAACTAATTTATTTCCGAGTGTTTAAGTATTTATGTTGCAAAGCCAACTTTTACTTGTACTTTTACACTTGTAGTTTTATGAAAATTGAACATATCAATTTTGAGGTCCTTGAAATTTAAACTTTATGATTATTTCTCGTGCAATCACTCGTTAGCGAGTGAATGGCCTTTGAAAATTGAATAGAATAAAATACTACTATACCATCACGGCATATCCCACAAGTGGGGTAGCCAGCAGACCAGCTGCATATTTTTATTTTTATTATTATTTTTATTATTATTATTATTATTTATTACATTATTTTTATTATTTTACCCCATATTTAATTCCTCAATTTATTTTTTAATTCTGAATTCTTTATTTATTTTTAATTCTTGATTCATTTTTTTATTTTTAATTCTTCAATTATTTTTATTATTTTACCCCATATTTGATTCTTCGATTTTCAATTTTATCCTATTAAATGTCAACAAGTGTATAGGTATATATGTGTGTATTTATGTGTTTTTATTGTTTCTGATTCGCATTGCATTGTGTCACACAAAATTGGTTCTCTGTTTATTGTTGATCATTTGGTTTCTTAATTTTAATGTTCTAGTATTTAATGATATTTGTCACTGTTTAATTTGTAGGTATTTGTATATGTGTATTTTAACATGTAATAGGCTTATGCCGTGAGTTTATGTAAAATAAAAATAAAAAAATAAAAATAAAAATATAAAACATGCAAGCTGTCTTCTCCGTGCCAATATAAAATTAAGACATTCAGGATGGGTGGCAAACCTCATCGCCGAATTTGAGATGTAAAATGTCTTATTTTTTCGAACACCTGCCTTTTACAGGACACTCGAAAACTTATGGAGAAGAGTGGGAGACCAATTCTTTACCGGGTGCTCCACGGGATAAAGATAGAATAAAATGGAAGTCAGGTTAAATAATAATGATAAAAAAATAGTGTTTACGATTACTTTCTGCAGAACATTCCGACGTAAAAAAACATATCACCGACAGGTATTTACTGAGAGAAACTTTTTTATGAAAATTAAATGGTTTTTGTATTCATTAACTTCCGACGTAAATACTGCTTTAGACTGTAGTGTCGATTAGGAAACTTTAATCGATTTCATTATGATTTTATCGCTGATGGTATTGTTCCTGAAAGTTTGGGGGCGGTGGCGTAACGCCTATAAAAATTCACACAAAAATATATTTTATCGTTCCTCCTTCTTACACAATCCCCTCTCGACACGCCCCCGATACTTGGCCAAACCGTAATTACTACGACCAAGGTACACGAATAATCTTTTCATTAGCAATACTTTGAAACATAAATTTGACACTTCACTTAAAATTATCCTTATTATTTTTTCGTGCACAATGGAAACGTCCCTCTCGAAAACATACATATGATGCCAAACTCTCCCATTTGGAGTAACCTTTTTTCACAGTTTTCTAAATACGGGTGATTGAGATAAGAAATTTGAATCCTTGAAATACCTAGAATAGATATTTCGATCTTACTGATGAGATTCAAAAGCATATCATATTCTTTTAAAAATAATCTCATCAGTAAGGTTGAAACGTCTAGAAGAAGGTATGCAAATTAGGTGCGGTAAATACGAAAGAGCAACAGTAGGTACTGTAACATGGCGAACTCCCACAACAATAATGGAAGCTCTCCATGTATAAGTTTACAAAAATTAAATGGATTACATGGAAGCAATTACATTTTATGCAAAAGAAATAAATGAAATATTAGGCTATATAGGGATGATTCTCATTAATTATTAGCAACATTTACCTTTTTCAAAGAATACACAGATACTTACATTGAGTAGAGTTGGTCCATCTTATTGTCCTTTCTGCGACCAATATACCGGAGTAGGTATATATTATTTCTTATACATACTGACATGGTCTTAGTTTTTTAACAAACATTGTTTGAAATTAAACTAAATATATTTCGACTTACTATTTTAAGTGGTATATGAATGTATAACTCGGTTGGTAAATAAATGGTACGTACTTCAGAGAGTACGTTATTTATTAGATAATTTTATTAGGAAGGTACATTGAATATTTTAACACGTGACAGTGTTTAGATGATAGGAAGTAGATATTAGTACATCGGGTGAAGAAAAGTACCAAATTGAATTTTAAACAAAGAAAGTTTGTTGAACTATTAATTGCTTTTAGGTAAGAGGTTAAATTTTGTTTATATTGATATGTTATGTAGGTATTAATACTTCATATAAAAATAATTTCAAGGAAAGGATTGAGAGACACGTGTGGTTGTTTACATAAAAAAGTAGATGCTTGTGCTAGGAGTGAAAGAGTAGGTATTTTTGTGGTGAGGACAAAGGAATGAACTAATAAAAATGATGTCACAACAAAATTCGGGGCAATTTTGTCTTGGAATTAGGAGAGAGAGGTTAAAATCATAAAAGCAGTGTTGTATTCAATTTGTTTTTCGTTGTTGACATTTCTTTCTCCGAGTAATAAATATAATATTTCTTTTAGTGATTAATTCCACAATGGAAATAATAAGAAACTCATCCTAAAATTTTATTATAATTTTACATTAAATTCAGTGTCTCGAAGCAGCGAATTTGGCAGAAAATCACCTTACTCGAAGCTAAGAAATTTTATATATTATTATTTATTTAAATTTTGTAATAGATATTTTTATCGTTACGACTTTGCCTTTCTTCTTGGAGTATCAAAACTCTTGTTTGATAAGTCGCAAATAAGTGAAATTTCTGTAGACAAAGGATTGATGAATTTTATATAATGTTTTAATGAATATGTTTATGAGACTGTCACTGTTAATTATTTTATTTTCCCAAATTTATAAAATTTGGATAACTAATATTATTTGTAAATTTAATTTATAGACATTACTTGATAATAAGAGCAGGGACGGACTCAGAAACATTGAATAAATTTTTATTTTTATGAAATTTTGAATACTAACTTGAGCATGAATTTTTAAACTCATATTTATTTTATGTAAATATCTCTTATTATATCATAAACTAACGTCCCACCATCCACACCCACAAGTCCCAGCGTGGAATACTGGGATACCCAGCGTGAAAAAATTAAAATTCGTGATTAAACTTCTTCCGGTTATCATGGCCGCAAGGCTAAGCGAATTCCGCAGAAAATATTATATTATTATATTTTATTTTGCATGAAAATATATATGTATTATATTCTCTTAATTTATCATATTTGTATACTAACGGGGCTGGACGTAGCGAATGCAAGGTTGGTCCAGATCGGATTAAGCGTGAGATGGAGCTTAATCTACTAACGAAAACAAGATTTTATTGTTAAAATTAACAAAAATAGTCAGTGATTGAATTTTGTCAAACTTTGGTTCAGTAAAATATTTCATCTCGATGCACCCCTGGCGCTTTAGACATATAATAGTTATGTATGAAACCATATGCCTTTTATAAATAAAACTGCATTCAAAACTAATCTGTAATATAATTACAGAAATAAACTTTCGATAACGTTGAATCATAAGTTTGATAAAATATTATTTCATTGACTATTTCTAACAAATAACATGGATTTCTGTGGTACATAAAAAAAATTGATATTTATTCTTGATTGTTATTGTGTGTTGTTTTCTTTGTGTATTTTCAGCAATAAGGTAAGGCTTTTATACTTGCTAACGTCGAGTATAAAAGGAAATAATTTATTAAATACTAACCTTTATGTACAACAGAAATTTAATTTTGATTTTTATAAAATTATGCTTTTATGTGTTCTGAATAGAAATTATTGTTTGTTTTCCACTGATAAAATTTTCTTTTATAAATCGTAAACACAACGTAGAAAGGGTCCTTTACGTAAATTTTCTTTTCTCTAGATGTATCATGAGCCAAAATTTTTAAAAATGAAATTGTAAAATTTAGCGACCGACACTTTTGACGGGTCTTACGTTAAACGTCTAAGATAACTTAAATTAGGTGTGAACTGAGATAGGTTAAACTAATGATACGTATTATTATATAGGTATAATGTCTCTATACGACGAATATTATTACTCTTGGATTTTACAAGTAGGTAGGAGATATGAAAGTATTTTGTATTATAAAATTTTAATCGGAATATTATAAAGACGTAATTGCGAAAAGAAATTTATAAATTTGCGTAGATTGGATAAACTTGATTCTTTTAGTTTAATTACTTCCAACTCAGAGGATAAATACGTATTTATTCTCTCGTCGAAATAAATAAATATATTTTATTTATTTCCTGTCAATGTGGTCTCAACGGTTTTTCTTCTTCTTCCTCTTGTGGGGTGGGACCACGACAATACATTTATAGATGTTATGTCATATTTTCTAATTGGACTCATCAGATCAGACACGGGATTCGAACCCATGTATTTATGTTATGTAATATACAAATTAGCAATTGCATTGTTATATGAAGGTATTATATTGTCTTGAATTATTATTCCAATGAATAATCATATTTTATACAAACAGTTCTTTCAGTTTGGCTCGTTATGTATTATTTAATATATTCCAGCATAAGCTCAAGTATAAATTCAAGTATATAGATTCAAGTATATATATATTCCAGTATCTAGGCTCGTGAATAATATGTCTAGGGGTAAATAGATATTTGGTTTCAAAACTCTGTGTGGTAGTTTTTACAATTTATTTTCTGCATGGTCAAACAAGTTACATTAAATTGGCAAACTGTATATTTATCAAATGGGAAGAATAAATAGGTACTGAAATGTAATCTCACAATCATTCATCGTCACACACTCTTATATTTTAAAATCAATGTTAAAGTTAAACAAGTACAAATAGTGATTTTCGGTACACATTAATATGTATGAATAGTAGTAATAACTTATATAAATTTGTAGTAATTCTTCGTATTGATGAGGATGATGCCGATTTCTGTTTGATGCGGAGTCAGTATACGGTACGTGGTTGATGTAACATTTATCACGATAACAGTTGATCCTTATGGGATGTTCAAAGAAAGTATTAAGACACGATGTGTAGGTGGGCAGATCTACGAAGCTGTTGCACCGATGTACCACTCAGCGGGGGGGGGGGGTGGAAACCGTAAGATATCGCCATCAAAAAGAAAGCTTGTTCCTATATCCATCACGGAGAAACCGGGCGATAAGTTGTTGCTTGCAAGATATCACTAGATTCAACGGATACTAATTCATTTAACTTTGTAGTATTGGTGGAAATATTAATATATTCCATTCCTGAATATGTTACATCATGGCGTCAATGGTTTTGGCGCGAACTCGATATGGGACGTGTATAATGAATTTATCACTACACGGTAAAGATAATTTATGTATTAATTCACTACTTGTAAGTTTCACTTTTAACAGTACTATTGATTGATTTTAATTTGTATTTAATGGGTAACTGGTGTTACCAGCGAAACGGCATAACGCCGGAAACAATTGTTAGTGCGTCTACATGACGAGAGTTTCTATTATTGACCAGGGCAAGAAGGCAAAAGCAAAGTAGGTGGCTTGCGAGGAGTATTTATAATCTTTTTTTGACAAACAATGGATAGTTAGCTTCGCTTCTATGAGTTGGTTCGTCATTGGCGGAATTCAATGGTTCATACAACCATCAGCCAATCAAAACAGGTGTCGCTTACGACTAATTAATAATTGACGAATTATCACGCTTAAAAGTAATGATTGCGTATTGCAACAACAAGAAAGATTATTATTATTATTTGGGATGACGTTACTAACCAAAACACGCATTAATAGTACGAATTCTATTTCAATTTGCTCACCGTTACAATGTTACATTCGAATGTTACAGTACCTGTATATGAAGACCATGAAAACCTACGACAAGTATTTCCTAGAACAGGGTTTATCTTTTAACTCGATATACTTCATTTTATGTATTGAAAATAGTGAAATTAATACCGTTTGTAGTCTTATTTCTCTGAAAGGTTGTGTACAATTTTGTGACAAAATTTCATAGTAATGATACTTTTATTGTTCCCAGTGTTCATTTAGAAACTTAATTCCAATTGTTTAGATTTTATTATGAGTAAGTATTTGACATACCTATATAAAAAGCACAATCATTAAACATAGACATACTCCCTAATGTCCTTAATGTGTATATTAAATGGTACACAATATATATTTAATCAATAATGTATGTAATAATTATTGGGTAGTATAACAGCTTAATAGTCGTTTTGTGTGACCCATTAAAATAATTATAGGCATGTCTTAGCTATGTCCGTAAACATTAGTAGGGCAATGTACCCAATGTTTCTTGCTGGATTATTAAAGGACATTTTGAAATTATTCATGCAACACTCATGTTGAATATGTCCAACTCACGACATGTTATTAAGTCGTTTCAAAGTGCGACATTAATACCTTAAGTACTGGTTATTTTATATTGCAATGCGACATGAAACCTTGCTGAAAAATTAGAACAGGAAAATTTAAAAAAGTAAAAAAATTACTTGCGTTTTGAGTACTGAAAAAGTGATTAAGACTTCACATATATTTGGCTCTAAATAAACTGAATGAAAAAAATTATCTAACACAAAGGGTCATTTTCTAATGAGACAATGATATATTTTGACAATATTTTAATTAATTTTTTCATGAATATGTTGATGTGTGTTTATAATGATATGCATATACTAAAATGTTGGTTTTCTTTTTTTTCATGTTCTCCATCATCGATGTTCATCAACATCTGGTCTACATCTATTACATCTTCCATAACAAAACTGACTCATCGCTTCTAACTTGAAGAGCTCAACTTGAGTAAGTATTTAAAAGTTGTACAAAAAATATTTTTAATTTTATTGTCATTTACATGATTTTATGACGAGTTTTTCACTTTGTTTGATATGATTATAAACGTCCGCGACCTTTTCAAATCAGTCTGTTCGTTAATGATCCAGACATGTCGAAACAAGTCGCGGACTTTTTAAAGTTTATAATAATTGATAATTCAACAAGATGAAAACTCGTCGTAGAAAAATATTTTTAATTTATGAATGTTTTTGTTTGATAATGATTTTTTAAACCAATTACAGCACCAAAATTGTCCTGAATATCTTATTTTTACTGGCGTAGAGAGGACAACTTTATGTTTATTACAAGCTATTAGTCTAAAGTATTTGATTGAAGGAACGTCTTTGGCTTCTTATCAATCTTATTGATTATAGAATTCTACTTCTTGTACACCAATACAATAAATAACCATGAAAAAATTTTAATGGATTCTTTCCGTTCATAAAAACTGATTATTTGTTCCGTGCACATAATTGTTAATACTATTTGCTTACGTAATTATCCATTGCCTGTCGTGATGGTATTTTGTAAAAAAAATCAATATTTTACTATGTGTACAAGTAGAACTGTATTACCTTTAACATTTTGAAAGTAGGTACCTACGTTGGTTTTGTTTTATATATAAACACTCCCCGGTCAACCTGTATTATTATTTTTTTATTCAAATATCCCTTTGTATACATACATTTAAAATGATTTCAAACTTATCCTCCTTATCTGCCTTTGAATTTTTAGAAATTGATTCCCTCAAAATCTCCTTAAAAAGAGTATCAAATAATCCACCCACTCATATTTACATCTTTGTAACATTGTTATTTTTTGTTCGCGTTCTTGATGAAAATACTTGTAGAAGCGCCGTGCAATATCTTCCTTTCGGAGTGAAAATGCTATCGTAAAAAAGTTATTTAATTTTATTCTTCTATCCCTATAGCCTCTCCCTGAATAGGTATTATTTCAAGCGTAGAGCTGACGATGCTTTCTACATGATGAGATATGCATCGCGGATCAATTTCAAACAAATTGACGATTTTGTTTTTCATTTAAACATCTGCAACATAATACACTGAAAGGAGAAGATTTTTATCTATCTATCTGCTATATCTATCTATACCCTCACGCCATGTCCCAGGAGGGGTAGGCAGAGAGAACGGAGCGCCATATAGATCTATCCTTGCAAACTTCTTTCGCTTCGTCCATATTCATCCAGTTTCTCATACATGCACGCCGATTTCTTTTACTCAACACGCTACCGACCTTGAGGATTTGATCCACGTGATCAAGCTACGTGGTTCTTGGCCGTCCGCGCTTCCTCACACCCCCTGTTTCAGATAAATACATCTTTTTCGTCATTCTTTCATCTTGCATTCGCTCCACATGTCCAAACCATCGTAACTTATTTACACGCATTCTATTCACAACACTCTTCTCGCATCCGCTCATTCTCCTGATATCCTCATTCTTCACTCTATCCCGCAACGTTTTACCAACCATTCTTCTCAGTAAACCCATCTCCACGGCATTTATTCCACTCTCATCCTTCTTCAACCACGTCCAAGTTTCACTTGCATACATATGTGTCGGTATCAGAATGGTATTGTGCCCCAGCATTTTTGCCATGTTCGACACATTGCTATTGCTAACAATGGGACGAAGTGCACCGTTTACTCTAGCACCGGCAACTTTTCTTCTTCCGATATCCTTATCGTATCTTCTATCCCTGGCAAACAGACTTCCCAAATACACATACTCATTCACTTACTCTAAACATTCATCATCAACCTTTATTTCACATGTCGTTCTTTCACTCTCTTTCAAACACCAGCACTTTCGTCTTCGCAACATTCATTTTTAACCCATTTGTACTACAACTATCGTACACACACGAAACAATTTTTATAATATTATACAAAACGATTAATCATATGTCAAATGCATGTCTGAACACGGTTTTTATATATACTTCTATGCCATACCCTCACGCCCTATTATAAGGTGAACAGAATGCCTAATTATTATTTATTTATTTATTATCTTAAGGGACACAAACAGTTCAAATTAACGAATATCAACATTCAAATTTCTTCAGTAAACACAACAATCAAGGTCCCGCAAATTACCAAAGCGTATGACGTACACGTTGCTAGTTATATCCTTACATTTTTATTTATAAAATATAGTGTATCCTAAAAAGAATATCTCTAGATGATATTTCAAAAAAAGAATTTTAAGACAATAGATTTAAGAACTTAAAAATATTTTATCAAAAATTCGCACAGTTCATGTATGACGATGAGATTTAAACATCCAGTGAAGTCATTTTGCGATAGCGGATACTGGAAAAAAATTGCGTTGCATATTTCATCGTGTAGAAATGGCATTACCAAATATTGCGTAGCGTCGATCTATTGTATATACAATCGTCGATCCTTTTATATTCTCTCACCACGTGTGTGCGCCTAGAGATTTATGAAACTTTCGCTAAACATGGCATGTCCATTTCGCGTTATGTTATTTTAGGACTAAGAGCCGAAATTAAAAATTAAAACCCCCTCACATATTGTTATGTTATGTTAGCCGCATTATATATGCATTAAGTTTTCAATCCGTGTTCTCTCTAAACGTAACGAGCATGAAATAAATTTTTGTACATTAGCTTCTTATTTTATTTACCTTTATAGCTACATTCTGCGTTCGTAGTCCATTTTTTCATGTACATACACGTGGGTGTATTTATAGAGGATCCTTTCCTTTTAGATTAACAGAACTTTGTTTTGATTATCTTGGCGTTATTTTGTACTTACTTTTTTAACAATAGCTCTTTGTACCCAATACGTTATATATAATTTATATTTTTTGTACTTACTTTTTGAACAATAGTTATTTGTATCCAATACGTTATATATGTATAATTTGTATTAAACACAGAAATTTCCAATTATCAAGATATTTAAAACTTTGTCACTTACTTTGCAAAATTTAAAAACAACGGTCGCAAACTATTTTTATATTAATGTTGTTAAGATGATGTATACTGTTATACTGTTATATACGCATTTGTTGAGAGATTCTCAAAGGTATAACATTGCTTAGCGTACCCGTCAAAGCTCTCTCACAAACCGCCTTGAGTGGCATTCATAAACCAGTGTATCTGAGAAAGGAAATTCCCGCTCGGATGCAGTTTACTGTACCTCCCTACTTACGTGTTGCTTCATTGACTAGGAAAAAATTTTGACAGCTTCCACAGACCAACCACATGGAACAGTATAATATGCTGATCATTGCAATATTTCATCTATCATGACATTTGATGAGCTTTTTATTTGTTAAATTTTCATATTTTCTTTACAATCTTATTTTTTTTATTCTTTCCGATATTAATAAAATGTATGAAATTTCAGGACCACTGGCAATTCTCCCCAACCAAAATCTCCTGGCGGAGACCGTGGCGGGGCATCATCAGGATCTTCAGGGCCCCTAGCGGGTGCGGGTGCCGCAGGGGCCGGAGGAGCAGGCACTCCCGGTAGAAGAGGTCAGCAGGCTGGACAACAAGCTGGAGCTGCGGGGACGGCCAAGGGCGGACAGGAACCACATCCATCGGTGAGATTAAATATTTTTTAGACATTCATTTTATTGAAATGCCTATAAACTGATCGTAAGAAGTTTGATAAAAGGGCTTAATTACCCATTTATTACATATTAAAATCCTATAAAATTGTTAAGTACCTATACATATATCTGTATGTGGGAGCAAAACTACACCATGTAGAATTTCGGCCGCAGTGATTTATGAACATAGTATTGTAGTCCTTGTAACGCTCTTTTTGATGATATATTCATCTATCTTAAAAATGCGTTATACTTTGTAATATCCATTAATAAAAAATATACCAATTTTTTTAAAGCAAAACAACAGCATTTTAACGCGATATTGTGAAATAAAATTTCCCAAAAAAGAATGATTTATGATTAATAGTAATCATCCACAATATATTCTTTAGAGTAATTTCGTGCTAACTTATATGTAAGAAGCAAATGTAATTTTGTAGAATAAACTTTGAATGGCTATTCTGAAAAATGGCGTGAATTGAGATAGCGTAGTTTCACTCCGTCGCGGCGTACAGGTTGTGACTTAATAAGTTCAAATAATATAAATTCATGTATAAGATATTTATGCAATCATTATAATTAAAACGAAGTCAAACAGGTACATACTATTTCCATTGTAATTTCGATTAATAAAATCTGAAATGATTCCAAAAAAGGAGGTATTTAATTAAAAAATAATAGTTGATACTTATATCTTCCTTCTGTCACTTATATTTTTTTTAAATAACTCTGATAAAACAAATAATGATTCCAAAAAAATTTCCATTCTAGTGAACTATTAATTTACATATCTCTTTCCGTTTTTCTTATATCTAATCTTTTGATATCTATTCTTTAATGTCGTTTAATTAAACATTTTTGTAATTCAAAGTTTTGCTGTTTTTGAAGTGAAACTAAAATGAAATTTACTAATGAGCAGCTGTGCCTCAAGTGTCTCCTATGTTAGTTACAGGTTGTATATTAATACAACTTACGGTTCTATAATGTACATACCTACTCTAAGGCAGTTACGTGTGACAAATGCGGCACTCTTTTCACATTACTTTATGCTTTTAAAATAATTAAACCATGAAACACTTAAAGCAGGTTTTATAATATAAAAAATTGTACAATTCATCTTATAAGGTGGGTATTTTGCCATTTTTCACCGGTAAAATAGACTTAATGCAACGGAATATAAGTATCTATGAAAAATAAAATGGTTAACTAGTTCACAACTCAACTCAATCACCCTTCAACGCTCCTCTTGTGAGCGTCAGGCAGAAACCAGTTTTCTATTTTCAGGCCATTTAAACACCAATCGAGTAGTCACCTCAGTAGTAATCTGATTGATAATGACCTGATAAGTCAAAAGACGTCTTTCTCGGAATCAATAATCTATAGAAGAAGGCAAAAACTTGTTTCAAGTTACATAATTATGGAATTCTACTACGTGTACACCGACGCAATTAATAAAAATTTATGTGTACTTTCCATGTATATGTAAAAATAAAATAAAATAATCTCATATAACAGTTTAGATGTTTTAATTGAATTCAACTCAGATTTTGATATAAATTTATCACACATAGCCATATAATATTACAATTATCTACAAAACAAAAGTATAAAATTATAGTAATTGATAATTTAAAAAAATATTTACATATTTACATTCATTATCACGTGAATTGATTTCCGTGTTCAAATATTGTAAATACTTTATTTATTCAAATTAAATACACATTATGTAATGGTATCCACATGCAACACAATAAATTTATTATCCAACTAATAAATCGCTGGCTTATTTTCTTCAATTCCATTGGGTATTGAGAGAATAATATTAATAATACCTCTGTATCAGAATTCTTCATTAATTGATGTTAAATAATTTGCACAACATGAATTATTATTATTCACATATCATTCCATGTATTCGCATTATCAAGTGCTCTCGTTTGAATTTATCATATAAATTGCTTCAATCATAATTGACTGCGATCAAACAGAGTATTTAATAATAGGATAGTGTAGGTACATGCTTGTTGATTTTAGAGGGAATAATTAACTATTGCACCGAAAAGAAAATATTACCATTTATCTAGTATATTCTATTGAAAAATAAAGAAAAATGTTTGAACTTTCCATTGAATATTCAAAATGAAACGATTAGTAAAGATTTTGAGCGCATATTTGTAATTCAAATGCAATACAATTTGTCATACAAATAAAATAGAAATCCATATTTTTGATGAGTAGTTGCTGTAATCAATATACGAGTATGGTATTGGTCAACATATTTTTGATGAGTAGTTGTTGTAATCAATATACGAGTATGGTATTGGTCAACATATTTTTGATGAGTAGTTGTTGTAATCAATATACGAGTATGGTATTGGTCAACATATTTTTGATGAGTAGTTGTTGTAATCAATATACGAGTATGGTATTGGTCAACATATTTTTGATGAGTAGTTGTTGTAATCAATATACGAGTATGGTATTGGTCAACATATTTTTGTTACGCCTATTATTTTATTCTGTATAGATTCACTGAAAAAATTATAATTATGTTGGGATTTTACATTATAGTATATAGTTTGAATTCTAAACAAATTTCATATTCCATACATGTGCGAAGCTTGCCACGAATGCTTAGCTAGAAATGTAGAATAATAACGTAATTTTCATCAAGTACGCATTGTTTAATGTCAAAATTACAATTATATATCCTTACCTTCTAATAATAACAATTAAAATAATCATAACCAAAGTGTCTCAAAACAGGAAAGTTGTGAAGATGTTACGCACCCTCCGATACTGAATATTGTTGTGCAGCATCAACAAAAGAGTTTTCCCCCTCGTTGGATGAATTATGACACAAGAAAGATATTAAACTTTCGTAATTACAAACTTGTAATTTTAATGACGGTCTTTAGAACATCATGTGACGCAACCCAGCCCTGTATTAGGTTTATGAAATTATTAGGTACCTACTTATACACAAGTATACCTATATATATTTTCAAGAATGAAGATGTTCTCTTATCTCAGAAATGTAGGTACTGATAAAACTACGAAAACGCCCACTTGATAACTTCAATAAGTGAAATGTTGCAAAAATGGAAGTTTTTAATTATTAAAGGTTGAAATTTATCATTCTTATGTCTCCATAAACTTATTTTGCGGTTAAAATATTCAATAATCATATTAAATATCGAGAAAATGTGAGAGTAACTAATAGTCCCACATTAATTTTGACCCTGTACAATAATGTAGAATATTTCAAATCGGCAGCACTTAAAAAGGATCAGATGATTAATAGGTACCCGAAATTTCCCGATACGTTTACCACTCTTTTACCTGCTGTCAATTACTTTCAATATATCTTACCCTTTTAAAACCGCCACTGACTATAGTTAATACTATGGCTTAATAAAATTTTCCTACAAGACAAAAATTTTCTAGCACGACAATAAACCAAAAAACCAAATAGATAAAATGGGCAAATTTACTATCACTACTACTTTCCTATCATCTCGGCATATCCTTCATATTGTGGAGTAGCCAGCAGGCCGGCTGATGTAATAAACATAACCAAAAATTAAGACATTTAGGAAAGGTGTCAACTGGTGAACCACACAATTTTACTAACGGTGCATTTGTATTTTTTTTTTTTACTTTACACTATTTTCATAATTCTATCGGTTAGTTTTAACGACAATCACTGATATGAAAACACATTTCAATAACACGAAATCTTTTGCTCATTTTGTTACTATATGTGTTAGGTCATTAAAATGTAATGCTGTTTCTGGAATCTTGGGTATATATTAAAATAATACCTTGTCTAATGCGGAATGTGGACACTAAATAAGACTCTCTGATGTTAAATTATTTGATCTGACAGAGAAAATGTAACTGCAAATAGTAAAAATGAAAGTTTTTGCCGTGAAAAGGGGTTTTAATGTTGCACACTATACCAATGCATGTAACATAAGAAGTTTATACATACCTAGTAGCAGTGGCGGGGCTAAGCTTTACGTGTTGGTCATGCGTTCTTTATGATGAACGATAATATTATATCCAGAATGGATGACATATATCATTCAATGTTTCATAAACTCTTTTCTCTTAAATGAAAACATAAGTAAGAGACCTATTTCTTGCGAAGGGCTATATGGAGCAGTATCTATAGTAATATAAATAAATATAATACGAGAAGTTTTGTGATGTTAATAAAAATATTTTTGAGTAATGCGTATTGTAAAATTATTTTCATTCATTCAACAGAATCATATGAAGCCGAAGTCTGTGCATCTATCATAAAAAAAATATGATGAACGTTTCGATTCTCGAAACTATGGTAACGGTTGCATGTAGTACCGACAAATTATTCTTAACCAGTAAATAGTAAGTAGCAAAACGACTCATATAATATGTAGGTACACTATACTACGTATTGACTTTGAAATTTAAATGTATATTAGTGAAAAATTTTGCTCTGTACAAAGCAAAATTTTTGATATTTTTATCTTTCCTCTATTGTGGTAAATTATTAGATTTTATTAAAATGGTCCAAATGATATATTGATTGTACGCGTATTCCATACATTTTGTACGTGAGTTTGATAAAAACTAACTAAAATTGAGTATTTACTGCGCATATTTGTGCAATGACCAACGGATGAATATTTTGCCATTCGTCGAAATGTTTGGCGCCAGATTCAAATTCGTTTTTGTGAATTTTAGTATTTTCTTAAATTCCATGGGCATGCGACGCTTTTTTGCATGTATAGCAGGCACGCGACTGTGTAGTAGGTAGCTTCCTGGCTTTAACATTTACAACTCAGCTTTTACATGAGTAGAATAGTAACGATGACTCTACAACCTACGAGAAGGTACTTCTATTCCTGGCGTGTATATTTTTAAAACTTAACCATTCTTTCAGAATAAGGTCAACACACCGCATGAGAGGATGATCATTTTCAGAGTTTAAAATAAATGTACAGAGTTTGTATTTATGTCGGGTTCAAAAGTACAAGCTTTTATGCATGTGAAGTACCAACCTGCTGAGCTCTGAAAATGCTTCCATTCATACCATCACGGCATTTCTCACAAGTGGAGACTAGTTGTATCTAATAAACGTTTAAGTTGTACTCTCTGTGTAGTAAAAATAGATACACAATATTGCAAAATATTACATAAATATTATTATTTATAATTATTATATCCCATGAAGTTCTCTCACTCTTTTCTGCGAGTTTTCTAGTAACCTGTAAAAGGCAGATGTTTGTAAAACCTCACACATTAGTGGCTCGAGATCTATATAAATATGGACATACCCATTTGTAGTGATATGTTAGATAAGTCCAAAAGCTTACTGAATTTTGACTGTTTTTAGTACAAACTTTTTTCTCCTATTTTTCATTAAAATTTTATAGGATTTGACTGTTTTGGAAAATGCAGTTTTATAGAATTTGACACAAAGAATACTTCTATATTTTTTTTAGACTTATCCATTTTCAATTCTAAACTACACATATCAGAAAATTAACATATACATTCAGCAATGAGACACAACACCCAATCCGAATGCCTTATTGTTTATTGATACGAGAAGGACAACATGCATATTTATTACATGCGATTGGTTCACTGGCCACACCGATTTAAATTACTAGGTTTATTGTTACCCCCTTATTTTGCTTCTCTTATGTTGGTCAGTTCAAGTAACTTTTCAGTTTTAGACATTTAAGTCCAGGATTTTAAAAGGGTAAAATATGGAAGGCGACCCCTCGTTTTTCCCAGATTTCGCTCGTATGTGCCTTTATTCATTCAAATTATTTGCCTTACTCACATATCAACCAAATTATTTCTTTAGTTCTGTATAAGTTTTCATACTTAAGATACAGTAGGATATAGATAAGTACTCGTACTTATAGACATGTTTTTAAGTGTGTTGACATTATATACTAATGATGTATTTATAACAATTTTAGTACTTTATATTTTCCCAGTAAATTCAGTCTGATATTGGTCCCTACATTAAAATAATAAAATTATTATTATTTCCACCACCAAGAATTTCAAGATAAATATTTTTCTTATACAAAGATAAATCTTATTATTTTCATAATTTTTGTACAATATCAGTTACTTGTAATTCAACCCCTGAGTTTCAGCACTGAATCATTTTGAATTTCCGGCTTCGAATTTTGAGAAATTGCTGTAATAACTTTGTATAAATTTATAGCACCCAAAGTGTAAGCTTATTGTAACGAAATTAAATTTTTAAATAAAGCAGAGATATTTTATTCATGTTACTCTTTTTTTTGTCCAAACAAAAAATTATTTAAATTATGGAATTCTACTGTCTAAACACCGACACGGTGAATAAAAAAATATTTTGTTAATTTGATGAGAAAAATCATAAATGTTAGTACTGAGTAACTTGTTCATTGTTTAGTTAACCGTTTTATGAACACTTTTTTACGACTTTCATGTTACGACAAAACACAAAGTAATCTAAAAAACAAAAAGAAACTTTATTTGTAATTAATTTGAAAGATTTATTACTCAACTCTTATACAGCACTATACATACATCGTATCTACTTGTGAATAAATTATAATACCTATAAACGTTTACTTAACAAGACAAAGGGAGATATTTTCTTACAAAGTTCCAATACTTTACCAGAAATATTTTTCTTTTGATATGGAAAATACTTGAATCCCGATTGAGTCATTTGTTCATAATAAACAACAGTTTTAAAAAAAGAAACTAAAGATTTTTCGCTCGTTAGAATTTTCTAAGTAAAAATAATAAAGCAAATGAAATATCATGAGAAGAAATATGTTATCGATATAAAATTGCACAAAATATTATGTAGAAAGCTTATTTTCACTCTGTGTTTCCGAGAGGAGCGTTAAAAGATGATAAATAATACTCAGCTAAAATAAGTCGTTGACATTTATTACACCTTCTGAAGTAGGAGGGAAAAATATCGATATATTTCTTTAACATATTTCCTACTCATCTGAAATATATTTTTTTTATTACAAACAGAACAGTTTATTTACCTTTACATTTTGTTGGGACCGTACTAAGAAGAATAAGACGTTTGAAAGGTAGATATATTTTACTCGCCAAGGTTTATAATCTAAAAAAACATTTTGCATTATCTCCGTGACACGTTTGTTTGTTTTATGTAAACTATTTCTTATTGAAACTAATAACAAATTTATATTGTAATCATCCGACATGTTTACTTCTAGGTAGGCACTATAAAATGTTCTAACATGAAAGCCATTATCAATCATTCTCAGAACACAATACATCATGTTGTTTTTCTTTACGATATTTTACTTCGAAGTTAGTAGATGTAAAAATAATTATTAGACACTGAAAAGGGTAACTTATTTGTTCCGCACAGTAAGATGAGTATGATCATAAATATTTTACTAAGAAAATGTTTGAAAACAAATTATATATCCGTGATATGTCTTACGAATTATTGAATTATCAAGGTTTCTTGCATTGGACATAAAGCTATTTACACGAGTATTCTAGTATTATTGTATGGTATCGTGGGTCAGAGAGTAATGCTTAAACAAATTTGTATCCCTTTACGAACTGCCAAAAATCAGTTTTAAAAGTCGTATCCTGTAAGCTTCGCTGATACTCTTTAATCCAGCTTTTTATTCCGATTTTGGTGTTTTGTATACCTATACATACATACGACAGATATACTTACGACACTACGAGTATATTTTGTTCACGTTGGTAATTTTAGGTTTTGATTCATTCGATTAATATTAAAAAAATGTCAATGGTAACGATTTAGCTTCGATTCAACGCAACGTTGAATATTTAAATTCCATATTATTAAACCTATTTAGGTCGTTTCTTCAAATATAAGCTGATTCATATTTTTAACGGCTTTTTTATTACCTACTTACCTAGGTATATTTGCGTCACATTTTACATCCAATAAATTTACCCAGATAATTATAGTCCCACGCGAAAATAAATTTAAACATTTATTCAATAATTTCGTAGTATTCGCCAAATATGTTGATAGAAATTACTACTATAACTATATTATAATAATTATTTTGTACATGATTCTATAAATAATATATCTCCCACTCTTTTCTGTTAGCCTTCGAGTGTCCTGTAAAAGACATGTATTAGTAGAATATCACATATGAGATATTTTACATCGTCAATTCGATGATGTTGTATGCCATCTATCCTGAATGTCTTTTATTTAATTGACATGGAGAGGACAACTTCCATGCGTATTACATGCAGTTACTCTACTAACTACCCCATTTGTGGGATATGCCGTGATGGAATTGTTTGTAATCAATGTACAGTAGGGAATGAATAAATACATAAATAAATGTGGTCAGTGAAATATTCTTGTGATATGTGTGAAGAAGATATTTAGATGATTAATTCTAGTTATAAATAAAATCTATTTGTGAATCGAGTTTTAAGCCGCAAAATAAAAGATTATTACTTAATTTCTTTTCGTGTGGTTTGGTGTGTTGACAAATCTTCACCCGTGTGGGCTGCGTCGTATCCTCTACCTACAGTCTTGGCTCTAGCGCTGACAGACAGTTTAACTGGCAGTCCTGCCACGTGGATATCCTGTAGGTCCTCGCTGAATTTGTTGAGATGGTAGTCCTGTGTTATATGTTTAATAGTATTTAACGCTACATAAAATATATATGGCAAACAAAAGTTTTTAATTAAAAGCTTAATACCATAAACAAAATATCTTTATCACTCCGTGAAAATGTCAAGAGTTTGTTAATATTTATAATAAGTACATGGAAACTATGGTAAAGGTAAAAGTGTGAATAATAAAGATAGAAATTTTAAATTAAATACGTAGGTAGATATTATTAAAGTGATTACACAAAATCCTCAATAACAATAGGGAACTATCGTATATAGTGTTGGCTGTTAAATAAGGATTCTGATGTTATGTTAAGCTTAATAACATTAACGAATTATAATATCTCGAAAACCTTAATGTGTATTCGTGTATCCCTAGTTAATTCCTATTAGTACTCGGTATATTATGTAAATTAATTAAATGGATACTTTACACCTGAAATTTTAAAGTAAAAACCTCACATTGGAAAATATGCCTAATATTACATACAATATTATTATGCATTCCAACACTTGGCTAAGAAGCTATTGCACTGGTAACATTCTGTTCAGTAATACTGTAAAAGTAACAATATTTTTTCGATCACAAAATTTCACGATAGACGAAGTCATAATGATGTATTTTCGATTTCTTATTTCCTTAAAAATCTTACGACTGGTTCCGAGCATAGAAGATAATATTAAAGTTAAGTTTATCAACCAACGGTTCTTGGTTGAAATTCATGATGATAAGAAATTAAAATGAAACAAAATATTTAGTATTTAGTAAAATATTGGTGACGACTTTATTAATTTTGCGAGCCAGCTTTGTAAAGCTTCATCACTCTCATTGTCAGGTAAATGTTGAGTATTTTATATGGATCGCTTTGGATACTTTTTTTTTTTTTATATTAGCGGAATCTTTCAAAAACCGGCTCAAAAATTCGTTAGTAAAGTCACCTGTGGAATTACTTAAACATTTAGTTTTATTTTATTTCGAATTGAAAATGTTGTTAAAAATAGATAATATGGTTGGCTAGTTGATAAAGGGTGTTTTTTTAGACCTGTGGTTTTCAAGAAGAAATTAAACGCATATAATTGAATGTTATGGCCAAGAATTTAGCTTTATTATAAAGATAAGAGTTTGCCATTATGTTTTAAAAACGATTTCAGGCAAGTGTCCGCCGTGGCTGGCTCGAATAAAGTCTAGCCGAGAGCCCCAATTTTCGATCACATTTGCAGCAATTGAAGCCGTGTGTCAGCAATAACGCGCTGAATATTCTCTTCCAAGGCGTCAATCGTCTCGGGTTTATCTGCGTAGACAAGTTACTTCACATAACCTCACAAAAAATAGTCCAGCGGTGTAAAATCGCACGATCTTGGAGGCGGCGCCACAGGTCCACGACGTGAGCTAATGCGCTTACCAAAAGTTTCCTTCAATAAATTAATTGTTTCGTTGGCTGTATGTCATGTAGCGCCGTCTTGTTGAAACCAAAGGTCGTCCACATCAACATCTTCCAATTTAGGCACGAAAATATCATTAATCATGGCTCTAAAGCGTTCTCCATTGTCTGTAACATTATGGCCGACTTCATTTTTGAAGGAATATGGACCAATGATTCCCTCTGCCCATAGACCACACCAAACAGTGACTTTTTGAGGATGTGACGGCGTCCAAACAATGGCTTGTGGATTATCAGCACTCCAAATGCGACAATTTTGTTTACTAACCCACCCATTCAACCATAAGTGAGTTTCATCGCTGAACAAAATTTTCTTGTGAAAATCGGGATCGATGGCCATCTTGTTTTGGGCCCATTCACCGAACGATCGAGGCGCTTGTTCAGGAGTAAGTCAATTTATTATGAAATGGCAAACCAAACTGAGCATAAATCAAGTAACAGCTCTTAAGAAGACCAACTCCAAAAAAAGTATTGCCAGTTTGAAAACCACAAGTCTAAAAAAAACACCCGATACAATATAGCAATATAGAATGAAATAGATTTGAATTCTTCTTATATTCCTAAATGGAAGATTTTGGTTGAGTTAATGGGCAAATATACATTATGGATTATGTAATTTGAAACAATTGTTTCTTTCTACTATTGGTTATTGTTTCCCAGAGAGACGTCTTTCGACTTATAAAGTCATTATCAATCTGAATTGTTCACAACTATTCATCTGGTTATATAGTGTTTACTACAAAAGAAATTCATTATAAAGTCATTATCTGACCTATTATGAACAATGTAACTTACTGGATTTTTTTTTAAATACTTACTTTAAAGTAAAGTAACATACTGGAAATACTCTAAAGTAACTTACTGCTATTTATTTAGTTACATTGTTCATAATAGGTCAGATAATGACTTTATAATGAATTTCTTTTGTAGTAATCACTATATAACCATATGAACAGTTGTAAACAATTCAGATTGATATTTTTTTTTTTTTTTAAAAAAGATATATCTAGGTTTTGTTATAAACCCAAATACAACCTTATACACCTTTCACATTAAGCATAATGACCTTATAAGTCGAAAGACGTCTCTCTGGGAATCAATAACCAATAGTAGAAAGAAACACTCGTTTCAAATTACATAATTATGAAATTCTACTACACTACGTGTGCACCGACACAATTAATACACATTATGGACTTTTTTAGCGTCGATCAGAAAATCTGTATAATGTATAATTTTTTCAACTATTATTTAAACTATTTCGAGTTACAAGACCATGTATTGTGTCACAATTAAATGAAAGTTTTGATTTTGATTTGATTCGCATTATGTTTAAGGGATGAATAGTGGATTTTATACAAAAGAACTTAATCACTTTCCTTGATAAAATTTTGAATTAATTCTACGAATTTATATTAAAATATTTGACCTTAATTCAGAGCAGCAAAGATGGCTTAAATAAATTTTAACAAACATGATTCTGAATTCGGATGGTGTGTTTATCTAATATTCTTGAGTTTTCTTTTGATGTCTTGTTATAACTTATGTTTGAGAATACGAGTAATTCTTAGAAGTAATCAAATAGATACCAATTGTTACTGAAACATTTAAAACGCTTTACATCTTAAAATTTCTTATTTAATTGTTATTCAGACATTTAGATTACAACTTTCCAGAAGCAATAATTTGTGTATTTTTTTATACCATCACAGCAAATCCTACAGGCGGGTTGCCACCAGACCAGTTTGTTAAACGTTATTTATTTATTTATTTAATAAATAAATAACCCATTTCTTCAAACATTTTGTATCCCCCTGCAGCCGTGGAATTTTATAGAATTATCATACTTTTCTGAGTAAGTTTTCTAACGTCTTGTAGGTAAAAGACAAATATATACTCACATACATCATTTATTATATTAACATCATATATTAAATATAGTTTGTCTTTTGCGCGACAAAAAAAAACACAATGTCACACGCAATTTGCTTTCGATGACTAGAGTTCCACGGCTTCCTGAAGACTTGTTCTGCCTGGGGCACTCAGGCAGACGCTATTCCTTCCCTCTTGGAGATCCTCGAATATAGCCCTCAGACTGGCATTGTTATGAGGATCTTGGCCGTCATACCTAGAGAGGGCCGTACCGTACGTCCATAGTACGTAAGAGCAAATGGACAACGTCCATTTCCATAGTACGATACGGAGAGAAAGTGACGTCTTCCACAATAATCTGGCGGGTAATTTGTTTCCCGGCCTACAGCTGATCGTTCGCTTGAGGGATGTCTCCTCACCTCCTTTCGTCTTATTACACCCCTGACCATCATGCCAACATTAGTTGTCGTATCAGAGTATAGTTATTGTTTTAATGCATAGGTTGGTACTTATACAGTAACTTTGGTAATTTAAATGGAAATGAAAATTATTTCCCAGAAAATTACCAAGCCACAGAGATTTATAAACGTGTCTTAAAAAACGTTTCCTTTATTGACAATTATTTATTTTTCACTACACACTTTGCAGCACCAGTATGCGACAAAATTGTAAAACAATATTTTATGTATCACAATACAATTTCAGCAAAACGTAATATTTACGTTGATTTAGTATGGGATTTTGTTTTATGCTTATTTGTACTTACGATTTCTGTTTATTTTACGTTGAGTAGAAAAAATGTAAGGCAATAATTTGAACGATAATATCACATAAACTGGTATTACATACCTACTAGATTTGTAACCTGGTGATATTCAGAGAGAAAGCGATCGTCTACGGTCAAGTCAAAAGTAAACATTATTTTATATTTTTAACACATAAATGGAAAAAGTTAATATCTACCGCAGCTTTATCTTGATATAACGTATATTTTTTACAATCACTGTTTTTTCACGTATCATCGTTTTGAAATTAGCTCATCACATAATTTATGCCCAAAAAAGTGGGCAATTGTTTAGTGGCATATTATGTAATGATAGTATAGAAGGTGCAACTTTTCCTATTCTTTTTTCAACTTTTTTTTATTCAATCACCAATGATGGTAAAAAATTTATATGGGGAAGTTGGGTTTAGAATACAACACAATTGAATAAGAAATAGCGCTCAACAAAAGTGAATCCCGATACTTTGATTATTATAAGAAGAGAGTGGTTGAAAAGAAACAGGGAGAACGTGATTTTCTCTTAATTTGTTTTACGATTACGTAATTCGTTTGTTTCTTTATTATTGGATACTTTCTGGGTCACTGAATTTATTTGTTTATTATGTGTAGAGTAGAGAAACAACGACTGTGCTGCTGTATAAAGATAACACTGATTTATCGTGGAAAAGTCTCTTAGTTTCATACATCTACTTAGAAATATTTTCTTTTGATGTTATTTCGTAAAGAAATACAGAGTGTCCACTTACAATATTTCCATTTTGCTTGAAATGAACCGAAGGTAAAAATATTCGATCGATTACTTTCCATAGAAACGTAGCATGATGATGCCATTCGTTCTGAACGCCTTTTTATTTGGATGGAGAGGATGATCTTCTTGTTTATTACATATTTGATATTAGCTACAGATACAAAAATAATGATGATCGAGTATAGTTATTTGCAGCGCCAAACATTCATTTGTCCATTTCAAAGGCGCTAACAAAGAGTGATTAATTATCTATATTATTACCACACAAATAACCAACCACCATACAGTGTTTTATTTCTAATAAAAGTTGATTTTCCTTCATATTTTTCTCAGGAATGCAAAGTGTAAACAAGTCTCTACTCAATTTGGTCACTTTTTCCCCATTATTCTCAACGATCTGATATTATAGTTATACGAGGAATGTTTTGTTTTAGTAAACAATTATGATATAAGTCAAACGGATGGTCAAATGGCGTATGTTTTTTTTTTATAAATATCGTCATAACATGATTCGAGCATGATCCTGTTCCCGTTTAATAGATGCTACATGATGCCGCGTAGGAAAATGTATCATATTATATTTTTTTAAATATAAATAATCTTTTTAAATTTTTACTGACATATATAAAAGAGAATCTATCGTGACAGGGAGTCCCTGTATATACCTATAGAGGATATGTTGTCCTTTTATTACGAAAATTGAGGTAGAAGTTGTACGTAGTTAATTACATCTTCGCCATACTAAACAAGTTTAAAACTAATATAATTAATGTATTTAAACCTTTCTGTTGTCTGAGTGTATACGTGAGAGTGTGAACTACTACATTTTGATGGCGTTTGTCCACGTGGAAGAGTGTTCTTTATCATGGTTTGGAGTCGAAAAGGTCCAAATATAAATTTTATGAGTCCAGAATTTTGTATTTATGTTATACCTATGTCTATAAAGGTATAAGGTCACTTCATCAGTAGGTCTAGTCAAAACACATTTAAGCGTTACGTTTTCGTTCAAACGCGGACGACGTTGCGAGAACGCGTCAATTTTGAGCTACTTGTGAATTTTAGCTCAGAAAATTGACGCGTTCTCGCAATGTCGTCCGCGTTTGATCGAAAACGTAACGCTTAAATGAATGTGTTTTGACTGGCTTCGCTTAGCATAATCTGATCGTGAAAATAATCAAATATTATTGAAAGATGTGTGTTCATCCAACAAGTTTTTCACGGTTAAAATACTTATTATACAACAAAAAAATGTGTATTTCTCAAATGATAACACTTTTGTGACATGGAATATTTTTCAAGTTTAACTTAATGATATTATTGTTCAAATAAAACTTAAACAAATAAAGCTCAAACACTTGAAGAGACGAATATCATAAATTGTAAATATTATTTATAGAGCAATATTTGGTAAAAAAAAAAAAAAATTGCTTATTGAAGGGATTTTCGTCTTTATGGTAATATTTTCATTTATTGAGTTGACATTTATTTTGTTAAACTCTATAATATTGTATGTAAAAAGAAAGTTTTACTATAGGTACTTAAACTTCATTTTGACAATGACTTCATAAGTCGAAATTAGGTCACTATTTTTATAAATAAATACAGTAAAACTAAAATCAATAATTTTGAACATAAAAGATGTAATATTTTCCTTTTTTTTCAAAAAGATATTATATAGATTAGATATGTAGTTAAAACCAAATTTAACCAGGAACTTTGTTTAGGGTACATATTTTGTGAATAGATTTTATTAATTATATAAATTAATATTATTCAAACTGACTCAAATATTTATACGACAATATCAACAACTTTTCGAACAATCAACAATATTGCCAATCATAATAGACAGATATTAAGTTAACTAAAACGTATTTCAAGTTTTCTGTATAATAAGTATGAGTAGGTATAGATAAGTATCAGTGGGTATAGAACCACCTGTGTCAGCAAAAGCTTTAAGTTATTCACTCAGCAATTCAAATAAAACGATCTATCCTTTGTTAAATCAATATGAGACGATTTTAATACAATCCCTCGAGTTATTCGAGCGTTTTCCAATTCATTTACATAAGTCACCATTAATGGGACATCAAATAGCGTTAAAGGAAGTCGGATTATTATTATTCAAACGATCTGATATAAAATAATTATTACCGCGTAATTGCGAAGTCGATTAATTTGAGAAAATTAACATTCTTGTCACAGTCATCCTAAAACTAAAGAAATAATAACGTTTTTATAGAGAGTTCCGATGATAATGTTACACTAACAATTGAACAGAAACATAGTTTTTTTTAAGGATATTTGAACATAATATGCAGTAACAATAAATACTGAAGATCTTTTGCCAGATTACCTACGTATTCCGACAAAATCATTTTATTAATAGTAAGTGAAAATACTCTACCTTTGTACAAAGATCGATACTTGATTATATATGGCTTATATTTTCCACAATATAATTCTTGTAATTTGTGCCTCATATCTCAACATCGAGGTATTTTATTATAAAATATTTATATACCAAGAGGATAAAAATTATAATTTTGTGAGACTAGGGAGGATGGTAAAACAACGTAGGAACAAAGTTTAATATATGAACCATAAGTTATCGGAATTCCACAGTACAACTGAAAAGAACATCCATGCATGTGTAACTTGTAAATATTACAGGAATAAAATATAAGCAAAGACATACGAGTACTATGTATTCTTGAAGAACATTTATCGAGCTTAAGAAAATTTACGATCAATTTCCAATATCTTGTAATCTTAACAAATAGTTATTTCCAAATTGCTCAGTACATATTTTTCGTTAATTTGTTCTAATTTATACTATTTTTATTGCTTTGGCATAAACGAGATGTTGGTATAATTACTTGAACATAATATATATAATGAGTTACAATCCATTGGATTGGTCTGCAACGAGTTTTGGCTTTCTTCTCCATTCCTCCCTATTCTCAGTCAGTCTTTTCAGCTCTACGTTTGAGCCACAGTTCATGTCCCTCTTCAGTTGGTCCATATACGCATCTCTTGGTCGGCCTCTGCCATTTGTCCCCTCGGTCTTACCCTCCGCGATGGCGATGAGTAGTCCTGGGTGCCTGATGTTGTGGGCAATCCAGTTAGCTCATTGTTGGCTGATTCTCTTAATAAGTTGCCTTTTTTCGCCTACCCTGGTAAATACTTCTTCGTATTCGACGTGTTCCGACCATTGGATCTTCAGCATGCGTCTGTAGCACCACATCTCAAAGGCCGCCAACCGTCCGTTTTCACTCTTGCTGATGGTCCACGTTTCACAACCACAAAACAAGAACCATAAAGAATGCTCCAGACAAAGGCTTTAATAAGGTTCTTCCATACGCTTAAATCAATATTTGGGGATTCCAATATCTTACATTTTTTGTTAAAGGTAATCCTTGCCTGGTTTATTCTGCTCACAATTTCCGATTTGGAGCGTCCATCATGGTTTATTCTGCTGCCCAAGTACACGAATTCTCTTACTTGTTTGATGCTCACTCCATTAATGGCAATGTTCGCAGTCGCTTCCTCCCTTCCAACGACCATACATTTTTTTTGTCTTTTTTTATTTTCATGTTGTACTTTGACAACAGTATACTTTCCATTTTTCGTAAGGCTTTGATATAAAAAAAAATCCGTCCATGTTATCAAACTTCACAGTAGTTATAAATTTTATATTGTCTTGTGCCTCACTGCTGTACAAAGCACCGATCATAAAAGTTTAATTAATCAAAATCTTTTGAAGCACTGGTTATCAATCAAAGCATCCAACCAATACACCAGACAATTAAACCACAAATACCAACCAGAAAATATTCAGCATCCTTCCTTTATTAAAATTTTAGCGGAACAGAAAATTTACCGTCAAACACTGTGTCACGCTTTTGACATGGGCAATTTTGAAAACAATGGTTTACTTGTGTCTATACCTATTTACTTTCACGCTCCATCTTGAAATCTTGGAAGATGAAAACTCTCAAGAGGGTTATTCTATTCTTGGTACTTACAATGATAATAATACTTAGTACTAGGACTACCTATAATTAAATTTTCGGTGTAGATTTATTGGGAAAATAAATTTGATTAAATATTAAGGGAGACATTCATTAACGTTTCTTGTCATAATGATGTCTTATCTTTTTTATTATTTTAGTTCTAATTATAATGGAAATCCTACCATCTGTATAAGTTAGAATGTATAGGTAAGTTTAATTTTTTTTATTATATCCTAATGGAAGAAATTTTAATCCATTTATGTTTTATTATATAAAACCTTTATAAATCATATTTTCATACCTACATATAATATTTCTCACAATGTTTTACTTATCTGATTAAGTTATCAATCGATAGGTATTTTCAAATGAGAGGATATTATTTTGCAATACATTTAACCAAAACTTTTCCATAAAATTAAATAGATGTTTGTATTTTGGAATGAGATAAGTATTTGTGGTAAAGCTGAGAGATACCATCACCTTTATTCATGTTTGCAAAAACATCCAAGTATTAGCTTATATTTGGTTCGGTTTATTTTGAATGGTTCGGTGAAAATACTAACTCATTTTATACGTGTCGAATACGAAAATGTATTCAGTAAATTTTTCATTATAAGTGTTATAGTTTTATTGTTTTGAATCGCTTTATATTTAATTGGGAAATTTACGCCAATTACTTTATCGACCTACAAATTATAAAGACATATAGACATAAAATATAGATTGACAAATAATGAAAACATAAATCAATCTTCAATTTGTTTTTTTGTGTAAAGTACAATGGCAATATAATTATTGTTGTTTATTTCATTATTGATACTGGCACTTTCTGTCCTGATATGTGGTGATTTTATCAATCTAGCAATGGGTTACCAAAGTAATGTTTATATATCGTTTAATTAATGCGAAAGACATTTTCATGGGAAACCTGTATTAAAATAATTTCAAAGGTTTATTTATTTATTTGAACACTATTCGCCATTTACCTTATACAAACATGATAAATTAAACAATATAACATAGCCTTCAAATATTAAACAAATGTAAACAATTCAGGTGAAAATAAAATAAATCACATCAACAAATGAAATTAAACCAATATCAGTTCAACACAAATACAATTCAATATTACAATTGCATATGCGCCATTCGATCAATTAAATCATAGTATTATGAATAAAAATGTCACATTGTTGACGGAAAATCGCTTCAATAGAAAGGTTTAATTTTCCCACAGAGTTCGCACAAATAAAATTCCAGTTGCATAATGAAAGTTAAGCTGCTTTAATTAAAATCACAAGATTTAACTTATTTCTTAGAATTGCATGATGGTGTAAACAAATTAGGTATGCGCTATAATGTGGATATGTATTATTAATTTTAAGTGTGTGTGTTGTATATATACACGTGTACATATATACATGTATAAGACTTTCTTTTTTTTCGGTGATCGTTTTATTTTTCCAAAAAAGTGTAAAGGATCATACATTTTTGCATTGCGATCACGAAAAGAAAACAAAGTGCGGAATACGTGGCTACGCTTTAGGACTTAAACAAAGAATACATAATGTAATACACATTTAGTTTAACATGCACGTAAGATACTACCTTGCTGACTAACCTTTCATCGTTTTCAACTAAAATTTACTTTACTTTTCCGATATTCATTAAAAGAATGTAGGACGTAGGTTAATTGGAAAAATCAAAGCTTTATCAAAAGTTCTGGGATCAATGCAAAAAAGTACAATATTTTATCTATTTAACATTTGAAACATACAAACTAATTTTCAATAAAACCAAATATAAAGAATAGGAATTATAAATATTTAAAAAATATATAATTTTTCTTCAAAAGGCGATTTTTGCAATTGATGTACAACATGTATAGCTACCATCAAGGCTTTATGTTAGAATACTTTTTTATTTTATTAAGAATATCATTTGATTCTGAAGTAAAACAGAAAATACTTTTCGTCTACGTACAAGTCCTTAGGAAAATTATGATATTTTTTTTTCTCTGATGAGGTAACCGCAAAAGTAATTTTAATTTTTCTGCCTATAACTAGGTTTGCGTTTTTTGTCACCTGTAGAATAACTAAAATGGAAAGAGCCACTTATCTAATACTGATGATATAACCACCGTTTATCATGAGCTTGTACCTATTTAATTTATACATATATTTTGTGATTAATAATGTCCAATAAAGTGTTTAGTAGTCTTTCAATAAGGATGTTCGGGATTAGAACTGACTTTGTCCGCCCTCGCAACAAAAAAATATTTCTACGTAAATTAAAAAGTGAAGTATTAAATAACTTTAACATTATAAAATTCCTAAGAGGAAACTTGGTATACCACAATTGACCTACTGCACATTGCATTGCTGAATATGGAAATATTTTAACTGTATTTAGGTTTATTGTATACTGAGACTCGTTTATACAAAGTATCAGTAGTCAATGAAAATGGTTATAGCATCATTTCACCGTGTTTTTATTCAATACTGCATTTGAGAATCATATTCTTATTTCCATTGAATATATCTAAAGGTATCATACTAAAATTTTAACTCCAGCAAATTGTCTGCCAATTTTACGTATTTTCTGTGTTCCTTAATTAAAATGCACCCAATACTAATACCGTCCAACACGTATCTTCCTTGAATTTTACAAATCCACAAAAATGTGGTTTTAAGACTCAGAAACCGCGAAATGCTGGTTTTTTGTTGGTTTTTACATTTTTTTTATCGTCTTTAATAATGTTACATATTCACGGAAAAAATATATGTTATAGATCAATTCTTTTTCTATTGAATGGTAATGTTTTGAGTTTGGATAGTTAATTTATTTTTTTGATAAAAATTCCGAAAAAAATATATTTTTTTTGTTTTTGAATCACTTTGCTTGAATACCGGGTGGACCAGCGACATATTTTTTTTTTGTTATAATGCCTAATAATATTTTGCAGTGAAATGTCATGTAAATATTTTCAACAAATATTAAAATCAGTTTTAAAATTAAAAAAACCTTCAGTTGAGGAACAATTCATATTTGTATGACTTCTTTATTTTTGTCCAAAGAATGAGAGAGTCTTATACTTTATCTATACGCGCACGAGAGAAAAATGACACAGTCGGTTCCGAGCCGGCTTGCAGTGCGGACGTGGGGTCTGTGCTGATTTTTTGTTTGTTTTTTGTCATTATTAAATTAGGTATATAATTTCACACAATTTGCATATAAGTCTCGAGTATGTAAATACTACACTACGGATCATACCTTTTGGAAAAATGTATTTTACGACGAATTTAATCTTGATTTTTTTGCATATTTTATATTTTTTTTTATCTTATTAAGTACATAATGCAATATATTTATCGAAAACAATATATTTTATACATCTTTTTTATTATTATTATTAAATATGAACAAATAACAAGGAGTAAAATATCCATGTAAAATGAGCAAGCTAATCGCTTCTTCCAACTAACCCATTTTTTTAGTAGGCTTGCCCATATTTACTTTTTTATAAAAAAAATTATACATAAAAAAGAAATCACGACATAATTATCCCATAAGTAGGGTAACCAGCAGAACAGTTGCATGTAATAAACATGCAGGCCGTCTTCTCTGTGCCAATAAAAAAATAAGACATTCAAGATGGGCGGCAAACCTCATCGCTGAAATTGAGTTGTAATACTTTGTCTTTATTTTTTCGAACACCTCTTTTCACTTTTTTTATTGTAAACAAAAATAACTTTTTTTGTTTTAACACCAGAGCACAACGTTTTTTTAATCAAAATTTAATGTGCTATGATATACCTGCTTGGTTAAAAAAAAAAACACCAATACTGTATTTGAAATATGTATACAAAAAACATTTTGTCGAAAATCCCTAAATTATTACCATCAGTGTAGCTGCATTTAGCTATGCCACCAATAATATATATTAGGCATATTATTACAACACGTAGAAATGCATTCTGTGTGTGTGTGTGTGTGCGTGTGTGCAGAAGTACCTACCTAGATATAGGCTAAAATTTTATAGTACCTAGTTATTATTATTATTCTCTTTTTGTTAGAAGTTGTAATTATTATTATAACCTACTAGTGGCGGGACCAGTGGGGTAATGAGCAATTTTATTATTCCACAAATTAATACAAAAATTTAAAAGCACACCTGACTTGAGAAAATGTCTATACCCTTCCCCCCATTTCCTCTTTCACATCGCCAATTTTTCGATTTAGTATAAGACTGAGATATTTCACGATTATATTTATGTTCCGTTGAGCACTCAGTAAAGAATAGGTCAACCACTTTTTTCTGTAAGTTTTCGAGTGTCCTGTAAAAGTCAGGTGTTCGAGAAATTTTTCATTTTAAACTCGGCGATAAGATTTGCCACCCTTCCTAAATGTCCTATTTTTTATTGCGGCTGATGCTGACCACCCCACTTGTGGGATAATAGATTAAAAGTTGCACCCTCCCTCACCCATGAATGTTACAGGAATGTCATCCATACATACTTGTGGGATAAGCCGTGATAGTATAGAAGTAGTAGATATGTATGTGCCTACAATTTCAAAATTTACCCAAATTTTTGAAATTCTATCCCCCGTCGCCAGATTTCCATTACGATACATAGGAATATTCCAATTTCCATTACGATACATAGGAATATTCCAATATTTTCATACCTATAAGAAATTTATATGAAAAATATGTAATCGGGTGCTATTTTGCATGTGTGGAAAGCACGCCACTGTGTGTCCCGCTGTATGATGCACTAGTGTGTCCCCCTCTAACCTCTCCCCTCTCTCTTCATCGCTTCTTTCCGCATTCACTCACTGGACTTTGTAAAAATAATTTGAGTAAATTCGTATGTGTGCTTGTATTGTTTGTGTATTGTGCTACAGAAGTTTATATTAAACAAGCAATAGAAATGCATAGTTATAATCGTTGTGTATTTCATGTTATAGGTCGGTATTTATTGATTATCCTTAAATGTGGCTGCTATCATATATTATATAGTATCTGGTAATTATTTAGACAATATTATTAGACAATTTGAAAAAAGGCACAAAATGTGACCTTGTCTTTATGAACAGTACCCCTTACGTGCAGTTAGTTCACTGAATAACAAATTGTGGGAGATGCCGTGATAATGTCAACTTCCAAAAAAAAATATATTTCAATTGATAATAAATACTAGACTATGATATAAAATAAATCGTTAATGTTTTTCAACTAATCTAACCTAAAATTTTCAATTTTCAGAAACCAACATAATAATATCAAAAATTTTATTTATAAAATAATTTTTCTTTCTTTGTCAAGAATTGTTCTAATCATATTTTTTATTTGACAATATTCTCAGGGTAAAGCCGGATACTGAGCTAGTAATATTATAAACGCACAAAACTTTGGTTGAATATTTTGGACTAAGTATTATTTTTATTATTATTATTCCTTGGTCCTGACTATGAGCTGAGAAAATAATAATATCAGCGGAACTTCGATACTCGTATTGAGATGCACTATTATTATTATTTATACCGTCGTGTCGTATTGCACTAACACATTCAAATATAACATTTGTCTTAATACACACATCTAAGCAATAAAGGTGTTCTCCTATTGGATAATTCGGCGGAATTTTTTTATTATATACTAAACGACATTTTACCTAATCATGATATTTTATTTGAGTAGGTCTTCCTCTTAAGAAGTATTATCATCGTTCAACCGATGAAATTAAAATGTTAACTTTTGATTAAAATTTCAATCAAAAGATGTATTAGAATCTTGATTAAAATTTACGATTCCGAAACCAATTTGGTTTCCTCGCAAGGGACACGAAATGAATCTGAATAAAATTTCGTCGATAAACCTAGACCCAAACCTTTCAGTCGAAATTTATTTATATCCTTATCAAAACATTTATTTATTAAATGGTACTTTATTATCCTGAAAAGTACTCTCCTGCATAGTTGTTTGTAAAGTACATACTAATATTATTTTATACAAAGTTTCAGAACTTATGTACCTGTATCAGTAGCATCATTATATTTTCCGTTTTTCTGTACCTATATCTATTTTGTTTTGTTCGCAGTTCTAATGCTATGCCAAATATTGTTCAGTGAATTAAAAATTATTAAAAAAAAATCGCTTTAAAAAGGATCGCTCAGATCTCCAAAAATAATCATAATTTTCATTATCCCCATCATGTCGCTTCTTTTGCAGCGTATGCGGAAAAGATCGAGCTCAATTAACTCCTATCCTTGCAAAAACTTTTCGTTTCCATCATCGTCATACAATTCCTCATGCATTTTCTCTTGTTTGTCCATCCTGTAAAATCTGGTTTAGATACTCTTACCATTTAATCCTCAGAGTACCACTCCATTCAACCATATATATTATCTTAGTCATTCTATTCTCAGTTATTTTTTACACACGCCCAAACCACTGTAGCTTATTGACTTTCTGTCTTGTTATTACTCCAGCATTCATTCCATAATCTTTACGTATAATGCTATTACGCATTCTATTTTCCAGACTTTTACCACCTATTTTTTAATGATCTCATTTGTATTGCATTTATATGGCTTTCATCCTTCTTCTACCATATGCATACATCGTAACATTATTGTCAGCACAGATGGCTAAAAACATCAACCTTAAGCTTTAATAGAAATGTTTCTATTAGCAACTTTTGATCGAATTGGACTTTTTATGTTGTTAACATGCAGTTCTTCACTCAGCAAACAGTTTTTAAAAAAAGATGTACCTGGATTTTTGTTATAAACTCAAATACAACCTTATACACCTTTCACAGTTCGCAATTGTGAACAACTGAAGAGGTGTAGTTAAAAGAATTATTATTATTTTATATTTAAATCTAAAATGATACATAGATTCTGTTATTTTTTTCTTGGTGTTTTTTTTGACATTTTTATTGCGTTGGAACATAGTGTTGATAATATGTAGGTATATAGTAAAATAATTTAACAATTAACACTAAGTTTTACTTTGTAATCCGTAAAAGCTGCCTGTATTATATTAATAAAGTAAAATACTTTCTCAGTGAAATTTAAGAGTAGACGTTAGTCATAAAAAACGGCTTATTTCATTCGACATCGTTTGGAAATTGTAATATTTGCTTTTATTTTTTCCTTATCTCCCAAATATTAATTAATGTGCACATATCGGATTATTAAACTATCAAAAAGAAAATTTTCTCTTTGATCGATATTCATTTATTCCTTAGAAGATTTCAAATATGAAAATAAAATGATGTACCCCGTTAGGAATAACGTAATCTATCAATAGGATGCCCGACTTATTACAAACATTATCGTATGTTGAGTAGAGAATATAATCATCTATAATTAGACACAGTCTAGTTTAGTTTTTTTAACCTCAACAGCATGTAAAAGACTGAATTATGTGGGTAGGTATCCATATTATACAGCATTTCAAATCTCATATCAAAGTGTTTGTTTTCTCGGGAAATAGTTTGAGGTATGTTTATACGTTGATACGTAGAAATGACTCATCGGAAAAGTTTTAATCTAAAGGATTACATCATACATTTAGAAAGGAAGGAACAAAGTAAATGAAATAATTCGTTATTACAGAAATATCCTCCGCTTTTGCATAAAAAATCTGGGGTTTCACTTTGGATGAAATCATTTATTCCTTTCAAATTGTTGTATCATTCATATATTTATATCATAACAGTTTTTTACTCAAGTAGGGTAGCGAGTGGACTTGCTACATATTAGTATGAACATTAATATCGTTCTCTTTGTATATTTTATATTCTAATGAGGTAAAAAAATATTCTTATGAAAATAAGTTAGTAGGTATATTCGCGAATAATTCTTGTGTAATATAACACAAAAATGGAATCATGCGCATAAAAATCGATTTTATGTCATTAATGTTTCTTTAAATTTATTACCAAATATGAATTATAATTTATAATTTATGGAATCTTATTTGACATGTCTGTTTTATGAATTGGTTTAATTTATTTTTACGATTAGTACACTCATCACATGTGTTGTATTGAATCTAATAAATTTAAAATGTTACTTTATTTAATGAAAGCGATTAACAAGGTCCATAATAGTATTAAGAAAGTAATTTCTTCCACATGTGACAGAGTTAGTAATTATATTATCATAATATGTACCTAGATAGGAACGTATAACCTTACTCATTGTCGCCTTGAAATTTTCTTAATATACAACCTTATTACACCGTCTGAACATGACAATTAACAAATTACTACTTAACTTAGCTGGAGATTTCTTCATTATCTTTGATTAAAACTTTCATTAAGATCTGAAAGATATATAGTAAAGTCGTTTAATCTAATTTGCATACAAGCTGCTTACTTGTTGATTAGTTAACACATTTTTCTTTAGTCTTCCTGCGTCTGACAATCGTGATACACAACTTTTTTGAATAACAAAACCAACTTCAAGAAAATACACAATATTTTTTTTAAAAATTAGCAACCATGGTCAGTATCGTTATCATTACCCTAACAAGTATTATTTACATGTTTTATTTACAGGTTACATGTTTTATTTTTATTTTATTTTACACAAAACAATATGCAAGATTAGTGATAAACCAAATATAATTTATACAAAGAAGACGTAAATTACAGATACATAGATGACTCCCGACCCAATTACAATCGATTCTATACATCTTGGGTTGGCTGGAAGAAATCGGTTATACGATAAGCTTGCCTATTGCCGTATTGTAACATTACATTATATAAATTTCTATAACTTTTTATGTGTCATAGTAATTAGTTCATCGTTATCTACATTTTGATGAAAAAACCATTAATAAAATGCCTCATTTTCTATTTTCTTCACAAAAATCATTCAGGTGAAAAACAACAGATGTACAAGATCATGAGTAATTTATTAGTCAAAATTGTTTGGGTACCCAAGAGATTACATGTTCGTTATCTGTTGATAGAATCTGGTTGTAACAATATTATATTTGTTTTTTCCTTTCTTTTTCAGCAGATGGCCTTTCTACAGAACCGCTCCATTTCTCTCGTTGACATGTACATCGATAACTCGGAGCCGTCTGAAAATGTTGGACAAATACATTTCTCCTTGGAATACGACTTTCAAAACACTACTCTGATTCTTCGAATACTGCAGGTAAGCAAAAAATATATTAATATTTTTATTTCAGAATCTCAAAAATGCCTAGTTGACATAGCATTTCGAAGAGAAAATTTGTTTCGATAATACCTGTTATTTAAATATGATAGCAAGTAGGTATGTAGACTTTATACGGAGTTTTTTTGTTGTTGTGAATTAACTTTTTAAATTTATGCGATATTCAAAAACAAGTCACAAACTGACTATTTCCCTATTTGATATTTAAGGTTCTTTTTTTCCTAAATTTCTTTGAATCGAAGATCCTGTTTTAGTTCATATTTACTATTTCTGATATTAATATTTGCCATGGCAATTTTTTACCTTTAATTTTCATGTTATGTAATATGCAATAAATCAACAATATATAATATACGATCGTTTATACATTTTTTACGATCATATGTATCTAATATTCTTCAATCTTATTAACAAGAAGGGAATGATGTTTTTTATTTAGCATTATTATGATTTACGTTGAATTCCTGCGGGAAATATTTGGTTCTCTTCCGAAAATCACGAACCGTAATAATTAAAATATTTATCTACTCCTTCTTACAGAACTCAAAAAGACAAACCTCATTGAGTAATTTTTATTTTATAAAAATTATATTTGTATACAATTTGGATTAATTTCAATCCTTACAATTTCAAATATTTATTTTCACAAATTCTTAAAAAACCGAGTCCGTTAGACTTTATTCATGTATTGATCTTGTAAAAATAATAATAATTAATAGAAACATCAAGTTCCAATATAGTACATCAACTATTAGTAATTTACTGTAGATTATTCTTCTTCTCCTGCCATTTCGGGTCCACCTTAGGACATGGACTTTCCTATATTTCTACACCACCTTATGACCTGAGACTGCTGTAACCATTTTGTTCCAGCAATCTCCCGTGTAACAAGCGACCATCTAGCCTTAGGCTATCCAATACTTCTAACTGTTCTCGACTATCATAGAGAAGCTAAATATTGTCAGCTTTCTGAATATTATTCGAGTTACCCTTTATATTCTTATTATTTTATACACAAAATCAAAGACAGAAAGCTAATACAGGGTGTTAAGAGTGAAAAAGGAATATAGTAGAAAAGAGAAAACGTTCTTGCACAAAATGGGAAAGGTATATTCTTTGTCATTATCTCAAAAGATATAACGTCAAAGACTTAAAGAAGAATAAAAAATAATTTATTCGACGGCTCAAATAAATAAGGTGAATTATCCAAGGTTTCTATCAAAAGATCTACATTCATTATTATTCTGATATCGTGAATTAGATATATTACATTATATAAGAGATCTTAAAAACTTTGAAATAAGCATATTTTATCATCTTTAATCTTATTATAAGATAATTCTCGCAGAATCTCAGTTTAGTTAAATTGTAATTGACTTATAGCGAAATCAAGATGTTGCCAATATAATCTTATTAATTACCTATAAGCATAATAATAATTCCCATCAACCACCCCACTTTCAGCATTTAATATCAGCTCTAAGACATTATTATTACATCATAAATATTATATACTTAGATTAATTGCTGTTATCTTTGTCAAAATATTTCATCCCTGCACAACAGTGCGCACTGAATTTTTATTAAATAAAAATGAATGATAAAGTACTCATAGTTTTAATGAACATTCAAGACTAGAATTAAATCTGGCTATTCTCAGAGACTTCTATAGCTATCATCATCATAATTCACTCGGTATCGGGTGTCTTGCCTCGAAGAAAAGGAAGAAAGAAAAGAGACATGCTATCAATCAAATATATTTTTAATCAAATTTTGCACATATTCAAACTTATTTACAATAGTACTATGCGGGAATAAATGTCACATTTTCAAATTCTATTATATTCTATTCTATTCTTCTCCAGACCTCGCAAACGAGTGATTTAGGCCAAATTACAGTCTGTCATTATTAATAAATAAAGCGCATACAATACATTTCTGAAATATTCTCTATAAGCAATAGTTTCCGTGTTATTTTACGAATTAACAAATGAAATGACAATAATAAATAAATAGCAAGGAACGAATAATTAAAAAATGTATCAACAGTGGATATGTCAACACAACGTACAAATGAATAAACTAAAATTTTACTGTTCTAGATAATCCAGCAACGTATCATTCAAGGCATACTTAGTTTTATTACAAAGATTTAGCCATGACTTTTAAGACGAAGCTTTTTAATTTTTATGACAAACGAAAATTATATTATTTTACAGTGAGTACGTTATATGAATATTAAAACAAACCTTTTTAAAACTGTCTTTGTTTAAGTTTTAACTCATTTTTACTTTCCTGACTATTATAAATCCACTACTACTATACCATCACGGTATATCCTACAAGTGGGGTAGTCAGCAGACCAGCTGCATATAATAAACATGCAAGCAGTGCTCTCCGTGCCAATATAAAATCAAGACATTCAGAATTGGTGGCAAACCTCATCGCTGAGTTTAAGATGTAACCTTTTACAGGACACTCGAAAACTTACGGAGAAGAGTGGAAGACCAATTCTTTACCAGGTGCTCCACGGAATAAATCTAAAGTTGCTTTAAAAAAAAAAATCATGAGTTCGTCGGTACCCTGGAGGTAGAGTCTCGGCCTCGTGAACAAGGGGTCCGTGGTTCGATACCAGGTGCCGGCAAACTCCCCTTTCACGACACAAGCTTTTAGTAGCTAACTGTGAAAGGTGTATAAGGTTGTATTTGGGTTTATAACAAAAAAAACCCAGATATATCTTTTTAAAAAAAAAAAAGAAAAAAAAAAAACCATACTCAAATATACCTACCTAAACGTGTTCATGAAAAATATGCAGATAAAATCAATGCTTTGTTTTTTCAGTTACGTCTTGTGTTTACGGAAACCTAATGTTATGGAAGTTTTAGTTATTAGTTAAAATGAGGTTTATTTCTCAAATTTTATTAACAAACATATAGTCATATAGTGCTGTTTACTCACCAGTTCACCACTCCCATAATAATAAATATAGATCCATTTTGATGAGTGCTCAATTATATTAGGTATATATAAACATCATTCTAACAACGGTTGATTAACTCTGTTTTATTAATTAACTACCCGGCATCCCTCAGCAAATAATCATCCACCGTTTTAGTAACAAACATGGATAAGATTATTTGTTTATTTATCGTATCGAAACCCAGAAAAAACAATCAAACTGATCTCCAACAAATCACGTGGGGATGCGTCAACTCGTATATCTTCCATAGTACATGCGATAGGACACAACGGACACTCCAACAAGTGAGGCAAAGTATGTGCTGCACCGCAGTCACAGAAACTGAACTGAAATTAAAAATGGAACAAATTATTACATACTATCGTTACGTACTTAGTTCTTAATCACTCATATGGATGGTTTCGAGAAAATTATATTCCTATTCAATTAAACGTACACACACATAAACGGATTCAAATATTTATTTGTCGATTATATCGGGCGGATGTAGTAAAATGTTAGTTATTTCAGTTTCTAATTAGTTATTTGTGGAAACGCAAAGGCAACCAGGGAGTACATACATTTTCCTTAAGTTTCCAATAAGGTTTATTGTTATTATTATTGTTCCCGTGAATAATATCTATTCTCTATGTATATGATAGGCATATATATAGTTATGTACCAAACTAATGAAGTCACCCCAATTTGCTGACAAGATATTTACAACCACTTCGTGGAACCAATTTAATATTCTATATTAAATTCATATCAAACTAAAATACATGATTTATAATTACTCTAATTACGAAATACCTAATTACTCCATCGACGACTTTTAAATCACGTGTTTCTCGTGAAATCTTTCGATTATTTTGTTCCAACACAGAAGTTCAACAATCTTTTTTAATGAGTGAGATTTCATTTCGCAAAATATATTATTGGTGTTTATTTTGTGAAACTCTAGAACTGATTCAATAAAAAATACAGTTTTGCGTTTTACTCGCGCTTTATAAATGTGACATGTGGCCTTAGTCAAAACACATTTTAGAGTCATGTAGTCGTTCGACTATAGATGACTTAGCAAGAAAGCATCAATTTTCGTAGCTAAAATACACAAGGACTTGTGTATTGTAGCTACGAAATTGGTACTTTCTCGCAAAGTCGTCTCTAGTCAAACGACTACATAACGCTAAAATGTGTTTTGACCAAGGCCGCTGGGCTTCAACATTCGATGTTTTTGTCAAACTAAACCTCCGGTAAAAAAAGGTTTAGTTTGACAAAGACATCGAACGTGGAAACCCAGATCACCATAATAAAATGCGAGTAATACTAAAAACTGTATTTCTTAATGGTGTTAATTCACCAAATATGTTTTCTATTTTGCAATAATCACATAACTTACTTCTATACTTACCACCATGCATATCCTTCAAGTGGGAAACTAGTGAACTAACTGTATGTGATAAACATATAAGTCTTCCTCTCAGTGACATAAGGGTTGCATTCAAAATGACTTTTATACACCTCATTGCAGACTTAATTTGTCTTTTACGCGATGTTTTACAAATTCCCACATTTTACATGACATCATAAAATCTCCTCCAAAAATAAGCCTCCCCCATATGTCTCCAAGCATCTCTGTCCTGAGTTTTCTGCAACCAGTCACCAGCGATTCTTCTAATGTCGTCTGACCAACGTGTTGGAGGTCTTTCTCTACTCTTTTTATTTTCACGAGGTCTCTATTCTACTACCCTTTTTGTCTATCTTTGATCTTTAAGTCTAGCAACATGCCCAGCCCATGACCACTTCAACCTTGCCTATTTAGTTTTATTGTAAATAATATTTTCTGATATTTAATTATCCTTGATATAGTTCACCATATCTACAAACAAACCACATTATAATGCCACAATATAAGTAAAGATTTCTCCTCATTATATTAGGTAAATTTTATTGAGAATTTGTTACAAATTCAAAATGAAAAATGAGAATAATATTTGCGCTAAGAGAAACCCAGACGTCTGCGAATTTCGATACGTTATCATCCACTTACTTTTGATTTTCCTGGAAAAGTGAGGCTTACCCGTCGCCAATTCACAAAATGAACTAAAGAATCTAAAAGTTTTTGATTAATTTGACTCAATTTGGTTCTTCAGAATTACTTTGCAAGTTATAATACACATGTTATTTAAGAAGTTTACAAAACAATACAAATCTAAAAATAAAAATTAAAAGTTTATTAAACTCCAGAAACTTCGTCAATTATTTTTTATATATTTGTAAAATTCCATTTAGGTACCTAATACATTAGGAATTGACAAAAAATTATATTGGGCATTTACTACTCAATAGTGAAGTTTCCGACAAAGATTTGGGCTCTTTTATGTATTATTTCTTTGGTCGTCCTTCTAAACACAAAACGTCACGAATAAGATATTTAACATATTCAATTCAGCGATGAGGTATAACAATCATCCTGAATGTCTTATTTTTTATTAAAGGTATTATTATTGCGCTTTCTAGTGACATTAAATCCAGTTTGTGCATGTGTAAATTGTTAAGGAGATAGATATCTACGTACTCGTATCTCCGGTTACTGCACGAGGTATGTGATTTTTTATTTATTTATTTATTTCACATCAACAGCACACTACAGACAATATATATGCATAAAAACAAACAATGCAAACAAAAAATGGTACCAATATATCGCCCTATTTATAAGTAAATATGTTTATAAATGAGCTATTATTTTTATATAGGTACGTACATAGAAAGTAATATAATTATGGTGGTACATAAAATCTAAAGGTCGATTTTATTCACGAGGATATTTTTGCCAGTCCAATGAACTGTACATGTGTTTACCATCGCCTAGCTACCCTTTAATACTAATTGATTTTAACATACGTTCAAGGACATCAATATTTCTAATTTAAAACGTAATAGTTTTAAATTGATGATTTTTTAAGCATCTAGAAAATATTCAGATGACAACGAGAATTCGTAGATTTTTCGCAGCCAAAACTAATATAGGTATAGTTGATATTTTCAACCGACGGTACTTGGTGGAAATTCATGTTGAATTAATTAAAATAAAACACTTATTTGTAGTATATCCACGGTGACTTTTTATTGGACGCGAGCCGGCTTTCAAGAGCTTCCGCTCTCATCATCAGGCTGGCAAAAAGTAAAGAAATTACAGATTGGTAACAAATATATATAGTATGTCATTGGGTAGCAAAACAAAAGAGGTAGTTAAGACAGTGGTAACAAACAATTGAATTCTTATTATTGTGGATTCCCAACTAGCTAATCCTTTCTAAAAACTTTTGTACTGCCGCTCTTTTGTTCTTTTGTTTCAGTCACTACATACCTACAACAGTGATTCATAACCATCGGCCTCCACACCTCCTGACAAGATCAACAATTAATTATCTATTAAATTTATTTTTTACAATTTACTAATTAGTTTACTATTGTATAGACTCATTTTAATTTTAAAGATTATTTTTCATATAAAAACATAACATTATATCAAGCAGATTCATATTTTATGTATACTAACTATCAGAGGAAGGCTACCTCTTAAAAAAATAATGCTCATCTCTGATATGGGTTTTTGTGGTTTCCCCAATATCGTTAAAAGGCAAATGCTGGAGATGTTTTTCTTAAAATCCGTCCACAACGGTACTCTATTTCAATTGTTTGTTACCACTGTCTTAACTACCTCTTTTGTTTTGCTACCCAATGACATACTATATATATTTGTTACTAATCTGTAATTTCTTTACTTTTCACCAGCCTGATGATGAGAGCGGAAGCTCTTGAAAGCCGGCTCGCGTCCAATAAAAAGTCACCGTGGATATACTACAAATAAGTGTTTTATTTTAATTAATTTAATATAGGTATTCTATCTATTAAATCTATTTATATAGGTATTCTGTCATGGCATAATTATTCTATTAGTGGGGTACCGACAAAATATTTTTTTCTTATGTGAGATTCAAATTAATTTCGTTCAAAGAGTAGGTAATCATAAGATTATCATAATACACACATTAGTATCTAAACGCGAATATTCATGTTTAAACATATTTGAAAATTTATTTATAAGATTGGCACCATGTACAATAATCATAAAACAAAAATCCTTGGCAATTTAAACAAAATATAAAACTATGATAAAATGGTGAAGGGTGGGCTTTTTGCTAAAGCAATCTGTTCCAGCCAACCTTTTGACAAACATTTCTGCGTGGAATGCAAATTAAAAATGCGTACAATTATAAAAACATACATACATATCGGGAAATACATATAGGTAAATTTTTAATAGAATGGCGAATAAATTATTTATAATCCATTTTATCTATTAAGTCTTTATTATCAGTTGCTTATTTCAACACGTCGTTTTCATTCTTCTAGAATTTTTCGTTTTCATACAACGAATTGTAAATAATTAAAAAATATGTCATGAAGAAATGTGCTCAATTTCATACATGGTTTCTAAATAATTTTAAAATTTCCTGAAAGAGGCATTAAATTTCCATAACTTTTTGTCAATGATGGCCATAATTAATTCACCTAGACTCAAATATTGTACGCAGATTAAAATTGCACGCTTCATAAAAATAATTTTGCGCAGCTCCACAAAGAAGTTCACTTAGAATATTGTACAAATAATTTTAAGTAGTTTCCCTCTTTGCTGTTCCCTTGCAAGTTGATTTTACCTATATTAATTTATGTTGAGTAAAGTATGTTAATTTTGAAAATGCAAGCGATGAAATATTGTTACTACCTTTAAAGACAACACTGCAAGACGCGCTGTAATGTCTTACAAAGAGATTCAGCAAATGGAATATTTTATTATGTCGGAAAAAGTTTTACATCAATTTCATTTGAAAGAACCACTTTAAAAGGACATTATCCTTTCAAATTATTTGTCCCTTTTATTACAAAATGACTTAATACAAAGTTATATAAATACATACTTTAAAAAAAGAAAAGAGCAAGAGGATAAAACTTATTGTTATATGTAGGTAAGCGCGGGGAGATTGTGATTTTTATTGTCATCTTTTATTTTTCCCAATAGTCTACTTTGGGACTTTTTTCTGCCGTATTCCAACTATTACTATTCTCATTTTACATCATATTATGAACACGTGTATTTTCTTTCATTCAAGTTAGAAAAACAAAAGCACTAAAAGCACTTGATCTTTACTTTGTCAAAAACAAAAGAAATATATAAAACCTCTTCTTCTTCTTCTTCTTCCTCGTAATGTAGATCATCGATCTGTTAGGTCAGAAGTTGGTGCCTCTTGTGATGCTGAAGACCAGCTGTCTTTCCATCTTTTTGGTGGTCTTCCTCGGGGACGTGAACCGACTGGTGTTTCTTTAGCAGCCATATGTACGATTCTGTTTTCAGCCATCCGATCTACATGGTCTCTCCAGAATCGTCTCCTTTTCCTACTCCATCTTACGATGTCCTCAGTGTTGCATATGTTCCTTATCTCAGTATGTATTTCTTATTCTGTCTCTGAGAGTTTTGCCCGCAATAGCACGTAATGTTTTCATCTCTGATGTTCTTAGTAGATTTTTTGTTCGTACCGTGTCTGCTCTTGTTTCTACACCATATGTCATAATTGGTCTAACACAGGTTTTATATATTCGGACTTTACTATCAGTTAGCATGTGTTTATTTCTCCATATGGTACTCTTTAGGCAACCGGCTACAACTGAGGCTTTATTGGTCTGCTCTCTCACTTCGTTGTACAGGTCACTATTGTTAGAAATTTCAACCCCTAGATATTTGAATGATGCAACTTGTTCAATAGGTTTATCATCAATAACTAATTTGCATCTTAAGGGTGTCTTGAAATCACCAAACATTTTGTTTTATCAATGGACACATTCATATTGTACTTCTTGGATGTGAGATGGAATCTGTACAGTAGACGCTGTAGATCATTTTCTGTTTCAGCCATCAAGGCTGCATCATCAGCATAGCAAAGTACATTGACCACACCGTTGCCCATTTTATATCCGAGGCCCAAAGATGCTACTTCCTCAATTATTTTGTCCATTATCAGGTTAAACAAAAATGGGCTCAGACTATCTCCCTGTCTTATTCCTACTGCAGCCTTAATTGCGTGAGCATGTGAGCCGGGCTCACCCCCGGCTTTCCTAGAGGAGCTTGATGGTTGATTTTACCTTGTGTGGTTGTAGCTGTCGCGGGCGAACTCATTTCTTCGTCTTTTGTGCTGTCCTGTCTCCCTTGGTGGAGAGTCTTTGGTCTGGGTGGGATGTCCCTTTGGGGAGGGAAGCGTTTTCATCGATGGCCCCGGCATCGGCGGCCCTCGGTTTGCCGTCTTAAATACCCAATTAATGTTTCTGGACACCTCAGCTCGGCGCTCTGTACCAATGTGTATATATGTATATGAATGTGTATATTTTATATTGTTTTTTTTTATGCTTATGTATTTAGCTGGAAATTCTTTTATTGTTGATATATTTAACGTATGTATATGCTTCTCTCGGCTAGAGGGACATCGAAGGAGTGTAGTCAAAAGATTCCACACGTGGGGGTTTTGGCCGGCCAGTCCTTCAGACTGCCCATCATGGGACCTCTTGTGTGGACAAATTTGTTAGTGTAGAAATTTTATCGGATAAATGGAAGTCCCCAGACTTCTGAGCTATCCGGGTGGACGGTGGGTCTCCTTAATGCAGCCTTAATTGGTTTTGACAATTCGCTCCCCACTTTAATTTGAGTTTTACTGTTTCTATTAATATCCTTTAGAACTTCTATGATAGATAGTGGTATGTAAAACCACAGGTGTTAAACAAATTAATATTTCAATTCAATGTTATTTAATATTATCTACTTTCACCTTCAGTAATCAATTAATACGATAAGGAATAAGCTTCTTAGAAACTTCTCGAAATTCAATATTAAGGATATTATTGTAACATCAACGCCTATCGGTTATAGGTATTTTAATTATTTATAATTCATGATTTCAGTGTAGTGCTTAGTAAGTTTTATTTATTTTTATATTTATATTTGCTTACAATTTGCTGATATTTTCATTCTTTTATGAAGTAAAATATTCGAAATAGAGTGAAACATGAATAAAACCTCAGCGTCAATTAATTCAGAAAATTAAGAAGTACTCGTACGATTCTCTGATTTTGCCAATGTATTTTGAAAGTATTTACATCATCAGAACTTTGATTAGCAAGTCTTAGTAGGTACATAATACCACATCTCACACGAGAGCTATTTATGTAACTAAAGTGTCAGTCATCAAATATTCCATCACAGAGTATGTTAGTGCAAAACACAGGAGTCTGATGTGTGGTTTATGAGATACGACCACATGTAATTAATCTCATCTGCTTTATGTTCTATTTCTGTACTGCTAAAGGTATGTGATTAATTACTTACAGGGCAAAGAACTTCCAGCTAAAGATTTGAGTGGAACATCTGACCCCTACGTGAGAGTAACTCTGCTCCCAGATAAAAAGCATCGCTTGGAGACGAAGATTAAGAGAAGAACACTTAATCCACGTTGGAATGAAACATTTTACTTTGAAGGATTTCCTATACAAAAATTGCAGAGCAGGGTAAGTAAAAATATTGCAACGATGCAATTTATAAAAGAACCCTTATAAACCTTCCATTTAAAAGAATTATATTTATTTGCAAGTAAGTTTAAATTACATTAGAGTAGTCCCTTCTGAAATGACTGCGGTGTGTAGTGAAAAAAATGTAAGCTCTTAATACTTCTTGTAAATGGAAATGTTTACCTTTTAAAAAGTCTTCGTGAAATATTCAGTATAGAGGTTTTGAAACCAATTCCCATTGGGCGCTGCGTAGTAGAAACATGCCTACATGAAAATAGAAGTGCTACGCACAAAAGTCAAGCAATTTCGTCGAAAATTCATACTAGGTACATATCACAAGAAATATACTATGCATGAAACGGAGAGTCAACACTTTTTAACGTAAGAATGCCATAGTGCAATCCTAAAAAAACACCAGAAAAAGTTTAATATTGAAAGTACCTACTTATATTGGACAAATTATGTATTTTAATCTAAATTTTTATGGGAAATATTTGGAATAGATTTTATTTGTCTAGTAAAGAGCTCCATACAATTTATATGGATTAGTTTGATTCAGGTGCTGTAAAGTTGTTATATCAACTACTAAATATGCCACGATGGTATAGTTTCTACAATACTGAATCTGTATACATGGAAACCAGAGTTTTATTCCCAGTTTAGTTTTGAATTTTTTCCAAATAATTTCGTGATATGAATTGGTATTTTGAATTAATAAAAGATAAATGTATTTCTGAAGTGAATTTATGAAATAAATCAGCCCACGTTTTTGTGCCACGTTATTGGCACAAAAACGTGGGCTATAAAAAAAAACAATGTGGGCTTTTTTCTGTACTCTTTTTTTCACTTTGATCCTTATAAAGTTATTTTAGTCATTTCCAATTTACATACTTTTGTGAAAATTTAATATCCTTTCTGTTCATATTTTCAGGTTTTGCATCTTCATGTATTTGACTACGACCGATTTTCTAGGGATGATTCTATCGGAGAAGTGTTCCTTCCTCTATGTCAGGTATGTTATTACAATATTTCCTTTCATTTAGGCATAAGTGTAAGCAAACACTAAATTATTCATGTGGGAGTCATTTTGTTTATCAAACCGCTCGGAGATAATGCTTAAAAAGTTCGCTTTAACACAAAGTGTCTTCGTAAAATAATCCCACAACTGATATTATGAAAAGTTATTTTTCAGTTGATGCGATTATAACATACAAATGTACGTATGTATACCTCTAGCAAAATGCATGAATTTTGATAAGATAAATTACCGAGCGTCTATGATGTAAAACAATAGAAGGCACAAGGACGTATACCTAAGTTTAGAACTGCTCGACAAATTTTACTGTCTTTTCTGAAAGAGAAGAGGTGAGAGGGACTTGATTCCCCTGGTAGGAAATTAACAAGGAAAATACAGAAAAGATTTTTAGTACTTCATAACTTACTTATGAAACTATTAAAAAGAAATACAAATTTACTATGAACTTCATATAAAGCGTTATAACAATCTGAGGAGAGTATTTAAAAAAAATTATAATGCACAGCTTATTAAACTTTTAATTTCATTTCACATTTACGTCTCATACTATTTTGATAAACTCAAACGAACTCAGAACAAAAAAAAATTTGTCGACAAAACTTTGAAAAGTATCCTCATGCCGTATCTCAAGTGAAGTAGGCAGAGAGATCGGAATTGCGAATTTATTTAGCTTTACATACATCTTTCGCCTCTTCCACATTTATGAAATTCAATGAAATTTCTCATACATGCATGCCAATTTCTTCACATAAAATTCGTAAAATACATTACAAAATATAACTTGCTAAAACTGTATAAAACACAAAAATATTCATTGTAACTCGAACTAGTTTGGTTATGGATTATTCAATGGGTTTACTAATTTATGTATCGTTTTTAATTTCAACGCGTGTAATAACCTGAGGCCTGCGTTAATATTTTAGTTTGTATTGTGAGAGTATTTTTGATGCTATTCATAAACTGGGATATCTATCGGAGAACTGTTGGTACTATTTGTTTCCAGATAATGCCATTACTCTCATATTGCGTACATTCAAACACTGTGATGGGATATTCCATTCCTAATAATATGACTCATGGTAACACACGCTCATCCATATGACGATTTTTTGTGAAGAATTCAAACATTGTTCTCATTCAAATTAACACTTTGTTTTTTCCTTACTTTTACACATTAACCTACACTTTATATTAAAAAATATAGTATTTTTTCTTTGGAGATCATTAAGGCATCCGTATTGCACTTCATGAATGTGATAAATAATATCCACTGATTTGTCATAAAATCATCCTTGATGCATATCCACCTGTCTGAATATTCTCTTAGTCCACAGGAAAATATTATATTTGATACTATACGGTATATACAGACAGGTACAGTAAACCCACAAGACAGATATTATTATTATTTTATTATATTATGTTTTGGACAAGCTGTCATCGCCCAGAAACAGATATATACTCACCTGTAAATATTGTACCACCTACAATAATAGCAGCCAGTGAATTGTTTCTATTTGTATCGCTGTTAAATAAATAATACACGAGTTATTTCCTACGTGACAGAAAAATCTAGATGAATGGATTTAGGGAAAAGGGTCAAACTACCTACCACATATCTATGAAATATTATTATAGGCCTTCATAACCCAAGTTCTCCACAGATAGATAACAATATTCTTGAAAACATTAACACAAAACGAAAAGCTCTTTTGTATGCCATACTCACATAAAATAATATACGTTACATAGATACTTACAAACATATTATTTTATAATGAGCGCAGAATATATCGATGCGATATTAGGTAATCGTCTCAAATAGAATATATTTTATTATTAATGCAAATGACGGGTATTGGTAAATACTTTATGAGATCTTAATTTCTGGGATAAAATATATCGCTTCTTAGTGCTTTCGAAAATGATATTTCGTTCTTTTCGACGTCTTTTACGTAAAGTGAATTCTCTAATTCTCTATACTTACTTCATTTGTGGGAAATATGGTGAAGATGAAGTTTTATTCATAAATTTAGTCGACTAATTTTATTTTTTAATCTTTAATTATTCAGTAGACACTATATTTTTATATCACTTCATCGGTGGGCTCTCCGTAGATCACGAGAGAGAATCAAATCTAAGTGGATTAAGATTTAGATAGATATTAAATTATAATTATTAACTATTATAATCAGTAGGTACAAGAAAGGTCAAAAAAGATCTTAAGTTATATTTTCATTTATAAATCGCGATATCATTACGTTGTTCAAAGCATACATATTGATAGTACGTAAGATACCTACATGCGTAGCAGGTAAATAACGCCCTGAATTTCAAATTAATCACGAATTTATTTTTCTCGCTTTTGACGGAAGTGCCTAGATAATAAAATAATATTATTTAATACATGTAAGATATTACGAGATGAAAGTTCGAACCCGAAACATTAAAGTGAAATATATTATATAATAATTCTTATCAGCAAACTAATATTGTTCCATATGTACGAAATGAAAATTATTCTGGTATTAAATTTGCACAGAATAAACATTAACGCCCTAAGTACGCATTAAAGTCCTACCGTTTTCATTGTTTTATTAATTTATATCATTCTTCAGTAAACATTAAGACATTACGACAGTAATAATAGTATAAAATATGTGTATATATTACCTTAACACATAATGAATCTATTTACTGAACTTTGAAATACAATAAACGTTATTAAAACCATCAGACCTACCAACCAATAAAATCAAAATTTCCATCAACAACTTATAATATTAAATACTATCGTAATTTATTTGGTTACCACGTTGGTCAAACATTTCATTGAAATTTATTAATTATTTTTTGTCTTATTTTATTATTAGCTTATATTGTATAGTTTTGTACCACAAGCAAATTAACACTTTGTATTGTTGAAATTGGAGTTCATTGACTAAAAGACAAACTTGTCTCGACCACTAGGGGTCAATAGTTTATTATACTCGTACATGTTGGCTTATCTAATAATTACATTCACCAACCACAAATAATCGATTAAATATATTCTCTCTGCAATTTCCGCTTCAACAATGTTTGCTTTACAACCGCAATTTACTTGTGGAAAACCATATTCCCCAATTACACAAAATATATACTTACATGATTATTATGCATGGTCTATAAATTTATTTCAATATTCCAGGTTGATTTAAGTGAGAAACCTTCATTCTGGAAAGCGCTCAAACCTCCGGCTAAAGACAAATGCGGTGAACTATTAACATCTCTGTGCTATCATCCAAGTAACAGTATCCTGACTCTTACACTCTTGAAGGCAAGGAATTTGAAAGCCAAGGACATCAATGGAAAATCTGGTAAGACAAAATAGTGACAACTTTTAAAGATCATTACAAAAAAAACTTTGTAAAATGTTTAATCTGCTATATGAAATTCTGTCGAAAATCATGCCATATAATAAATTTAGTTGATGTACATCTAATTACAAATGGAATATACATGCACCAATAGACGTAAATTATTACACATACGTGTACGTGTATTTATGTTGGAATTTGTTTATCAATGTTCAAAAAAGTAAACCAAATAAAGTATCGGAATGTTTTGGACGATTTTATATGATTAATTTACAAATGTCTTTTCAATTTCCCATCTCGTTTGTTTCAATATTACATTATTACATTATGCGAAGCGTAAAAATATTTCTATCTTCCAGCAGCGGTTTCTCCATCGACTTACATCGAATTAATCACTGCTGTTAAAAGCTTTCTCTTATTAAATATACGTCTCGGTTTTTTCGAGTAAAACAATATCTTGATATTTATAAATCTTGCCTAAATTAATAAAACAGACCGTGAGAAAATGTTATTACGTGAAGAGGCTTAAAGATTAATATGTTTTGTAATTTTGAATATCAACTACAACCTTTTTAGTATTGTATATTTTAACTGTTAACTTATTGTATTTAAACATAAAAGCATCAAACTTTGAGTATATCCTTTCGTTATGTGGTTTCTTGTAATATTATCATGCCTCAGGGGTAATATGCAAATATCACAACAAACTGAAGAGCATCAGATACTGAACAAACTTTTGTTTTGCGGTTTGATATATGTAAATATAAAACATTTGCAAGAATGTTTTTATACATTATACTTGAACACTTTTTTATCCTGCAGTGGAACTTAAAAAAATAGCAACCTGGATGTTTATTATGTACAGTTAGTCTACCAGCTATGCCAATTGCAAGACATACCGTGATGGTAAAGATAAATTGTATGCTAATCTTTTTTTTCTTTGAGTGGCATGACAGGTTCTTATATCTGACGGTGTTCTCTCTACATCGTTCTACTTAAAATAGTTTTTCCATATCCTTCTGTCCATTTTCTAATGCCTCCAAGTCTGGATGTTTTCCTCTCTTACAATTTGTATGGACCTATTATTATTTTTATATAGTGTATTAATAAGTACGTGTCTAGAGTTTTCATACAAGGTAAGGCCGTTGTAAAGTTAGTGAAAAAAATTATTTTTTTTAAGCATAAGAAAATATAATGAATACGAATAAAAAGTTAGGTATATACTTAACATTATTATAAAAAATTCAACTTTTATAATAGTATAAAAACCTAATTTAACTATAAAAATAATTAAATCCGTAAAATAAGCTCCACTTAACTGGATAATAATGGTCGCCCATCTATGTACCTGACCGTGACCAATATTCGTTAACTTGTGATCGCATGAGAACCAACGTATTCAACTACAATGTTAACAATCCAGGATTATGTCTCCATATACAAATCGCAAAGTTATACATACCTACCTGAATTAACACAAGTCATAGAATTTCATAGAATGGGTGAGCGAGATACCTACAACAATAGCAATAATAAGCCACGTAAGCAACCTTAGGAGTAAGCAAGACAAAATGTTTTGACTTACTTCTTGCCTATGATTACAGCTTCACACTCTAAGGTATAGCTACACGCGCGCGAATTTTTAAATTTTCCAAAAGTTAATACAAATACATTTATCATTTTAATATTGATAAAAATTTGGAAAGGCCCGCTGTATTTATTTCTCACGATATTTGATATGAAGTTGTAGCGACTAGCCACGCACCTACCCAATTTCATTTACACATCAATGACATTTATTTTCAAATGCTTCTATGCTTCTAGAACAAAACAAAAAAGTACTACAACACTCAGCTGATAGCCATCTGCTACTCAACATCATATTTACATATATTTCTTGATATAATAAATATTTTTACATAATCAAAATATAGTGTATCATTCACATCTATAAAGTTTACAAAGATTGGCAATTTCAATGTGTCGCTAGTTGAAGCGTTATAAGTATTATTTTTTAATAGCTATACCTTAAATATAATACTCAGAAGCAGTAAATGGAGACAGGTATTCTGACCTTTTTCAGATAAGTAATGTTGTCATAATATTAAGAAACCATCAATCATTTAAATGAATATAGAATATAAAAAAACAGAGCACGCTTTATCCGCGCATAATGTAGAGGGGTGTGTACTTTGTACAGATGAATAATTTCTTATAATATAAAATTATTTATCTTGCCTTTGTAGGTCGTTTTCCGGTAAATTCGGTACCTTTTTTTTATCAATGACATAAAAATATTTTACATCCGAAAAAAATCCTTCGACCTGTAAAATCCAATATTTAACAATATACCATTCCTTTGAAGCGTTAAAGATATTATACTATACTATACTATACCCTCACGCCGTGTCCCAGGTGGGGTAGGCAGAGAGAACGGAACGCCATGTCGCTCTATCCTTGCATACTTCTTTCGCTTCCTCTACATTCATCCAGTTTCTCATACATGCACGCCGATTACTCTTACTTAACACGCGACCGTCCTTGAGAATTTGATCCACATGGTTAAGCCACGTAGTTCTTGGACGTCCGCGCTTTTTCACACCCTCTCTTTCAGATAAATACACCCTCATCGTCAATCTTACACCATCCATTCGCTCCACATGACCAAACCATCTCAATTTGTTTACACGCATTCTATCAACAACACTCCTCTTGCATCCACTCATTCTTCTAATATCCTCATTTCTTACTCTATCACGCAATGTTTTACCTACCATTCTTCTCAGTGATCGCATCTCCACTGCATTTATTCCACTCTCATCCTTCTTCAGCCATGTCCAAGTTTCGCTTGCATACATCAGTGTCGGTGCGAGGTCGGTGCGTTGTGCACCAGCATTTTAGCCATGTTCGAGACATTGCTATTGCTAACAATAGATCGAAGTGCACCGTTCACTCTCGCACCAGCCACTTTTCTTTTTTCAATGTCCTTTTCGTACCTACCATCCCTCACAAACATACTTCCTAAATAAACATATTCGTCCACTTGCTCCAAACATTCATTTCCAACCTTAATTATGCATTAAAGATGACATGATAAATAGTAGGTACATTGGAAGTTCAATTGTCACTAAATGGATCTAAATATACACTCTTATGTTTCTAAAACGAGCATTAAAGGGTGGAAAAAATAGAGATTCCCAAAAAAAACGTAGTTTCAGCAATTTTGAGTTCGTCGGTAGCCTGGAGGTAGAGTCTCGGCATCTTGAACAAGGGGTCCGCGGTTCGATCCCAGGTGCCGACAAACTCCCCTTTCACGACACAAGCTTTTAGCTTACTGTGGAAGGTATATAAAGTTGTATTTGGGTTTATAACAAAACCCATATATATCTTTAAAAAAAAAGAAATTTTAATAATTAAAATTATTGTCACATAATATGACACAGATATCAATACGTTTAGAATATCGTGGATAAATAGGTAGGATATCAATTTGTATAATAATATTCAGAATAGAAGTGACTCATTTCCTCTCCTTATTTCCAAAAAGGACGTTAAAAGGCGATAGAAGAAGGATACATCTATAAATATTGCACATTTAGTTAACAACGCATTTTGTTACATTAACTAAAGACTTGATATTAACGAAATTCTTTAGTATTAAAACAAAGGCTAGCTGGCTCCCACCGGTTTGAACTCAGACACGAATCGTCACGTACTATCATAGAGTAACGTGAAGAATATTAGATAGACAAAATATTATCATTTGTAAGTGAAGTTCTATAGAGAGAAACTTGATGTAACCATACGAAATAGAGAAGAAAAGTTATTTTCCTTTGTCCATTTAACCCACGCCCTTTCCGACTAAGTAAAGGGAGAGGGAAGTTATTTGCATATTATTATTTTGCTAAACATCTCATTGTTACGCAATAATGAGGTTAAATTCACACTCAACTCATATACACCAACATCTAATGGAGAGTAAATAACAATAGCTAGTGATAAAACTACTATCCGGAAACTATCCGATATCCGGTTTAATAATACTGTAAGGGAATTACCAGATAGCCATGTTGTTATATTCTGCTACATGTTGCGTCATATCCTGTCATTTTATTCCCATATTGCTGATGATGATGATTTTTGATGATTTTATTTTATTTATGACGCCGTTTAAGAGTCCCTAGACCGTCTCAAGGGCGCCAGTGAAGAGTTCAGTTTTCAATTTGCTTCTGAAGCTAGTGACTTTCTGACTATCTCTCAGTAGCAACGGTAGGCGATTCCACATAACCGGTCTAACAATACCAAAGGCCCTCTCATAGAAGTTAGACTTACCGGCTCTATTGGGCTCAGTAAGTCTATTCACGGCCAGTTCCGAAGAGCGCAGATATTCATTATATTCCAATTATTTATTTATTTATTAATATACATGTTATACAATACACAAACAAAAAAAGCATTCAAAATTCTCATTCATAACATAGTTGAAACGAGACAAGCACAAAAATATTGGCGAAAAACAAAATGCAAGTGGGAATAAAATTATAACATTTATAAATTTCGACAAATCAAATAATTTTATTATGGAAAACATGTGAAAATATCGGAGTGTCAGTATAGAACATATAATTAAAAATATAATCAATTCAAATCGATAGGTTTGACATGAATGTAAAGATACAGTGAGACAGACTTGAAATACTTTTTTGGAAACATAATTAGTAGGTAAACTAGTTGACTATTAAAAGTTTCCAAAACTATTTCACTCTCTCACTTATCATGATATATGTAGGTACTTTCTTACTCAACACATGATTTAATTAAATAGCTCGTAACAATGCAATGATTCTTAATCAAATAGTCGAAAATCCGGTCAAATCAGGATCCGTTTCATCACTAATAATAACAATTACGTGTGTTAGACCAGAAAAATAATATCATAATATCCTTACAAACACGATTAGGTACCCATTGTAGCTGTGGATACTTTGATGCTTACCCAAAACATTCGCAAACATGATCTTGAAATACACGTCGATTTTTGTACGAGTATTATAGGTAGGTTTGATTTTTTGTTATAATCTTCACACAATTATGTAACGCTCCTAATTGTTTTGGCTCTGTATTTTTTTTAATATCCATAATAAGCAAAAGTGTGGGTATAAATTTACTCTTAATATTTAGTCTTACGGAACACGCTATACGTTTGCATGCTGGCAAATAGGTAGGTAAAGTAGCATTCACATTGCTTCACTTTGGATGATCATCCAGAGTGTCAGGGTCAAACCTGTTCATCGAAAGTGAACACGTCTGTTCACATTTGTTCATCCTATGCTTTCACTGCCATGTCAACACTCTCACTCATGTTGTATGTAGTTTGACGTATTTTCGTATAAAAATAATTAAACAAATTCAAAAATGAAAAATAACACTAAAAATAAATTAATATAGCTCTCGACTGCATAATAATTTTGCAGATGATTATGACATTCAATACAAATTCATAGAGAATTAAACAAATAATAAGATAAAACTTGTTTATGGTCGTTTCAGTGAAAGATCCTTTCATCGAAATTATGATGAGTGGTAATCGCTTTCATCCGTCTGTGATGAAACGCCTGTTCACACTTGTTCATCTTGGAGGATCATCCGGAGTGATCACTGAAAGTGAACAAATGTGAACGCCCCTTTAGTATATATATTCTACATATATTTATACTCCGTTCATTGTACATTCTAATCATGTAGAATTAATCCTCAAATATAGATAATAATATTATTATGTAACAACGACATCAAAGAGTGAAGAAAATAAAAAGAAAGTAATTACTTTTTTTATGTATTATGTATTACGGAATAACAGCCACCTTCTGATGAACTTTCCCTTTGAAAGTAGTTTGATAGAACTCCCCTTCCCTTTTCAATTATCAATTGTATACACCCAAGCCGCCATTCAAAAGTACCAGTAATAAAAATATATAAATAATTAGCATATAATATGCTCGACCTAAGCAAGTGTTTAATTTTATATAGGTATTTCATTAATTTTCATATTTAGGTAAACCAACTTAATTCTATGGTCATTGAATCCCTTTAAATCAGTGCTCCGCAACCGGTGTGCCGTGAGCTGAATACAGGTGTGCCGCGGCGGTCAGATACAATGTATTTTTATTTTTAAATAGATATATTTGGGTTTTGTTATAAACCCAAATACAACCTTACACACCTTTCACACTAAGCTAAAAGCTTGTGTCGAGATCGAAAAGATTTTAATTTTACAATTTTTCAATAGTTTAATACACAATGATAAAATATTTTTCAGAATGTTGTATAGAATAATTATTATAACTAAATAATACTTCAATGGTCTCCCTGCACCTGCTGCCAACTGTAGAAAACTGCGTAGTGTGCTTTGTACTTTAATTTTTTCTATTCAAACGATACATTTATTTATAATAATACATACGGCTTACGCCTTTAATACATAGTTATAAACAACAATTGTACATGTCCTATAATTAGGAAGTATCAAATTATTTGTTGGTTTTCTAATATATACCAGCAAATAAAATACTATGGCCGCACCGAATTTGTCATAAACAAAAAAAAATTTTGGTGTGCCGCTGAGTTCTAGGAAGAATGTTGTTGTGCCGCTGAATTTTAGGAAGAATTTAGGTGTGCCGTAAATGAGAAAAGGTTGCGGAGCACTTCTTTAAATGATCAAATAAAAAAATACAGAAAGGCTTGGCTTAAATTAAAATAATAAACATTGTAGTAAAAGTGCTACTCTTACATTATACAATATTAATGAACACATAAGTTGAGCTAGTCGGTTTATTTAAATGATTCACGCGAATGCTTAGGATGTTGAACCTAAAACCTGAAAAAGAGTATTACACTGGGTACCTATTTCTCATGATAACCAGCTGTTTTTGATCTTAACATTCTATCTTTGAGAACATTTTATGGATGTGCATATGTGTGTGATATACGGAGATGTTTTGAGTGATTTGGCTACCCTCTCTTACATAACGTACTCTGTATCTAGTGGAAGTCAATAGGTATTTTTAACTATTTTTGAAAACTCATTGGTAACATTATGATGTGCAAGAATGATAAATAAATTAAATGTTGTGATACAATTCCTGTTACCAGATATTTGGAGCATTACCATATAGCGTACTAGAAATTGTTCAAAACTGAATTCACTATCAACTAAATAATTTTAGGACTCGCGGTAAAAAAAACTGATTGATTGGAACGTCTTTTAGATAGTTTGCATACGGCACCGAACTACTCTTAATAGGGAAAATTTAACGCATTCATTACCGTTATGTAGAACATCATGATATTACTGTAGAATTGTCTTTAAAATGTGTAGGTATATTTTATTATGTATATATTTCTCAGACTTCCTTGGTACGGGTTCGTGCTCAGTTTTTGTGACATTATGTTTTGAAATACCTACTGTAAATAAAAGGAATAAATAAATATATATGTAATGTTGAGGTAAGTGGAACACATTCAGTTTCTTAAATGTGTTTAAATGCTTTGCGTGTAGTGTGACCTTCAATTACACGAAACAAAATATTATTCAGTAAGCGAGGATAGTATCCAGAATGAGTTGGTTTTATGTGGTTTAACACTATTTCATTATAATTTGTGTTTTACTCTTTTTAAAATAATATATTCGTTAATTGAAGGACTTCATTCTGCGCTCAGGTACACCACCTAATCTAAAGATGACATTTGGATTTTATGCGCTTAGTGCACTGGCTACCCCGCTTGATGTTATAGAAAGAGGAAGAGGGAAACGTTGCCGGCAAAAAACAGTTTTGATCAGTATAAATCGCCTGGACTTCTCTTTGAAACTGTTTTCAAATTATAACAAACAAATTGAAGCCTCCAGACTTATTTGCGTGACTAAATATTTAATGTATTTATAAATTATAATCTTATTACTTAGAAATACGAGACCTATATGTTGTACTTTCCACTAGGAACTAACCACTAATAATAAAAATATTATGAAAATGCTGAATTAAATAATAAAAAGCTTGCCTTTGGCTGTAGAAATGTTCAGTCTATTAGAAACGTAATACATAATAATATGTAGGTATGTATGTATAATAAGTTAAATACCTATTGAAGTCATTAGTCACGGAGACGACAAGTACCTACTCATAATATCGTCCATAGAAAGTACACAGACTAAATTTAATTTGCTTAATGCTCTCCCAAGGGAAGAGGTGATAATGTACTGATGTGGATATTATTATCAAGAAAATTGTACCAGCCACAATATTAAGGGTAGCAGAAGTACCTAGAATATAATGCATTAAATGTTAATTTAGTAATAAAATTGCATTAAATGGTACTAAATTATTATTTTGGGTACATGCACCCTCAACAATGCTTACAAGTAAAATGTTGTCAATTTTTCCCTCGAGTTTTTCTACATTACCTGGCTGATAATTTGTATTACTTATATTTTGTTACTCGTCTATATAAATATTATTAACGAAATTATTACGTACAATACCCAATGAATTTCACCATACAAACTTAAAAGCAAAAAGCAGGTAGTCAGTGCCTTTAGATGTTCATTTGTGAGGCTGGAATTTCGCTGCTGGCCGAATATATTATCATTACTTAGTTTAGGGGTGTATTTGAATTTGTCACAGCCTGGATTATTTTTTTAATAATTACTTACGAAAATAATAAGATTTTATTTACATGCAACAATACCGTGAGAGCTGACAAGGGGAGCAGAAAAAATCTCGATGGTTGCTGTATATTTTTAATATTCCTCTATTTTTTTCCAGATCCTTATGTGAAAGTGTGGCTGCAATTTGCTGATAAAAGGATAGAGAAACGCAAAACTCCAATCTTCAAATGTACATTGAATCCGATTTTCAATGAGACCTTCTCCTTCAATGTCCCCTGGGAGAAAATCAGGGAGTGCTCACTGGACGTCATGGTCATGGATTTCGATAACATCGGCAGGAATGAATTGATTGGAAGGATCCTTCTTGCAGGTGAATACAAAACAAAGTCAAAGTAGAATAGCATTTGTCTCCCAATAGATTTTTTTTTTTTTAAAAAGATATATCTGGGTTTGGTTATAAACCCAAATACAACCTTATACACCTTTCACACTAAGCTAAAAGCTTGTGCTGTGAAAGGGGAATTTGCCGGCACCTGGGATCAACAAGACATATCATGATAACATAATTTATCTTTTGTTTATGATAAAACAATGAGCATTCGTTTGTGTCATTTAAAAACGAAAACTTTTGATCCTAAAAATAGACCACCCTTGCAACAAAACTTGAGAACCATTGAGAACCCTAATATTTTAATCTTTAATTAATCACTATTTTATTTGTTTTTATTATATTTAATAAATAATTAAAAATGCATTCAATGAATGATTCGCAATATACCTACCTAGTTATATCCATTTCCTTTCCTGAAAATCATAGTCTGAAAAGTTGCATTGGATAAAATGACTTCCCTATTGAATGTTTTGTATTTTATCTAACTTTAGGTTACAAGAACAATATGGTATTTGTTCTTTTGTTTCTACATTTAAAAAAATATTTAATATTACTACTACTACTATACCATCACGGCATATCCCATAAGTGGGGTAGCCAGCAGATCAGCTGCATGTAAGAAACATGCAAACTGTCCTCTTCGTGCCAATATAAAATCAAGACATTCAGGATGGGTGGCAAGCCTCATCGCTGAATTGAAGATGTAAAATGTCTTAATTTTTTTCGAACGAATTTAATATTATCTGTCTTAATTTTTTATTAGATTCTAAACTTTGTTTATGCAGAAGAGTTTTCTTGCAATGTGAAGGCTCAACCGTCTTTCCATTATTTTTTGGGGTAATCCTAGTGTTTGTCCCAGGTAGCCCACGTAGGACGATATTTAAGATATGTGTTTCATTTTTTTGTATGTTTCAGGCAAGAATGGTTCTGGTGCATCAGAAACAAAGCACTGGCAGGATATGATTACCAAACCCAGGCAAACCATCGTACAGTGGCATAGATTAAAACCAGAATAAGTGATAAATGATAATAAATAAAATATTACATTCTTTCCATCTCTTCTAGTTCCACTGGGAACAACGCAGTATGCTATGAAAAATACATTATTATATATTGTGTGAAATACTGAGGGAATGAAATACTAAGTAAGAGCAATGTTTATTAAATATTGTTTTGTGATAACTACATCACATTTTCCTACTTATATTCTATAATTTTCCGTTTTTTTATGAGTGTACGATGAATGCATTTTTTATTGAATACTTCAATTGTTAGATTTCTACCTTTAAATTTCAATTTTTATTCATATGTCTACCTTTTAAAACTTTTAATTATTAACATGTATGACTTATCGCAGTGGAATAAACTTTTGTGAATGAAATACAAGGTTTGCGATAAACTTGCACTCTGTTTATTGATTGTATTTCTCTATTAAAATGTGCAGCCAAGAATGAATAAATAAATATTTTTGAAGAGACAAAAATGATCTACCATTTTTTGTATCCATACATTTTATTTTTACTTAAAAGCCTTTTTCATATTTTTCTTAGAACTTCATTCTTATTTTTGATATGTAGGTAGGTACCTATTATTATCAACCATATCTAGGTAGCCACCAGCCACCACCTATATTAAAGTGACCAACTATACTCATTTACTGAGTTTTGTACTCTTTTTTCGCAAACCATACTCTTTTCAAATCCTGTACTCTGAAAGCACCTACTCATTTGTATAATTTTATATCCCACATGAAAATTTAGTAGTTTTAATAGAAATTTCCTTATGTTGTCCAGGCACTAATGCTGCTGTTGAAAGGGTATTTTCACTAGGGAATGATTATTGGAGCAGTGAGAAGTCGCAACTCTCTGTAAAAACATTATCTGTTGTCTTAACAGTCAAGTTTAATATGCAAAATGAAAGTTGTTCGGATGTGGCTACATTATTAGACAAACATCCTCATTTAGTAAAAAAAAATCCACTCCGAAGAAAAACATGTTTTTAAAAGAAAATAAAGTTTTTATCGTTTTTTCTTCTTTTTTTTCACCTATAAAATACTTGCAAAGTGTACTCTTTTTGAACAAAAAATAGTTGGTCACCTTACCTATATTGACTTTATTCTGTGACATTGTCTTCAATTCTGATAATCGAGACCTACCATTTTTTGACTTAAAAATGAAATGAGTTATATGAGAAATTCCACTGCGATATCCTAATCTAAAAAATACTACTTTTTACTAATTCGTTTAGTTTCAGTACGTGTTCAATTAATTATAATAAGACTTGTATGGTGAGTTGAGGTATATAAGATTAAGTATTACGGATATATCAACATTTTCTCTTTAAAATCTTAATACATTTAAATAAATAAAATACTGTTGTTGAATGTTTTGGAGATAGGTATATTCTCCAACTTTATCTCATAAATTAAATAGCCAGAAGTCTACATTGTCCAATGCATAAATAAAGACGGTGCTTCGAATTTTAAATAAATCCAAAAACACCTTCGTAAAGACCAATATCCTTCTATTGTGAAGGTAGAGTAAGTTGGTTGTACGACGATTCGAGCCCAGCATCTCACGATTTGTAAAGATTTCTATAAATGGCTTACTAAAGCACTTGGTGAAAAAGATATAGGTAAATAATCTAACTGAACACTCTAGAGAAATGTGAATAAAGACATTTATTAACTCAAAAAAATTTACATTACTTGATTACTTGGCAGATTTTTGTAATAACGAAACTATTGGCTCTTGTGAAATAAAAAACAACTAAAAAAGTGATGGTTTTGGTTACCACAACTCACCCAATAATACTTATTTCTGTTTGGTAGGTACATTGTTATCCTTCCTCGAGCAATTTACATAAAATGATAAGTACTATGTAGTAGGTATGTATAAAATAACAATATGATTTATCATTAGTCAGGTCTAATTTTCTTTTAAGGTACACCTGACAGTGTTTCTGTTAAATTTATTTCTTTGTCAAAATGAACTGAAAGTTTTAAAATTTGTAATTAATTTAAAAGCTTTAATTTGTTGATTTTTAAAATATAAAGTATTTATACTATGTATTATCTGTGATAATTTTTATTTGAATACTTTATATATTAAAAATGTATCACAACTGTCACATAATTAATCCTTCGAAAATAAATAAAATTATTTTATTGATTTTTATTTCTTTACATTACATTGGAATGAACTTAACAGATGGCTTAGAAATTCATTGTATCCTGTAAGGATGAGTGTGCTCATGAAAACTCGTTTCACTTCATCAAGCTCAGGTATATTTTAAAAACATAGATTGGTAGCCTCTATCCTTATAAGCCAAAAATCTTAGTTTATCTGTTAGAAAATATAATACATATTATTACATATGTGTAATAAAAATCGCTTTATATTTTAAAAATATGTGAATCTTGTAGTCGTTGTATGAATTAAAAAGAATAAATAATTATTGCCAAATATCATTTCATGTTTTTTTCTTAATTATTATGATTTATATTGACGCTACCTATATATATTTATTTATATATATATATATATATTATGCAATGAAAAATATTAAACGAATTTTAGATAAATGTATTGAAAGTGTAAAGATCTTGTGCTAGAATATTTCAAAGGACTATTTATAGTTAAAAGGATTTCCATGATTGATTAGGAAACTAACAGATGAATATTGAAAGTAGCTTTTCATATTAGTAGATATGTATGTAACTCTCTTGATTTATTTTTGGTATATTTCATTTATATACATATTTATTGATTTTAATTTAATTATATTGATTGTTGTTTCAAACTGTTGCATATTTCATATAATCTTGAGTTATTAATATATTTCATTTACATACATTTTTAATGATTAAAAATTAATAATATTGATTGTTATATTTTCAAACTGTTGCATATTTTATATTGTCTTGAGTTTTTAATATATTTCATTTATCTCCATATTAAATTATTATAATTTAATAATATTGATTGTTATTTCAAACTGTTGCATATTTTATCAAGTTATATAATGAAGTATTTTTATAAGTTAATGGCACAAACTAAAATAGATATATATTATAAAATATAAATACGAATATGTATTGTGGCATGATATGTATTTGTAGCACATGAAGCATATAGGTATTATATATTTTAAAGTGCATAAGGAAACATATTTTGCAAATAAATTAAATTGAAGACTTAATTATTATCATTATATCAAAATTTATATAGGATGATAATATTTATAAATATATATTATTGATATGTGTAAGACAAATTAACAAACATGATATAACATTACGTAATTTCTGAAGGCCTTCCTCAATTTAAGAGGTAAATTATTAATGGTTTTTTCACATTCACAGAATTTTGATGGAATATTACGATTCCGCTAATATCACAGGGCAACACGTAATAGAATCGACATGTACCTCAAAAGAATTAAGGTGGGCCTTAAAATTTGAAGTAGCTGTTAGGTAACTGTTGATTAATGTTTATGTAACAAGATCATATTTTAGAATTTGACATTGAAAAAAATCAAATCATTCAATATCTTTTAGACTAACGATTTTACGAGAGGTGAAAGAAATCTGGAAAAATCAGTTGATAATATGTGGCTTTTTCTAAAATGAAATAAATAAAATAATATTTTTAATGTAGATGTAAGATTTATATTGAAATTATATGTGTATAGTAAATTATTTATATTATTATAATATATTGAATAATGTTAGATATATGAAATTATTAGCGAGTATTAAATAAGTTCATTCTTGTTTTTGCATCACGCTCTCAACTGATTATATTACATTATATTAAAAAATTTAAGCTTTTCTATTGCATTTCGTACATGAATCTTTCGTTCTCGATAAATCATTCCATCTTTCTACTCTATTAAACTTACCAATTTATTTATCTTTCCATCAAGAGCAGACAGAAAAAAGTGATTCAATGACAAAATGAAGATTCCATTGTCTGAAGAAGATTATAACATGAAACTTAAAAATCATTCCACAATCAACATTGCGCGTTGATATTTATTTAGAAAATATATAATGATAATGATAGATTATTGATATTTATATGGGTAACTTCTACCACCTTATAACTTATATTTTTTACTACAAAAGATTACCAACGAAACAATGTATGATAATACAAAATACATAAATGAAATATGTTATTTCAAAAATTAGTAAATTGAAGATTGTTTTAAATAATTAAGGAATAAAAATTTAACAATATAGTACTAGAGTGCCTGTTATTAAAATTTATAATTCGTGTGCCATATCGTTGGTTAAATCTATTTTGAATTTTATAAATGTGGCTCTTCAATAACAATGTGTCTTCAAATATTATTATTTTCAAAAGATAGATATTTAAGTTGCTTTATTTATTGTTAATATTATTTTGATTATAGATGAATGTATCATTGTGATTTTGAGTCATGAAAAGGCACACTGAAGCATTAAAGATTACATATTTTAGTGTTTGTTCATCATGATCATTGCCTTTATTATAGATCTCGTAATAATATATATGTATATATATTATATAATTAACGCTATGCTACGTATGTGCTACCATCTAACATCACCATCTGGTGTCAATGTCCTACTCCTTCTTGTTTTGATTTGCTGCAAAACATTAATATCGTTGTTGATGTTGTAAGTCATAAAGTACCTACATATTGTGATTTTCAAAAAGGAGTTGAGTAGAAAAATGTAAATGAAAACAATGTACCTTAATGTAGAATATGATTGTATTAGAGTAATGTTGAAATTCTGATATTTGGTAAAGTGTAGTTAGATATTAATATCTACTTTCTTCAATGTTTCTATAAGAGTCTAAATAACATTTTGTCTATGTGGTTTATCAGTGTCTACATGCATACCTTTTCCGAAATATTTTGCCAAAAAAACCTAGATTGTGTGTCTAATAAAATATATTAAATATAATAGATACCTATACTATTAATATGTTCAATTCATAATAATGACATTTAGATATAAGAATCCATATAGAGATGTTGCATTGAGGTTTTACACAATACACAGTAGCTCTACTACAGACAAACCCTGTCCATTTACTTTTGATACAAAGAAAAACATAACTTTGCTCATACCCACAGAACATTAAAAATTCAATCCATTTCCTTTATTTTCATATTTTCCCTATCGACTATTGTGTGATTCCTCATACAAACAAACATCTGATTATAAAAATGAAAGTACATAGATGTAAAGATATAAATAGATTTATATTTTGAAAAATATTAAGTTATGATTGAGACATTTAGAAATAGAAACCTTTTTTACTGTGTATCAAAAAAAGTTAAATATTTTCAATAATATTTATTTTGCAGCGTACCATTTTAAAATACATAATGTCATCTTAAAACATGGTACTTATCTTACATTACATCGGAGCATCCTAATACTTTACCATATTTTAACATGGTACTTATCTTACATTACATCCGAGCATCCCAATACTTTACCATATTTTAACATGATACTTATCTTACATTACATCCGAGCATCCCAATACTTTATCATATTTTAACATGGTACTTATCTTACATTACATCCGAGCATCCCAATACTTTACCATATTTTAACATGGTACTTATCTTACATTATATCCGAGCATCCCAATACTATACCATATTTTAACATGGTACTTATCTTACATTACATCGGAGCATCCCAATACTTTACCATATTTTCTTCCCTCACACTGTATTTTGTAATTCGTGAACATCAGAAATAAAGAGAAAATTCTATTGATGGAATGACCCCAATTTTATTTGAACAAAATCATTTTCTTTATTCTAGGATGACAAAATCGAGACCTGCTGATCAATATTTTCAATAATCAATAATTTTGTATTTTTAGCTTAAATAGATTGTGCAAATAATGTTAATGTGAGTTTACGATGTATTTATAAGTTTTTGATTCACAGTATTCTATTATGTATGTACATACAGTTAAGTGAAAGGCAAACAGTGAGTATTGTAAAACAGTTATTACATTGAAATAATGGAAATTACTATTGTTAAACTTTATGTATTCAATAATGAAAATCAGTGTTATTATTTTGCATATTTACAGGAAATAATATCATAGACTAAATAAAAAAATACAGAGATTTATAAATGTTATTTTAATAGTATTACAACTGTGTCGCAGAAGTCGAAATATTTATTTCATTAGTTTTAAATGCAGATTATACTGTTGTATTTTAAAAAATTACAGAAGTAAAATAAATTGTTTTATAATATTAATTGAAATCTGTTAACTTTTATTCCATATTTTTTGTAAAGGCATATATTTTAAAAACTTTTCAAGTAATAAGCAAGTGTAGAATAATTTAATAAATCGGACAAAGATATTCAGCAGTTTATTCTTGTATTAAAAATTTAACAAAATGATAACGAATGTGCCCAAATCTTTTCAGACAAATAAAATAAAATTACAAACTTATATGCATTATCTTCAAACATAAAATAAAGTAGTATGGAAAGTGTAGCTTTGAAAATATCAGTTAAGAAATTTATATTTCAATGGGCAGACAACTTTTTAAATGACCACCCAAGTAATAAAGGTGATAGCTGAGTTCCATATGTGATGGTAAACAATTCTTAAATTGCTGCAATGATGTACATAAATAACTATTGTATGTTGCGATGTGTATGTAATAATTTATTGTCTATAAATGGTCTGTCTCAATATTTTTAATAAACTTACAATCCCAAGTTTTCTTTTTTAATTATTCAAATCAAAGATATGTTATGGTAAAGATCTGCAATCTGCTACAAATGTATGAAAAATTGACTCAGTGCTTTACTACAAAAAAAACATTATCAAAGTACAACATATCCATCTCTTCTTATTTCATTATGTATCTAAAAAAGTGTTTTACGCTCACACACTTTGTAGCAGTAAGCTTTTTTCAATAGTGTTACACTATTGATTGATTTTAAATCATAGAGATTTTATTGCTTATTTTGCAGTTGCCATAATTGAAATATTGGAATGTACTTTAAAAAAGATTGCCGTTTCATTAGCATAACATATCTCTGATTCTTATAAATATATCATAAAATTAAAACATTGTATCACAGATTTACAAGTCAGATAAATAAGAAACGTTTAATTGTTTTAAGTTTGTAGATGTGTTTTAGATTTAGATATTCTGTTAACGCTGACGATGATACTTAAAAATTTGTGTTAGAAAATATTAGTCTACCTAAATGAGGAAAATCTGCAAAATAATTAATACCTTCATAATATGAACAAAATAATATTTTATGTATGAATATTTATTATTATATATATACACACACCTATCTAAAATATATATATATGAACATTAGTATATATCAATATGATATGTATTATGATTACCTATATCAATACTGTATTAATATGTATGTATAATTATATTACACATATATTATATTTATTATTATTATTATCTTTAGGTTTGTCAGTATCATTATTAAATTATTATTATTATGTATCATACAAATTATTTAAAAAAATCATTATTATTATTATCTACATGAACACATGTATGGTTAAACTAATTATTTCCAAATAAACTTGTATTTGAGTTGTATATTTATTTTATTTTTTAAAGTCCGCTGTATAAAATATCCCTTTAAGAATCACCCAATGTCAGGGTTCGACAAACTTTTGCATCCGAAGTATCAAAAATTACAATTTACAAAATTTCAAAATTTATAAAGGGCCACCATTTTTTCTTGCTAACAAAATATGCATATGGAACTAAGAAGTCGCAGCTTCACATACAAAGAGCGGCATGTGGCTCACGAGCCGCAGGATGCCGACCCCTGCCCAAGGTAGTATTGTTAACCTCCTCATTATAGCCATATCAAATGCGTGTCATACCGTTGAGATGGTATATTTTCTATTCCATTTAGTTTACGTGGCATATCACACTTACCAATGTGAATGAGTTATTGAGAAAGGTATTCCCGTTCAGAAAACTTATACAGCAATGTAAACATCATTCTCAATCAGAGAATTTTTATAACCCAGTATTCCCTAACACCTTTTACAGAAATGCACGTGTTTGTATAGTATTCCTAATTAGACAACTTATGCAATAATGTAATATTCCTAATTAACAAACTTTTTAATATAATTATAAACTTAAACGTATATAACGCCTAAAACCAAAATCTTTGCTTATAAACCATAGACACGTCGTTATGCACAAGATTTATAAAGCACAGTTTACATGCACAGTATGTTTTTTCTTAATATCAATAATTATTATTGCTGAGACAATTTCATTGTTATTTTTTTACTTTTTTGGTGACTTTTAATATAACTTGCTGTGTCTTAATCCATTATACATATACTTACCTTATATAAATTATGTATGTAAATCTTCTACATGTAAAAGACTCGAGCCGTGAACAAATAATAATAAATAAAACCCTTCTAAGACTTCCGCAGGCATAAAAATTCTCATAAAACAAAATAGGTGGGTATACCTATATGGAAAATAATGACTAAATTATCGACATCACGGCAAAGCGATAATTTCACATCTCGTCCAAATTTTGATTCAAGTTTTCAATGTACCTGCACAGGTAGTTAGAAATTAATGATGAAGTAAATGATTCTATGAGAATATTTATATTAACACAGAAATAAATTAACTGTTTTACGACAGAGAAATAGAACAACCGCCGGGGCCCCCGTACATATGGGAACCTTGCGCAAATTACTGAAGATATTGAACTTTTATAGCTCGGATTTAAAATTTAGGGAATAAAAATAAGATAAGTGCCAGTGTCACCTTATTGTTTATTAACATTTTTATTTATCAGACTCCTGTAGATCTCTCAAACTAGACTTTAGTTCAGAGCACAATGGTATATCACATAATATACTTATTATATAGATAAGTTTACATATATGATGTATTGCAGCTATGGCAAAAAAATATTATATTATATAGGAATATGAATAAAATATAATATATTATGAATAAAATAACTTATTTTTCAAATAAAAAGTGTTTAAAATTTATGCGCATGCATTATGTGGTATTTATATCTATCACCGTTGTAATTCCGCGGTCCACAATGTGAACTGTCCTTTACATACAAAATCCTTATGTGCATAACAAAAAACACGTGATTTATAATGTCAATTTGTTTTTTACTTGAAACTTCACGCAATTTCTTAGTGTTTTTTATAATTAAATACAAGTTGGGAGTATTATCTTAGTGTTAAATATATTATTTTAGCGATATACTCATTTTACTTGCCAGAAATGTACCTTTTTTGATACAAAAAGAAATGTCTTAATTATACTACCTCTAATATAATAAGCTTTTGCGGTCTTTTTTCCACTTGAATGATATTTATATGTATTTAAATGAAGAAATAAAAGTTGACAGCATACTTAAAACAAAAAAAAATATCGTTTTATGCAAAATAGAAAAAGAATTTTATATAAAATATCGTTATGCACAATTGTGCATAACGCAGGAACACGCAGATATTTTTGCTTTTTTTTATTTTGGTGGTAATAAAAAGTGTAATAAATAGAAAAATAACGAAATTAACTATAGTTTTATTAAACTAGACACTTTTTTTCGTTGAAATATAATGGCATTTTTACATTTTGCTTAAAAAAGCTATCAAAGTATTGAGGAACAATGTCAAATTTGTATGGAGCGCAGAATGAAGGATATTTTTAAAAATCAAATTTAATAGTAATAAAGTAATGAAAAATTAATATCTCCAAATAAAATATTCAAAAATATATGCACATTGAGATTAAACCATAAGTTTTTTCGCAATGATATTCGTATATTTTTTAATTTAATATGAAAGTGAGGAACCATCGGTTATTTTTACAATAAGCAACGATTTTGGTTTTGGGCGATAATTTTTCTATCTAATTCTTTAGCTTACATCAGTACAAATCTTCACTTTGTAATATGAAAAAAACAATAATAACAGCTAAATCATGATATGAGAATATCAAATGATAGTTGGACATGAAGAGCGCTCTTTTCACTCATAATGTTATGATGGTTCAGAGGATCCTCTTTCGCAACTCACTGTTCTCTCATAACACCTTTGTTTTTTTTTTGTGATTGGTATTTTTAATTTACATATTGAAGTAAGCTTTTTTAATATTCGTGAGAAAAAATGAGAGGATGTATAGACTGAGTAAAAGACGTATTGTGTATTAAATGCAAATTTAATAAAAAGTATATGGCATCTATAAAAGTGAATATAACACAAGATTCTCCTTATTTAAAATGGAATCATATAGAAATCATCTTATTCATACAAAAATATATTGCATTTCGGAAGTTGTTTATTCGCTGGTGAAGTTTGGTGGTCTCTTCTCAACAAATGCAGACATACCTTCCAATCTGTCTTTCTGTAAAATAAATGAAAACATCCATTTAAATAGTAGCGACCAAACAAAACTTTTTTATATAAACCATATTTAGGTATCTGGTTATTGGTTATAATTATTATAATTCATTTTGTCTATAAGTACAAAAATACATATTATGTCAACTTATGAATACTCATAAAATATTGCACCTTTACAATAAATTTCAACAAATTAGCATATTTCAAATTAATGTGTCTAGGTTATATTAAATATTTTGTCTCATTGTTATTTCATTAATAAAAGTAAATGTTACTTACAGTGGCAAAGGTTCCATGGAAAAGTTTCTTTTCAAAGAGCAGTCCCTGTTGCAAAGTAGTTTCATAAGCAACATTCACAGCTTCCTTGCACATCTTTACAACTAGAGGAGAGTGAGAGCCAATTTTTTCACCCAATTTGATTGTCTCGGCAAGTAACTGATCAGCTGGGAACACTTTGCTAACGAGTCCTAGAAACAATATCAAACATTTCATAGAAATTTACAAAATCACATTTATCTCTATCTACACCATCTTAGCATATCCTACAAGCGGGGTAGCCAGTAGACTAATAACTGGGTATAATAATAAAATCCTCTCTAATAAAATATAATACAATTTTACCCATGGTTTGAGCTTCCTGTGCAGAAATGAAGTTTCCAGTAAGGCAGATTTCCATAGCAGCCGACTTTCCTACAACCCTGGTGAGTCTCTGAGTACCACCAGCTCCAGGAATTGTTCCAATTGCTATCTCTGGCTGACCAAACTTGGCTTTGTCACCAGCGTAGATGATATCACACATCATAGCTAACTCACAACCACCTCCAAGCTAAAATTACAATAAAAAAATATAATATTTGAAATGCAAATTAATAAATTGATTTATACAGAAATGGAATTGAAATAGATATTTCTGTAAATAAAATATTTACACAGACTACTATAAGCACGCTACTATTTATATTTAGTCACTACCAAAATATAAAGTTGAATATGTGGTTAAGATTTAGTGCACAGACAATAAATTTACAAGTTCTTAACCTCTAAAGTGGTATGGCCGTACGGGTACGGCGAGGAGAATCAGTTAAAATATGAGAATGGACCTACAGGTACGTCTGTCAATATTACGACGCATATATAATTTTTTATGGAATAATTAGTATGATATTTATATACTTAAAAAAAAAAATCTAATGGTGAAAAAAACTCACTCCATTAGGACCATACAAAATCTCACTCCTTTACAGGTTAATACATATTGTGTGTACTGAAGATGTACATAATGTTATATTTACTTACTGCAAATCCATTAACGGCTGCAATGATTGGTTTGGTGCACTCAGCAACTTTACTCCAGTTTGAGAGGAAGTTTCCTTTTACACAATCTGCATATTTGTTATTCTGCATTTCCTTAATATCTGCACCAGCGGCAAATGCCTTCTCATTTCCTAAAATAACAATTTCATAAATTGAAATACGAATGAAGACACTGAAATCTGAAGGCGGAATTTGTCCAGATTATGTGAATGCATCTAAGCTTTGATTATTTTCAATTATTTTTATGTACATTTGTAGTATAATAATTCGAAGAATAAGAATTCTGTGGAATTTTGAGTTTTTTTAAATTAATTATATGCATTTTTTGTACGCATTTGATATGTCTGTACTGAAATTTTTAAGTTCAACTGATTTGTAGGTTAGGTTAGAGTTAGTGTGGTGTTCTTTTATGCCAAAGAACATTTATTTACAATCATTTCATTGTCATATCATTTCTTGAGTAAAAAGCTATATAATTACGTGAATATAAGTAGTAAACTCAAATTTCATTTTGATGCATTCATCTTATCTGAACTTTTACCCTGAAGGCTTTCAAATGTGGGACATCAATTTCAACCGATATATTCTATTCTTAAAACATTAGTAGGTTTTACTGTCTGATACGTGTTAATTTTTTTGAGCATAGATAGAATTTTTATTTAGACATTTAGAAAATTAATATAATTATTCTATGATTTAGATTGATAATTATTATAATAAATATCTTGCATTAGCGTATAATAGTTAACTAGACCATCTCAAGGGTGATGTGCTGGTAAACAGAGGTAAAAATAATAAACAACTAGCAATAAAAAATTAGCCAGCAAAAGCAACAGCGATACAACTGATTATTTATTAAAAATTCTATATTTTCGAGTGTAACTTTGTGGAAATGCATTTTAAAGGATAATATTTAAATAAAGATACGGGCCATGATTTTGACCTCATGATGCTAGAGATACGGGCCATGATTTTGACCTCAGCGGTGTGGAATAGACCATTAAAGGATGACGTCACAGAAAAATCATTGAGGGGCATCAGGCATCCCAACACAACAGACAATTACGGTGTAATATTAGGTGGAATGCCTAAAGAATACCTAATAATCAAAAAAACTGTCAGTGTCGATTTTGTTATTATTTTGTCGTCTGACTTTCTTTTTTTCCCTTATGGCATAACATCCTACAAGTATGATTTGCGCAATCTGACTGTTTGCCCCCCAAGCAAAAGTAAATCCATAGACAAGACCACGTGACCTTTAATGGTCTATTGCTGCAAAAATGTTCTAAAGGCAAAAAACTAGACATCTTGGAAACATTAGAAATTAGTAATCATAAAAACTTAGTAAATATTCAACACCCACAAATAACCTCACCACTACTTCTGCTCCTGAACCCGCCCCTGAACTTTTCACCCTCCACACACCCCCTGCCATTTGTGACCATTCCTTAGATTTTTGATATTGTTGTATGTCCTTCAATTTTAGATTTAGTATTGTGTTATTACTGATGATGACTACATTGTAGTTGAAAACGTTATAATAATTTAAACAATCTCATAGTGGAATAAAACAGTGTTTTGATTATTTATTGTAGCAGTAGTTTGTTATTCTTTATCAATAATTTATGGTATGAGCTTGATTTCAGTACACACACATAGTGACTATATGTTACATAATAAAATTTTATTATGTTATCTCAAATTTAAATGTGTTACTGAATATAATAATGGACACATTTGTACACGCAAGTGTAAACAAGATATACTATTATCAAATCACAGATAAAACATGACACTGAAAAAATGAACCAAACAAATTCATACTTATTAAAAAAGATTAAGGTAAGTATCATATTTGAATTAATTAATTTGACTGATAAAGTTGTTTATTGGAGGTGCTTAAAACTTATATAGCAACATGTTTAAATGAAAATTCTTCTCCAAAATATAAAATAAAAACACTCTCTTCTGAAAAAGTGTCAGCTTTATTCATATAACCCGTCAATCTAGTTAGAGTGTATTTATTTATTTAAATTCATTCTTTGCTGTACATTGATCAGAATACATACAATTTTATAGAAAAATGCATTCGATTAGATATAACCAATATACAGAGGGGGAGTTTATAGCAAAGGTGCGATCTCTTCCAACTAACCTAAGTATGCTTCTCCCAATTATTTTTGCTTTGACTATATCAGACAATTTTTTCTTTCAAGACAGTTTATGCCTTTAATATTTCAAAATATTTCCTGATATTGTTTGGGTTTACAGATATCAAATATTCATCTCACAGTAGGTGATTAGAAACTTAATGCACCACTTAAGGCCGCACAGTGCCGGAGACCTGTCCGCGCAACCACGGCCCCTCCATATTTCCTGATATATTATGAACCAATGAGTCTCTATATTATTTTTTACATAAGGGAATACAAATTCTATTGATCTAAGTCTATGAAGCCAAATATAATACCTGTGATGACAATAACACCTACGCTTGGATCCTTATCAAAAGTATCAATAGCATTGCTAACTTCATTCATCAATCCAATGCACAATGCATTGAGTGCTTTTGGGCGATTAAGGGTGACGACAGCAATATTCTTCTTCTGCCCCGTAATTTCAGTCTTGATGAATTCATAATTAGTTGCTGCTGAAAACATAAATAATACATACACCAATTCCATGATTTACTAAGGGCACTCAAACAATAATGAACCTCTGACTTGACTACAAATAAATGACTAGTGTGAAATAAATTAATTAAATGAGACTGTACTCACTTTATTTATCAAGTAGGTATATCATTTGTCTCAACTAGAAAAGGTACCTATATTTCCAATAAGAATCCATTAAGTTAACACAATATGAATTGTCTTTAATATGCAGTACCAACTATCTATTCCTAAGCAAAATTCCAAAGAAACAATAACTACAAAAAATATATTCATTATAAAATGTACCTAAGTAGTTATTTTTATAAGCTATTTTTTTATGTAAATAATGTACACGTTATATGCCTGTACCGATAAACAAGTAGCTCTAGTAGGTATGTAGATATAAAATACTGCAAACTAGTTAATAAAAAGTTTTGTATATTCAAAAGTAAACTTACTGCTATAAAACTTGGGCCTATTTAGTATTTGTGATGATACAATTTTAGTAGAGGATCTTGTTAAAGTTGGACCAACAAGAAGGCGAACAAAAGAAGAACTAGCCATTTTATGAAATCTGCGAATCAACGACAAATAAGAAACTCAAACACCGACTGATAAAAAATATGATAATGAGAAATTATTAAACCCACTTGACAAACAACACGGTCCAACAGTCCAATTCAATCTATTTCAGGGGTCCGAAAACATGGATTACTTACGATGAAATAATCATTGTAGAAATTTACATACTATTTTTAATTATTTTTGATTCAAGCATGTTGTACACGTACGTCACATGTTTATAGTTAAAATTTGATTATTTGTAGATATAAGAAAAAATGCAGAATATTTAGGAAATCTGACAAGTGTTATGTTTGTTTATTCATCTTGGTTAAAATTAGCGTTAACCTTGAAACATATTTATTCCGAAGCTAGACATGTACGTACCAGGGATGTTGCGAATATTCGCATCCGCATCCGCAAATGCGGAGCTTCCGAATGTATTTGGACATCTGCATCCACATCCGCATCCGCAATAATCGATGCGGATGTTCATGCGGATGCGGATGTAAGACAATTTGCGACAAGAAAGAAATGGGGCGGGGCCGCGAATGGCGCGTGCCGTTCGTACTTGACATTAACCAATGGGAACGAAAAATTGGTGACAAGATCCGACGCGTTTTTATTTTTGCCGGTTTTATTTTATTTTTGCAAATAAAAAAAATAAAAATAAATATTTCGCCAAAAATCCATAATATTATTGTAGCAACAATTTCGTCACTATTTGACAGTGGGGTCTACCAACTAAGATAGTTCCTACTTTTTTTCTATAACATCTTAAACATCCGCATCCACATCCACATTCGCATCCGCATCCGCGGATGTGAGCCTTCAAAAATCCGCATCCGCATTCACATCCGCGGATGTGTAAAAATCGACATCCGCAACATCCCTGGTACGTACTTAGTGAATTCATTATAGCTACAATACGTTGTCCTGGGTACTCACATTTTTCTGAAGAAATTATAAAATAAATAACCATTTCAACCTATGTATGTAATAGTAAAATAAAAACAGTAGGTACTGGATCAAAGAGAAAACACAAGTTAAATGTTTATATTATAGTGTTAGCAAAATAGTTTACAGAAGCTTGCATTAGATACCTTTATGGGATGTGTTGGAATGTGATAAATGGTGAAATCGAATAACGTTTTCATCAAACAAATTTGGTGCAATAAATAAAGTTCTTTTAAATCTATAAAAAAATGATTAATGACCATACAACTCTGAGACGGTGAGATGCAATTTTCATATTTCCTGGTTGCTTTTAAAAAGAGAATGACTCTATTATAACAGACATCTACTTCAGAAAACAATCGTCCAATTTTGAAATTGGTATACTTATATATACGTACTTACATATTATGTTTTAGATAATGATTGACATCGTTCATTGATATTATGAACGGGCGAAAATAGTAAAACAAAAAAAAAACAGTCGGGTCACTCAATAAAGACCTTTCTTTCACATACCTACTTTCTTTTTAAACTTTATTCCCAGTTAAATATGAGTACATACATAAATATATAAGTACCTATTTTACATTCCCTGCGCTCTGATGTCGTTTTCATAGGAAATGTGTATTGTGAAAGATACGGAACCCGGATAAAATAGACACGTTATAATAAATATATTTCAATATTTTTTTATGATTTTCAAATTTAAATAGTATCATTAGTAATCCTTTAGCTCCCTAAAAAATAGTAAAATGCAATAAAAGGTTTAGTATTACTGTAAAAATGTGAAGGCATGACACCATGACAGTATAGTGATGCGAAGTTGTCTCAGTCAAAACATTATTTTATTGCAATACCGGTCAATATTTATGACCGCAATACCAACACCACCTAAAATGAATATAGATGATGTTGGCATTACTCTAGTGAAAATTATATGATATTATTCCAATACTTGACATGGTATGAATCTGTTTATTTCAAAACAAATATTGCATTTAAAATTTATCGATTTAATTTTTAAAATATCTTTATCATTGCATTAACAACTCTATGGCCTTCGATTGAAAACTGGCAACACATAACATAAATGTCAAGATATGTGGCATGTCAGATCTGCTGATTGTCTGATTTTCGTCATTTTCTCTTGTTTGTATGGTATCTATGTATCAAGTTTGTGTATTAATAAATTAATATTCAGTGAATCTAGTTTACATACATTTAATTACGTTTCCTAATAGAAAGTGACTTTTCACTCTTAATATATCTCAGTTTTATGGCCATTTGTCGTTGCAATTATTGCAAAGAGTAAAGAGAATTCATCTATGTGATCGTAAAGTAAAAAATCGTCAACATGCAAGAATTTAATGATATTGAAGTTTACAAAACAAGTTTTTCAGTGTTCGTTGCGTTGTTTTATTTGGAAATGTTGTATGTTTTGATCATGACCTTGTCTATTTTGAATAGAGTAAATCAACAAACAAATTCTTTGTAAAGAAGGTTATAACAATGTTAATTATTTATTGCATTTACTTTGTATAATTGTGACTTGCATTAAATTGTCGCTGTAGCTGTGAAGAAATGATTTAAGTATTTGCGCACACATTTTTACACTAAAAGTTATATGTACCTAATACTGACATTTGCATATTTTTAGATTAAATTATGTCAACTGAAGTTTTAGCGTGTATAGGAGCCCTATACCTACAGAAGAGTTCAAATAAACACAACAAACAAGATGTAGTAATTAAGAGAAATTATTCAGGCTTACTAAAACCATTTCAAATAGATGGTTTAAGATTTCTGTACAAAAAATATTTAGAAGTAAGTGAATATTCATATTTTTAGACCTCTGAATATATTTTCCAATAATTTGTTGTAAACATCATGATTTTTGAGTCACAAAATGATAAATCTTAAGTGATGTTTGAATTTGATAACATTGTATCATATTTTTTTAGGTTAACCTCTATGTAACTTAATTCTGTAGTAGTCATTCAATTGTATGATTCTAGCGGAGCGGTGCTGTTTTGAATGACGAAGATTCACTTGGTAAAACGGTGCAAACTGTATTATTCTTGTCTGCCATACACTCAAATACAACAAAACAATCATTGATACTTTGTGATGAGAATAAACGACGTCATTGGCTGTATCATTTTTTTAAATGGACCAACATTAAAGCTTCTTTATCACACCAAGGTACGTACATTCATGATAGAAAGACTCACAAAGTTCATAACACATTTCTGTGAAATAAATGCTTGCCTCTCATTTCATAATTTCATCGTACATAATTGTGAATTGTGAAATGAATTCACAACCATGTTTGTAACCATGATAGTGCACAAAGGATACATGGAAAGAAGAGGTGGAGTCAGGGATTGGTAGTTTTGAGAAAAACAAGATATTCAGTACAAGAATATCGTCAAATATAGGCAGTAATCACTCTTTATGAAGCATTTTGGCAATGAGTGCTACACTTCTTTCCACCATTGATATACTTGCATGTACTTACTGCTAGATTTCATCTCTCTGCTGCTAGATATAGGCCACTTCAAAAATTTCCATTCCTTTACTGTCTTGAGCACCACGAACCCACATCTTTCCCATTATTTAAAATATTAACATAACATGCATGCATGCATAGACAGTTCACACAGATCGAGTTAGTCTCAAACTAAGATGTGAATCTTGTATTATGGGTACTAACGCGACGATACACATATATACAATGCACTAAACACATCTATACATGTAACTAACATGCATGCATGCATAGACAGTTCACACAGATCAAGTTAGTCTCAAACTAAGATGTGAATCTTGTATTATGGGTACTAACACGACGATACACATATATACAATGCACTAAACACATCTATACATGTAACTAACATGCATGCATGCATAGACAGTTCACACAGATCAAGTTAGTCTCAAACTAAGATGTGAATCTTGTATTATGGGTACTAACGCGACGATACACATATATACAATGCACTAAACACATCTATACATGTAACTAACATGCATGCATGCATAGACAGTTCACACAGATCAAGTTAGTCTCAAACTAAGATGTGAATCTTGTATTATGGGTACTAACACGACGATACACATATATACAATGCACTAAACACGTCTATATATGAGTCGTATAGTATCAAACATTAACAATCTCCATTGTAGGTAGTTTTATAGGAATCAAAATAAACGTTTTATTTTAAAATGTTCAACAGAATTGTTGAGATATATTATTTTATCGAAACATACCGACATATAGTTTAATAATTTTTTTTAAAAATGTCAAAATATTAAATAATTAAACATTTATAACGAAATAACATTTGGAGATTGCTGACTTTGTTACTGAGTTTCGGACATTGTTGTTAATGATTCTTACACCGTGTGAGATTGTTGATTATGATACTCAAGTGTTTGATTCACGTGTGCAGTGAGTGACAAGGACGAATGACAAGATGGACAGTGGCGGCTATTTTCCAATATTATCATTTTTGTTGAATATATGGAATAAGTACAATGAATATATATTTTCATTACTAATTTTGTATAATTTATAGACATTTATTGACATGCATTATTACAAAATATAATTTGTAAATAATATTAAAAAAATATTTAAATGTAATAATAATAATAAAAATAATTAAAAAATTGTAATATAATAATAATAAAAATCTATTTAAAATTATTGCATCTTGATAAAAAAAATCTTTTTTTGTATAAAAATGTCGATGAAAGTCAAACAAATCTTTAATTGTAAGTGATTTTAGTTACCCTTTTTGATGATTGGGATAGATCGGTAATTCTCGAGCGGAATATCTAAAATCAGGACAAAAAAATCGCTGATATCAAATGAGTAAGTACTAAAATATTTGAAGTGTGTCGTATAAAAAAGTAATGTTCACAATATAATAAGGATAAATATATACCTACTGCAAAAAATAAGACGGTGCCGTCACTGTATACAGTTTTAACTTACCTCTTTTTTTTGGCAATGTTCTGCTTCCAATTTGAGGGATTTCTCGTTCTTTTTCTTGCCATATTTTTGGTCACAGGTGTAGGATAACATTCCATATTTAAAATAAAAATGGTTTAATTAACGAAAAAATAAAAAAAACACCTAAAAACTTATAAAATCCTCTACACGACACGAGACGTACGACCGCCAAAATGTATTGAAGTATTTCAAGAACAGGAGCTCTCTATTGGTCAATTTGGATATTGTTGCTTTTGATACGAATATTTTGGAGATTGTTGTTTTTTGATACCAAGTGTAATTTTGTTTTTAACTTTTATATGTGAAAACGTTGTTTTTGTTACTGATTTAATAATTCAAATAACTCTATAGTCTATGCTCTATATGACTCAATCAAAATCTCAATTTTGATTTTTTGTGGAGATTGTTGTGTTTGTTACTATACGACTCATATGTAACATACAGACCCAGAACAATTTGAAAAAGGTCATTCTTCAGTTTGCCCTGGCCGGTAATCGAATCTGAGACCTCGTGACTCAAAGGCAAGAGTGTTACATCCGCACCACACCGGCCGACTAATGTCATCTTTAATGTTATCATCTCTTTTGGGGTCTCCCTATGCTTCTCTTGTCCTCCCACGATCTTCGCATATATATATTTTTATATTTATGTTTCTGGTAATTTTTACATACAATTATGTTTATCGATGTTATTTTTACAATTAACCATTGTATAAGATCACATGTAAATTTAACCCACGAAATTACTATATAAGGCTTAGAAAAGACAAGGTCACCTCATTTGGTAGTGCCCAGAACAATACATACATATGAAGCTGTCATTGGGGTTTACAAGAGAGAATATCGAAGCCTCTAGCAAGTCACCCGGTAGCTTAATTGGACAAAGCACATCTCGCGACAAGATGGGTTGTGGGTTCAAGTCCCGTCCGGGGCACTAACAAATGAGATGACATTGTCTTTTCTTAGCCTTATGTGGTAGTTTTGTGTGTTGAATTTACAATTTTTACGTAGTTGTATAACAATAAGGTGTTTTATTTTTGAATGGTAACTTAATTGTCTATCCACTCAATTTTTAGGTAATTTGTATGAGGACTTTTTTATTTACAACTCGATATATTTAATGTTACAGAAAACTCTGCAAAAGATGTTGTAATAGCTCCACCCACGGAATGCAACCTTGTAAGTGACAAGAAATGGAATGTAATTGTCATTGACAATTTGGAGCCTATTGTATATTCAAAACAGATCCAGAATTCTAGCTGTGCATTTAAAATCTGGTTAGCTGATAGAAATATAAAGGTAAGCAGAGTTGGTTGTAGAGGGTTATTCCCGGGAATTCCCGGGAAAACCCTCTAATTTTTATTTCCCATTTCCCGGGAAAAAAACGAATTAATTCCCGGGAAAAAAACACAAATTATTACATTGAAGCTATATAATTAATGTTTAGAATATTTACTTTTTTTTATTGTTTAACCGGATTTGGGTGCAGATGTCAAAACCAATCAGAAACCTCGATTGGAGAACCATGTCTACACAATGCAACTTTGTGTAAAATCTAATCTGAAGAAGTGAGAAAGGTGTCCCAACGCTTACGAATTGGCTCTAGGCTGGCTTGAGTGATCACTTTCGATGTCCATGGACAACGTTCACCAATTCCACCATTCTCACTGTTACGATGTAAGGTCCACCAATCGAGAGACGCTTTATGCAAACCTTAGAAGCAACCATCTTTTGGGGATCTCAAATGGATCGCAATCTCCCGTCTAAAGTCCGAAAGTGATCACTTAAGTCAGCCTAGAACCAATTCGTAAGCGTTGGGACACCTTTCTCACTTCTTCCGATTAGATTTTGCACAATGTTGCATTGTGTAGACATGGTTCTCCAATCGAGGTTTCTGATTGTTTTGACATCTGCACCCAAATCCGGTTAAACAATAAAAAAAAGTAAATATTCTAAACATTAATTATATAGCTTCAATGTATTCGTTTGAAAAAAGCATAATTCTAAACATCGAAAACTGGGGTGTGATTGGCCGACAATGTACAAGAATCCTACGATTTTTCATGTTTTTTTTTTAATATCTCGAAAAGTTAGATATTTTTCAAAAATATTAGTGCAGCAAGCTGTCAATTTTTTGTTTTATTCATGGATATTACCCGATTTAAAAAATCACTTTTTTGTTAAAATTTCTCATGTTTGAAGTCAAAAATCACCAAAAGAACTCGATTTTTGTTTATTAAAAAAGCTTTGCCAAAATCCATAATATTTATTTGGTTGATAGGATGAATAAAAGTTTAAAGTATATATATTTTGAAAACAATTTGTATTTTGATATAACAAAGAGTACCTACCTAAATAAACCTCGTCAGTTGACTACTTAGTTTTTTTTAAGCAAATAACTTATATTGGTAACAAAAGTTTGTTTTTTTTTATCAAATCAAAATGTTTGCAAGGGTCAACAAATTTTGACAGTTTTTCTACCAAATTTGTTGAAAATTGAATATTAATAAATAACCGGGAATCCCGGGAAATTCATTTTTAAGTTTCCCGGGAACGAAAATAATCCGGTAAAAATAACCCTCTAGTTGGTTGGTATCATTAATATGGTAAAATTATAATAATTATTACATGGATCACCCGGCAATGAATTGGTCTCCCACTATTTTTTATAAGTTTTTGAATTTTCATGTTTATTGCATGCGGCTGGTCTACTAGCTAACCCATTTGTGGGATATGCAGGGATGGGATAGTAGTATTAATAATAATGATTAATTTACATATAATAATAGTTAGATTAGTGCATTGATTATTGTTAACATTTATAGGATGATGTTAAGAAAGTATACAAAGTACTACATTGGATAACATCCAATAAGATTGGCACTCAAAAAAAATTTGAATCATCATTAGTCTATAATGATTTACCAATATTGGAAGCATGGAAGAATAGACAACTTCTGAATCTTCTTTACAACAATTGGATACTTAGGCGAGCAGCTGATGATATTCAAGACCAATTACCTATAGTAGATAACAAGGTACCAGTTTATTTTTTAAATTATATTTATAAATTAATTCTTGGAGTTCTCAGCATAGATTAAGATTTCCATTCTTTTCTGTAAGTTTTTAAGTGTCGTACAAGTATTCTGAAAACATCACAAAAGGACATGTAAAATCTTAATACCATATTGAACATCTTAGTTTAGGAATGAAGATAAACTTCCCACCATGATTTTTCTATTTTTTGTGGCACAGAAAGGACAATTTGTATTTTTATTACGTGCAGTTTATCTGTCAGATACCTCACATGTGGAAGATGTCACGATGGTATAGCTTGATAGGGATTTATAAGTAATTGTAATATTTAAAAGTTAATACATGATGAGATGAGATAACATTATCAATTTTTTTGTCTTCAATTTCAGGTATTTAGAGTTGAATTTCAAAATTGGATGAAATCCCACGATTCCTATGGTAATAATTCCATAGATAATGTAAATATATTATCTCCCAATGGGGACACAATTTTAGAAAATTCTGAAAATGAAACATTTACACAATCATCACCTTCACTTCTTGACCTGACAACAAAAAGTGATGAAGACAAAACACCAAACAAAAGAAAGAAAGGGAAAGATGACACACTGTTAAAGGTGAAACGAATTAAAAGCAATGCTAGTAATGAAGGACCCAATACATCAATCATATCTGACATAGCTCCTTCCCAAAGTCCTAGACGTGAATCAGAAGCGGGTGTCAATGTTTCATTACCCAGTGATACAATAATTAAAACAGAAGTTAAAATGAGTGAAAATGAGTATATCAATTTGGAACATACAACGAATATGAATGATATAAATAGTCAAACAGAGAAAATTGAAGATGACGATAATGATCATAAAAAAATTCCACCTAAATTAGATTTATTAAATTCGTTATTTTCTATCAAACGCAAAGTAAGAAAACTTGTTGAGTCTGATGAAGATAAACCGATAGTAAAACATGAACAAGTTGATGATAAATTTAAACTATGTGATGAAACCACTACTTCTTCTGAAAAGAAATCTTTTCGATATTTGGAAAGATTCTTTTCATAGGTTTACTGTTAAAACAATATAGTTTTTTCTTATTTATTTTACATTATTAAGAATAGCTGTATAATTTACATAATATGGTATCTTTTATGTTAATTTATTATTTGTATTAAAATAACTTTGTTATATGAAGTTATTTAATATTATAATTTATTTTAGTAATGTTATTCGCATTTTTGTAAGCAATATTTGTGTCTTTGGTAAAATCTTTGTACAGAATATATAATTTAGTTAGCTAAATCTATTCATTAACATCTCTAAAATGACTTTTGTGTTTGAATGAAATTTTTACAATAAAATAGCTATAACAAATTCACTCAGCAGACATTTGATTGGTATGATGCAGCAGATTGTATACTCTTTCAGTAAAGGAAGCGGAAATGGTGACCCGATCCTTAAGAATTAACTTTGGTTAGTTTACATGAACTTTTACCCGTGGCACATTCAATTTATTTTCAATTCTAAATTTCGGACTCTATATATGTATTTTTTAATTCCATAATAATTCAAAATCCTTCTGAACAAGTGTTGCAATCATACAAATAAAATATTTTTTGAATAATTTTCCCGAATTTAAAAAACTATTTTATGTTTATTATCTAGCATTTTTTTCTATAACTCTGTATTTTTCTGAGTTGCTTATACACATTTATAATTACAATTTATTGTTACGGTATTTTCTACCTCCTTTTAGTCTTATTCCTCAGCTCTGTGAAGTTTCAATTTGCATGTTTTTATAATAAATGTTTAGATTTATTAATTTATTAAATATCAAATATTTACTAATAGACATTTTACATCTTAAATTCAGCTATGAGGCTAGCCATCCATACTGAAAGTCTTATTTTTTTTGTTAGCACTGAGATGCCAGCTTGCATGTATATTACATGTAGCTGGGCTACTGGCTACCCCAGTTGTGGAATATGCCGTGACGGTGTAGTAGTAGTAAATTGACTAAATTAATATTAAAATATTTTTTACTTGGGTGATTGTATAGCAAATTTAATTTAGAAATTTAGTTTGCTAAAGTTTTTTATTAATTATAAAATTATTTTCTTTTTCACTTAGAATAATAATTTATTGTCAATCTCAGTTTTACTAAAAAGTATTTTTATTTATAATATGCGTATAAACTTGCAGCATCATTTAATATTCTTTTTAATAAATATGTTTTAACCATTAACCTTCTGCCTGAAATATCTTTACACATAAAGAATCATTTAAAATACAAGTTCATTTGCCTGGATAAGAATTCACAGGGCATTTAGCTTTATACCTATGGCAATGCTTTTTATAAATCAAGAAAGTACAAAGAAATAAATAGTAGAATAGTCATTGCAATAATTTATATGGTTCTTTTTTTTTAGACTCAAGCGGGATTTTTTATTCTCGTTTTCCATAGAATATTAATATGTTTGAAATCATGTCAACAATTCATTGCAGTCATTGCAATTTTTCAGTTTTTTCATGTGATATGCTTAGAAGTCTGATTATTATCATAATAAATGTGTAGTCCATTCCTCTACGTAATATATTATGTGTGAAAACAACCAAATATAATTGAACGTATATATGATTTCTTTATTCTTTGATGGTTGATATTTGTATTATTTTAATATATATACTAAGATATATGTATAAAAAAGCTTTTATTCTTAATTTGAATGAAATATTATTATTTACATATCTGGACGCCGGCCGGAGCGAAACTGTACTATCTCAATAGATGCCATTTTTAGTATGACCATTGAAAGTTTTTTTAACAAAATTATACTCGCTTCTCACATGTTAGTTAACATGGCATTGCTCTAGAAAATTATTGTGAATAATTGGTGTTTATCATATCTCACACTTTTTTGAAAAAAAATCACAACACTGCGTTAAAATGACATTGTTTCGCTTTAACAAAAATTTGATATATTTATTTATTAATAGATATTTCAAAATATAACTCATTTTCAAGATAGGAAGAGCATCTCAAAGACTAATACTATATTAAATTTATAAGTCACTTCGGCCAAAATTCCACATAGTGTAGTTTTGCTCCCACGAACAGATATTATAATTGCCAATATTTTATTGTTTTGTCTAAGGTTTTATAATATAATTATTTTTGCAATGCAAGTTATGTTATATTTAATGAATTATTTCTCTAATTTTATAGATATGAAATGTCATGATCTTGTGTTTGGTATCGATATCATTATTAATTGTTGAATTTAAAATGTATATTATTTAATTTTAAAATATTTATGAATACGGATATTATTGATATGGTATAAAATGGTTTACTGGTAAAATGTGGAGAATGTCTTTTTTATGTTTTAATAAAACATTAGAAAAATGTTTATCTTATTTTCATTGCTTTGTTCCTGTTAATATTGTATTAGAGAAAAATTCACATGAGAATGAATTTCTGATATCTCTGTATAAATACAAATTGTTTAAAATAAATTGGACTAATTTTAAGGATGAAGTTGTATCTCAGTAACTTATTTCAAGGTATCTATAAAATATTCTGAGGATTTGATGTACCTATCGGTGATGTTGAATACTTAAAACAATTCATTAGCCAATTCATTTGAAATTCAAGTTATGATTATAAATGCTCAACTAAAACTCCTAAGTTGCTGACAGCAACACTTGTATAAAATAATTTGAGTTAGCTAAGCTTTCTTGAGGAATCGGGTATAGAGTTACAACTACATAGATGGTGTGGATTTAATGAAAATTAAATATTTACACACTGGAGAAATAGAAGGATTGTGAAATAAGGCATTAAGTTTTGTTAGATAGGAACTTTATTTCACAAAAAAATCATGTATATGTACACAGTATATTTGGCTACTTTAGTAAACAATATGCATATTATATAATATTCAGAACACCTAGCGATTCCATAATTATTACATGTTTATTTAACCCTCCTTAAGCATGTTCATGTCCCTGGTGTGTCTTGAAATACTCAATGAGATTCTTAATAAAGTCCCTTCGTGTGAATTCTGCAGTGTGAGTACACCAGTATCTAAAGAGTGGTGGACAGTCGTAAACAATTTCCTCTCTGTATTTGGTATCCTTTTTGTTATTGATGTGTTTTATGTAAAATTCATTCACAGACTTGACTGAAAAGGATAAAAAATAGAAATTATTTATAGATCTTATAAAATGCCTTCTTTAAATTCAGTTATACCTACTTTGTAGTCAAAAAACAATTTTAAGTGAGGGAAGAAAGAAGAAAACTGAATATATCTTAAATAAAGAAATCCAATTTTATATATTTATTTTTATATTATCTCTTTACGGCTTCCTTATTAAATGAAAGTATAGGTCATCTTTTGTGTATCATAAAAAAAGTTAGGGTTTACAGATATCAAATAGTCATCTCACAATGGGTGTGATCAAAAACATTCATAATGAGTGGCATTTTTGGTTGTTTCAATTTAAATTGATTATATTATTCTGAATTCGGTAAATTTATAAGTAATTTTGAATTATTTGCATTAAGGTTGAATAAATAACTTACAACAAGACCATCCGTTAAAAAGACAAGTTTTGTGTACTGAAGATATGATGTGAACATCTCCTTGCACTTTGATTGAATAATGTCCAACACCAAAACTATTTAAATATGGCCACACTGGTAGAGGTTCTTCGTAAGTTACAGAATATTTCCAATGATCATAGTTTCCACTCTCTGCGATAATGGTAAAGTTTCGCCTTGAATTATAACAATCTATTAAATACTTGAGTCCATTTAAATATACGTTGGTATAAATTATAATTTTATAATGAGCACCCAATTCCATAAGCCAAATACTCTAATATCCTAAATTCTAAATTTACAAAATGTGTTCCGCGGAGCACCTGGCAATGAACTGGTTTCTTTTCTATAAGTTTTGATTATCCTGTAAAAGGCGGTTGTTCGAATAAAAAAACACATTTTGTATCTAAATTCAGCCATGATGTTTCCTACCCATCCTGAATGTCTTATTTTTTTTTTATTGACACAGAGAAAACAGCTTGCATGTTAATCTCCTATGGAATATACCGTGATGTAATAGCAGTAATAACATATCAAAATATAAAAACACTCTAGCAGTCAAGCAAAACTATAAACAAATATATACTTATAATATGTCAAATTCTTTGTTTGTGGAGTCGAGAAAATATCATTTTTATAGTATGATAAACCATGGTTTATAAAAAAAATAGTTGTTGGACTATGGAAGTGGACGATCAACATATCCAATACAACTAGAAAATGTAACACGACAACTAATGCTCTTTATAAAAACTTGTATCTACTAAACATATTCTTGGTAAAAAAAAAGTCTCATTTAAATATTAACAAAAAATTACACACTTTTTGTAATGTCATCAAATTGTTTTATAGAGTATCTAATTTTGTTTGTGTGTTTCTTGATTTTTTATTTTTCAAGAATCTAAATATAGAATACAAAAAATTATAAACAACACTGTAAGTCACTCACTCGCATTTTAATTTCATTGTGAACATATTATTGAGTAATTTATAAGCAGAAAAACTTTCGTGTGAAACTTTTAGGCATCAAATTTGAATCTGTTCCAAAATAATAACATCACTTTCATTATGAGTTTATTGAACAATAAATATCAAAATATTTTTGTTCTTTTATATTACCTCCAAAATATACTTACATGTGTGGAACAAGATACTTCTTGACATTGCTAAAATCTGCTACAAACTCCCACACGACTTCTGCTTTAGTATTTGGTAGGACGACTTCTTCTTCAAATCTATAACTTCTATTTTTTAATAACAAGTATGCTATTATACTTATTCCGAGAACTATGAGTAATCTGTGTTTGTGCCACATAATGGTTTGCATTTCTTATTTTCCTGAAACTAAATGACAAACATTCATCCATACATTTAATTTTGATATCTCCTACAATAACAAGTTTCTATGTGATATATTATGTATCACAAGATTCTCCTTGGAAATATGAGTAACATAAAACCAAATAAATAGGTACAGTATTTGTTTACTCAAGAATTAACTAAATAAACTGGTCTAAATTTTTTCAACTGTTCCAAGTCCGAATGATGCATGATAGGGAGGTCTTTCCAAAAGTGATAGCCAATGTTTAGAAAGCCTAATAAGGTATAAAAAGAATAGTGTTAGAACCGCTTTGAATGAAAAAAACTCATTTCCACCCCGCGCCCCCTAAAGAATCATGAAAGGTGGAGAAGGAAAACAGAATATCATCTGTGCCATGAATATTGAAACAGTGACGTTTAGCTAAAAGAATTCCCTTTGCAAGATTGGGAACTGGTACTGATGTTGTCACACATTTTTAAATAAATAATAAGTATGTACAAGAACATAAAATAAATATTTGTAATAACATGGATATTAAACACAGACTTGTCAGACTCAAAAACCAATGGCGTACATACTATTAAGCACGCATGAAATGCATCAAAAACACCATCTTTACAGCAGATCATTGGTGGTTGCCCCTCCCCCTAAGATGTCGAACATAGGAGGAAAGTAGGCAAAATAAGTAGGTATTTTAGTACAGGCAAATTGGCATCGAATCGGGAAGCTGTTAGCTGTCACACCTTTGATAGTTGTCACAAATTCTTCGTAAGATGTAACCCCCTAGAAAAATCCTGGATCAACATGTTTGTATACCTACTAAATGGAAAGGTGTCTACACATTGACATGTACAAGCATATTATTTTTTTTTCCACTTGTGGCATAACATCCTACAACAAGCATATTATTATATTATATGATAAATTAAAAATTTAATTAAGCAAGTACCTAGTAATAAAATTTTATGAAAAAAATACAAAAAACTAGCGGGAGTGCTTACTTACCAACTTTGATTTTTTATCGATTTGTTTGCAATAGCAAAGTGTGTGACGTCTATTTTTTTAAAACTAGTTCTTATGTACACTCTATTGTAATTATAAAAGAGTAATGTATTCTACTTATTTATAATCAAAGCAACATTGTCGACGATTTTCCAGAATATGAAGTTGAGAAGTGTACGCGCAACACGACTATCCACCGCACCCGCACGTATCCCAGTTGAATATTCCATGTAAATTTGTTGATCTCTGTTGGATTTTATTATCGGTACCTAAACAAAACTTCCTGGCATTTGTGAGATTAGCATTTCTGGAACGGGTGATTCTCAAACCGTGAGTAAATATAGATAATTTTTTAGCCTTTGACTTTTGTAATAATCGTCTCAATCGTCTAGAGGGGGGCAGCTTAGATTTTTTTATTGTTACAAGTTTCACCCACGTGGAACTTTATTATGTCGATAACCAAATTAGTATGCACGCAAAATTTCTACAGATCTCCCAATTTTCATATTGGTGTAGGAATTTGACAATGTTCAAAATCTTCTCATCATTTACTCCATAATCACGAATATTTATTTTTCATATCTGTATCCTAATTTTTGAGAAGTTTCTTTTGAGATTCCAAAAAATATTCCCGCGTTTTCGCGGTTGTGTGACGTCAAACGTCATATACATCCCTACCATAGAATAATAAATATACTAAAGTAATCCCTACTCTTTATGGCGTTGTCGCTATGCTATTTTAGTAGATCACTATCGCAAGAAATAGAACTTAGACGTCACAAGACCTGTGATTCTTTCAGGTTTTAATTTCTGACAATTTTTCGTGCCTTCAATTAATATAATTAGAAATGATTTATTTTATCAATTTATGACTAATATATTTTATCAATCTTTGATACTTGAATACCTAATATCCGTTACAATACCTATACCTCAACACTACAACGGTACTATTGTAGAACTAACTTATATTTAGTTTGACTTCTAGGAGGTAGCAGCTTTAAACTTCTAATACAGATACTAGTTTTGTGTATTTTCCCACTCTTTTCGAGATCCTGGGTACACCCATAAATCATCTTTAATCAGGTATATCATCCGATTGCAACAGAATCATCCACATTAAAACCAAAAATGGATATTAAAAAGAAAAGAAAGAAATAATTATTTATTCATTCTTGTATTGTGTTCATATTTACAATGGAATGAGAGAGAAAGAAAAAATATTCATTATTCGCAGCCCTGGGCGCCACCAATTACTTAGGCGTAAAAATCAAAATTTGCACAAAACAAAACAAACGATTTGTAGATATTTTAATCCATTCCATCATACAGGTCCTTCACCTATCCGTAATTTCTGGTATCCTTATTTGATTTAAGTACAGTATAAACGTGCGTCCCGCATGCTTAGAAGCTGTGTAATATGTAAACAGATGTTGGCACATTATGGATATATTCTTCAGCATGGAACATAATATTGCATTATACAGTATAAATATAAAATAAACAATATAATATTAACATTTTTTTCGAGTGCGTACATAATGAACTTCACAGAGTGTTCTGCATCGTTTTTAAATGGGAATATCTCTCTGAAATAGGTATGATGACTTTTCTTTGTTAAAGTTATTGTGGTCAGGTTCTGATAAAGTTATTGTGGTTATTGTGGTCAAGTTATTAAAGTTATTGTGGTCAGGTTCTCTTTGTTAAAGTTATTAGGTCAGGTTTGTGATAAAGTTATTAAAGTTATTGTGGTCAGTGTTGTGATAAAGTTATTAAAGTTATTGTGGTCAGGTTCTCTTTGTTAAAGTTATTAGGTCAGGTTCTGATACGGGTGTCAGGTTGACGGAAATCGGTGTAAGAGGGAGACCTAAGTATTCCTTTCGAGCCTTCAGCTCGGCTGGACCATCCATGTGGAATGATCTTCCTGAACAAGTGCGTAAGACACAGTCTCTTGATCTGTTCAAGAGTCGATTAAAGACACACTTGTTTGGTATATCATATAAATGATATAAATTGTACAACTTATTGTTATTTATATATGTTTAGTTTTTATAATAGCTTATTAATATTTGTATTATATGTATCAGGCTTCAATCATAGGTATAAACACGATATTTTAGGATGCGCCCTTGAAGTGAATATATTCCACAAAACGGCGCACTATAAATTGTCTAGTTATTATTATTATTATTACTTGAGTAAAAAATTCTAGGTACTAGAACAAGTACCAGACTTCATTAAATCTTTAAGTTCTAAATTTTCACCCAAAATTTCAAGTTTGCGACTCCACACTGAGCAGATCACTGCTGTAAAACGAAAGTATTTGGTGGAAGTGCATGTTAATTTTTTTTTAAATAACACTTTTGTATAGTACCTACCTACTTCCATAGTAACAACCGTTAGTTTTATTTCTATTTTTATTAACTGAATTATTTTTCATTGTTTTTCTATTAAATTATTGCTGTGATAGCAAACTATTCTTTATATTGCACTACTTTCAATTCTGGTTGATAAAATCTGATAAACTTTTTTCATAGTCATATCTAGATAGGTATTCATTCATTCAGGTACCTATATTTACTATAAATAAATGGATACTATAGTTTTGGAACACCTCAAGATGAATTAGGATTCACAGTGCAATATCTATCTATTTAGGTATACTTAGTGACGTCTGACATAGTAGGTAGAATTCGAATAAATTTATTTCATTTGCACCGCGAATAAAATATTTATAAGTGTGTTTATTATAAGATAAATGTATCTATTCATATCTCGAGATGTTTGTAAATAATAACACGTTTAATAAACTTGAACTCTCTTAAGATATTTTGGGAAAATGATTTTTATGTGGGAGTTTAGGTACCATAGAGGTACCTACCTACCATTTGCTTTGATAAAATATTTAGGTAATAACGCAGTCGCACTCACTAACAATATGCATATTTAGACTTGAGTATAACTAGACTTGTCTAAAGTTTACCTTGGCTCAATAAAACTTTAATAATAAAATATAATTTGTTAACCCTGGTCAAAACAAAATCTCACTCACGAACCAATTTTTATTAAGGTGCATCTACTCACTATTGTACCGATGGAAAATTCTAACTGTCACATTATTTTATAGGGAATATGATTTGATCATAAACTTAAAACGATGCAAGCCTTTGTTTAGGTGGAAGGTTGAGGTTTAGTCAAGCCTAGTAGTTGGAATAACAGATATCCCTTATTTGTGAGTATGGTAGTATCTGTTAATCTTTGTGAGAAATAAAAAAAACATTCAAATGTAATATATCTGAAAGTAGGCAGAGTAGATAGAGTCCATAAAGACGCGGAATGTTTTGATCGATTTAAGTACACCATCTATCATGTTTTAAATATATTACGAGATTTACAGGATTGATAAAAAAAGTTAGAGATAAACATTTTATCGGCATTGTATAATCTCAATCAAATTTATTATTTGAGGGCTACATAGAGATATTATAACCGATATAAATAGATGTACCTATATGTAAAATACTATAAGATTATCTTCTATAGGCAATAATATCACACGCAGTTATAATAATATTGTAGTATGAGCCTACATCATCTTGTTTTCAATATGTCTATAAAGACTGAAACTAATATTACTAAGAGAAAATGATTGGCATCATTTTCAATCATCAAAAACAATCTTCGTATGTATCTATACCTACATGTGGATGACTAAAAATATCTACAAATTTATTTAGGTATGAGTAGATATTATAATATGTGTACCCAATTTATGTAGATATATTTTTGTAGATTCTTGAATATTCACCTGCTGAGCAAATCAAACATTTTTTTAATAAATCTCCTTTTTTCATCACAGTAGGTGATATCTTATACACCTGTTTTCGCAAATTATATGCAATGTCAAATATTCTAATGCTGTCTATCACCTTCACCGTTTCCTTTGTTGTCAATTTCACTCTTCAAAGGCATTTCTTCCATAGGAGTTCCATGTAATTCAGGATCTCGTGCATCACCTTTAGTCTTATTTAATTTCCTTATTACATCTTCCAACGTTTTCCCTGTAGTTTCGGGAACGAAAAAGTATATGAAAATAATACCGATATATGCAATAGTTGCAAAAATCCAGAAAACTGTGTGAATGCCAACTGAATCTATCATTCCTTGAAATGATTTCGCTACAGAGAATGCCATTAGTGCTCCAAATGCAGTTATGACGGAAGACGCCGCACTTCTGACGTTAGTCGGGAAAACTTCGCTCTGTATTATATATGGTAGGTTTCCTAATCCAACAGCGAAGATTACGGTAAAGCCAATGATTCCAGATAATGGAAGCCACGATATTTTGTCCATGACCTCTTGTTCAGATTGTAAGACATTTTGAAAATAAAAATATATCCCGACAGCTGTTAAAGAAACTCCTGTTCCCAACGAAGAAATAATTAGCAAAGGTTTTTTGCCCATTCGATCTACTATAAATGTTGATGCGAAACCTTGAAAAGAAAAAGTAAGAGTTAGGTTTTTCTAATTAGGTAATCAAAACTCATTACAAAAACAACGAACAATCAGATTTCATTTTATCTTACCAGCAATCATTTGAACAACTCCATAAATTATGCTAGTTGTAGCTCCAGTAACTTCAGTGCTGGTTTGTCTAAATATCGTTTCCAAATAAGATTGAATTGCTAAGGTACCTGTCATCTGTTGAAGGATTTTTAAACCTTAAATCACATGACAAGTCTAAGAATTACATAATTATGGATTTAACAAATTTAGAAAAAAAAATTACACATCACTTACCAGTTAGAGCAATGAGACCTTTTCTGTATTCTTTCTTAGTCAGCAATTCTATCACCGTACCTTTCCTCTCCATATCCTTCCTTACTTGGATATATGTTGATGCAGATTCTTCTTCTATTGTCTGTAAATTAACATGTTATTAAGACTTTTAACTGTCTGGACTTCACAAATTGTAATTACTTTCTACCTAGATATATACCTATCTAGTTAGATTTGGAATGTGAAGTAATAATGTAGTGTTCCTACCTTTGAACTTTTTAATCCTTTTAATTTGACGATAGATTTCTTAGCAGATTCTACATCATCCTTCAAAAAATAGAAATATGGAGATTCGGGAATCCAAAGACATGACAGTAAAAATATTATTGGTAAAGACAGGCACATTACGTTTATGGCATTGTAAGAAATAAATGGACCTATGCCGTAAATTAGAAGATTCCCTAAATTAGCCATTCCAATTATAAGACTTCCAAGGGCCCCTCTGATGTCTTTGTCAGCTATTTCTCCAATATAGATTGATACTTCCTGAAACATTTAACAATTAAATAATTGACTGCCCATCTTGAATTCAGTCTTTTGTGGATTCCAAATACGTATTTTTTTACCACTATTGCCATTGCACCTGCGACTCCAGTAATAAATCTGGAAACGTAAATCCAAAATGGTGTTGTGACGAAAAGCAGCATCCCCTGAAATGAATAAAAAAGAGAAATCTTATTTTATTAAATTAAGTTAGAGAATAAAAGGAATTAATTTATGATATAAAGGTCTTTAGAAAAAATTACCGATCCTATTATCCCAGGTACAGAGAGCAGAAGGATTGTTTTCTTTCTTCCGATAGCATCTCCAGAGTATTGAGACAACAAGCATCCTACAGGCGCTCCAAGAGCCGTCAAAGATGCCAGCCATGAACATTGTTCCTGAAACAAATATTTATTCGTTACCCCATTTATATTTTTATTGTTACAATGTACGTTGTAAAATTTTGTCCGTCTATAAAAATTGCGGAAAATAAATTTATTGAATGACTCTCTGCGCGACTTCTTTGTTATGGGTTTGTTGTATGGGTTAGTTGGAAGATATCGCGTCCCTGCGATAAACTCGCCCATTGTGCAAAATTATTCGTTTATACCATGTATCCTTATTATTTGTATCCAAATATTTTATACAATAAAGTTTATTATTATTATTCTTTGTATTCATAATAGGTATATATATGACTGCAATTTTCAGTAGGTACATGTTAATAGACTACAAATGTAAAAACTAGGAAACAAACCCTTAAATTACTAAGATACCTTAATCAGATACCTACCGAATAGAGAATTACGAATATTATCTAACGAAAAGTAAGTACCTACCTACCCCCGTCGCTAACTTGTCATTTTGATATAGGACTTTGAAATGTTCTCGCATGCCTGCCTAAATGGATCTAGGTGCAATATCTTCATCAATTATATTAATGTCAACGAATAATATTTGTCAACACAACGAGGTTAATAGGCATCGTTCGTTCATTTCCTTTATCTTTCGGAATAACCATAATTAAACGAAGTGTTTTGTTTTATTACAATATGTAGATAAACAAAGTATTATTGGATGTAATATAATCTTACCTTATTGATAATAACACTTGTTTCGCCACCAAGTAGTTTGGGAATCACAGGTGAAGGCCATCCTTGTAATACTCCGTGGTATATTAGGGATATAGTGACTGTAAATATGTAAAATACCCATGAGAGAGTGAAAAATCTAGGAAATATTTAGGAGAAATCGGCGTGTGTATGTAAAGGTCTATATATGGCATTCAGGCATTCCATCCTCTCTTCCTACCCCGCTTGAGACACGGCGTGAGGATATAGAGAGATTTGATTAGGTAATTAAAACTTTCTTTATTCACGTGCCAAAGCGCCTCAAGAACGCTTTACAATAAATTCATCAACTCTATGACATTACGTCCACGTTATAACATAAATAAATAAAATGTGAACAAGAATCTCGGATACATAACGGTATTTACCTCAGAAGTGACATATTATTTATTGTAGACACTATTTTAAATATTTAGGATACAATATGTAGGTATGTACCTATCCACGTGAAGAATATAAATACACAATATTATAATAAATTATGAATAATATTTAGCAAAACAAAAGTTTTATCGGTCCTTCTGAATGTCCTATGATCAGAGGTTCCCTTTATTATCTATTTTCTACTGTAGCATATTAAGGGTTTTTATAGCGGTTTTAACTTTTACCTGCAATTCAAATTGTGCGGGGCCCCTGAGACAATTAGTATGGGAATTTCAAAAAATACCTACCGAAGTTTTCACATTTCCATCACTCCTCATCGCCAAAGTTTCAATTTGAGACAATTAACAATCTCTGCTAGTTTTTTTTTTATAAACATAAATATCTTAACGTAATTACTGTATTTTCTTATCGATCAATACGTGCATGAATAGCCACACGCTGATGTCGTGAACCCCGAGTAGGTATCTATATTTATACAGAACTGGAATAAAATAAGTCGAAGTATTTAAATTCCCATGTGCATATTCGAATCCGTTCGTTTGTATGTTTATCAGGGCTGGGCACAGTCAATTAAAATAATTTACTTTTTCGTTATTCTATAATCTACTAACAAAAATATTTACTTCGTCACACTTTTTTAACAAGCTACGGAAAGGTTTAGCACTCTCTATTGACACATGAAAGAAAGTAATTTATTGTTTCTTCGTTCCCGCCTTTATATAAATATTGACACGGTTATTAGGAGGTGAGGCTCATCAATTTTACAATTTCTCAAACGGCCTGTGGTAGTATTATGTATCTATTATAGTTTTTGGGAAACAGACTCATCGTCATCAAATTTCATTCTCATCTCATTCTACACTTTCTGTCATGATACTACTTCTACTAATATAGATCACGACACATCCCAGAACTAGAGTAGCCAGCGGACCAACTGCAAGTAGTAAATATGCAGATTATCTTCCCATTCCAATGAAAAAATAAGACATTCATTAAGGGTGGCATGCCTCATCGCTGAATTGCAAATGTCTTTTACGTGAGATTTTACGAACACCTGTCTTTTATAGGTCACTCGAAAATTTTTGTCGAGATATTACCGGTAATTTAATTTTATTGTACTTATGGAATTCCCATCTGTTTTCTGAAAAGCTTCCTGAATAAAGCCGGATTTATCGCTAGTTCGTAATAATATATTCTTACTTATAAATTATATATAGGTATACCTACATGTATTTCAAGTCACTCACCGCACAATGATGCCCAATATTGTATTTTGCGATTCCCTTGTTCAATTACTTGTTCTGCCATCGTTTCACGATAAATTCGCTAGTGTTATATATAAATAATATTTTTAATATAAAACACGTACCTTTATGTATAGAACTTACTGATATGCACTGATTTATCTATGTCTAATTATTTACATCCAGTTTCATAATAAAAAGGATGCGAATTTAATTAGTGTTTAAAAATCATGTGAGTACCTACATAACACGTCCAACTCGCGACACGACCACCGAATAATTAATTTAGTGATTACTACGCTAAGTATATTGATACGAATATTATATTTTTAGGGAGATTTTTTTAAGATATCGGATGGATGTTTGATACCTAAACACGTATAATGATAAAGTTATTAATCCCCAATACCTGATGAGTTCAATCTGTTAAAATGATCAATAAGATTTTGTATCAATAGGGGCATGATCATAAGACATTGACATTATATTGTGATGGATCACTGAATAGATTTAATGAAATGTGTGTACCTACCTACATGATGATAATAATATATACATAGATCAACAGACCGAGATTATTATGGTCATATATTTAATGTAGATTTTAATTATTAGTCATATTGTACTAACAAATTTCATTTTCCGATGCAGTGATAGATAAAATCGATTATGTAGGTATACCTATATCACAGTGGCGGGACTAGACTTTTTGTATTGGGCATGCTGTTTGTGTATAGTAGCCTCTTTTACAATATACCGTTTTACCAACGTATACCAACATTTGAAAAAGATAAATATCACGCGGTTTGTGTAGGTAGAATTTATTATAATATATTAGAAAACAATTATTGTTGGCCAAAAACTTAACTATTTTTCTGTCCACAATAATCCAGATAGTCTGGATGACCTCTTTTACAATAAACCATTTTAATGACAACATTTGAACAAAAGAAATATGTGGAAACACTCTAAGTGGGGAGGCTACCCTATACCAACTCGGAACTCCCAAAATAAAGCGATAAAGGGCGATAGTCCCCAGTCTTAGTGAAGAAACAAAAACTCAAATATGAAATATATTTATTAAATATAATCGATATTAAACATTTTCAGCAACAAATAACTCAAAAATCTTAAGTGATAAAGCTATTCTAAATATAATTTAATTCTTTTCTTAAGGCAAGGAACCCGACATCGAGCTAAGTATTGTACTTAATACCTTACCTATCTTGAAACGAGTAAATTTAAAAGAAAAATAACAAAACAGGGAATGATATTTTTTTACAGTGCAAAACAAAGATATTCTTTAAATTTACATAACACACATTTACACCCACTCAAGTGTGTCATTTTGAACTTATAATTACGAATATGCGAAAACACATCAAAATTAAGAAGTAGGTATGTGGATTAAAGAATAATTAATATCTAGAGACTGTTACAGTATTTATATGAAATAAAGCGGAATGTTATCATAATTATAATCATAAAATTATATACCGAACAAACCTATAGTAAATATTGAGTCATAATGTTTATTGAAAAATAATATTAAACTTAAAGACGAACTTAAGTTTCGGGGAAATCGAATCGAAATTGAATGAAATTGAACTCTTATATCATATCGCATTAACATGAAGTGGTATCTCAATAAACACACTTCATTTAACCGGTATTGGATTAATTTACGCAAAACACAACTTCAATTCATTAAAGATAATTATTAAAAATGACTCGACCGAAGCCAATAATACACATAATATTATTGTCTTTTGCACTAACACATACAAACCTTCCCTAGATGCATTGAATCTGGCGTGCACATGTATTGTACCACTACACTTGCATATACACTAGTATTAAGCACTTGTATTAAGTACGTTGATAATATTTGTGCACAACACAAATACTTTTAACGTACTTTCCCTACGTGTGACAGATAACATAAAAGCTACATATGATGCAAAGAGGTGGAAATAGGACAGGACTATTGTCTGGAGTCATACGAATTTATCCGTATTGTAAACATTGAAGTGAAGTTTGCAAAAGGTTTGCTAACGTGTAGCGCGAGATTTGAATCAAGGTTTACCGTTTATAGGTACATTTAGAGGTCACTATGTTAGCCATTGACCTGAAGTTTGCAATAGATTAGCTAACGTTTAGCGGAAGATTCAAACCAATTTAAACTTCGTCGTTTTTTTAGATACTTTCTCTCGTAAATTATAGATTTATTCCCTAGGCATGCGTTGCTTTTTTGCATGTATGGAAGGCACGCCACTGCTATATCAGCATTTGATTAGGTAAATTATTATGCAATTAAGTAGTTACTATAATAACCAGTTGGAAAGTGTAAGCTATGGGCTATTAATACTTTCCAACTGGTTATAATCTAAGCTATATAAACTCTTTATCTTCCTTGGGCCACACAAAAAATATATTAACAATGTCCTGTCTCAAAAGTGAGAACCATTTTTTAGGTATCCGATTCCCAAAATCTGGCTGGGATTTAAAAACTGAGAGCCTTTTTCTGTCTCAGTTATGATTTTTTTTTAATTTGCCTGCACTTAAAATTTCTGTAGATTAAAATAATGGATATGATATTGTGAGATGTAAATTCGATAATGCCTTATCAAAGCTAAAAAATGTAAGCAGCAGATTCCATCAGAGTTGCTCAAATGTGCTGGCAGTGGCAAGTTTGTCTACGTTATTTATTAAGAATGATATCACACGCTTCTAAGATACTCTTCAACACTATATTGAAAAGTGTAGAAAATAATAACAATAGAACACTTTCAGAAGATCAGTTTGGATTATGCAACTAGACAGGTACAAGAGATGCAATTTTGAATAAGACTTGTTATATATATGCATATAGTGGCGGATTCAGAAAAAACTCAAGGAGGAGGCGCAAAAATTATACACATATACAAGACAATGCCATTTTATTTAAACTGATTATACCCATATACAAGACACCGTCAATATGCCCCGCAAGGGGGGGGGGCACACGCTCCCCATATGTATCCACCACTGTATATATAACAAGTCTTTTAATGTTGGGAGGAGGGTCCACCAGGCATTTTCCATACCGCAGATAGTGGGAAAGTTATTCATTTAGTGAGGGATTAATGAATACTATTTTTGGGCGTTAAACTAATGAACTTCAAGCATTGAAGCATTTTCAATCCCAAAAATAATTAGCTTTAATTTAAAACAATAATCATAGTAAAGCACATTAAATTTATTGAAATTATATTCTATTACATAAAAAAATGCTAATTGATTTTAATGCATGAAATGCTTTAAAATATAAAAGCTACCTGTGTGAATACTAGTACGATAAAGAAAAATTAACATCTATAAAAGCAAATGTTTAATGTCATCTGTTGCACAATCAACTGGAGTTTGGCCATCTTCATCCAGTAATGTCTTATCAGCACCGTGTTCCAAAAGAATGGTGATACAATCTGAGTGTCCACAGCTGGTAGCGTAATGCAAAGGAGTCTGTCCGCAGTCATCCCTCATAGAGACATTGCATTTATTTTGCAATAACATTTTCAACATCTCTGTGTGGCCTCTGTCTACCGCCCAATGAACAAGGCCCAGACCTGATTCTAACTCAGAAATTATCTCTGGATTTCCTTTCAATTCCTCCTCTACTTTTACAACATTGCCATCTCTACAAAAATCAAATACAGACTTATCAGACTCCTTTACTTCTGATGACTTTTCAATTAAACTTGAAACAGTAACCCACTGATGATTAACCTTTCCCTTTGATGTGGGATTGTTCCATTTCGGATCTAGTTCCTGAATCATTTTAATATATTTTGATTTAGCATTTTCAGATGAAATATCTCCTAAAGCGTTCCAAGCATCCCACTTTTGTTTTGCTTGCATTTCGTACCAGCATGGTCTAGGAATGTTACATGAACCTATGGTAGCTTGTTTAAATAATCCATACAGCTCCAATATTTTTGATGTTTCCAAGTTACCTACTAAACTCTTCACATGATCAGCAGCAGAATTAAATTCTTTGTCTAATTCGTCCTTTTCTTCTTCTGAATCTGATAATTCTAAATCAGAATATGTATCTACAGAACTTGCCATTGTTGCTACTACCTAATGTTTATCTTTCCCTACAATAATATATCATTAAGAAGATGCAGTATCAACAGTAAGAACTGACCCTTCTAATAAATGATTTTGTTTATTAATGGCATTATCGTAACCATTACGGGAAGAGAACACAACAAATCCGTAGCGACGACTGAATCCAGTGGACTTGTCAAAAACCACTGCAGCGTTATTCACGTGTCCAAACTTAGAGAAGTATTCACTAAGTTCTTTATGTCCTACTGTCCATGGAAGGTTTCCAACATAAAGCCTAAGAGCACGAGATATTGGACTTGCCATATCTTTAAATAAGTTCAATTTATTTGTGGTATATCTCTAATAGATGGATTGAATGATCTCCCATCAATTCTGTGAAATCAATGCCAGATTGATTACCTACTGCATCCAAATCGATCAAGTTACACTTCAAATCCCACTTTTTTAATAGTGATTCTATGGACCAATCAGAACTTCTTTCTTGGTAAGTGCAATAAAATTTGCTATTATTCTGTTTCAAAAAATAGGCTACTGTTACAACAATGTCTTCGAATATGACAGGATCGTAGAAACAATCAGAGCTGATGATCAAATCAAATATTCCAATAGTGAACACGTCTGGCAGAAACAATCCCCAAGTTAAACCAGATACCTTGATATCTTTGCCAGGTGTCAAACCATTCGCTTGACAACACTTATTGATGTGGGCCAAAGACTTGGGTAAAGTACGACTATCTGTCAATGTCACCAAAGCTCCACACTTTGCAGCTAATATTCCTAAAAGTAAAAAATAATACTTAATATAACATTCTACTTAATAAAGTACAAAAAAATAATACGCAAGTGTGTAATAACTGTGTGCCTTACGTGAAACGGAAACACAAAATGTACCCATTTCAGATTAGATGAATGCACCAAAATTAAATTTATGACTTTTCTACTTATATTCACATAATATTATATAGTTCTTTACTCTAACCTAACCTACAGATAAGTCAAACATAAAAATTTACTTATATTTGTGACATGTCAAACGCCTTCGAAAAATGCAAATACAAGTCAAATCTCAGTATTACAAACTTTTGTTAACATGAAAATTCGTTGCATATGTAGGGTATGATACATTTTAATTTATTTTATCGCCATATTTTACCTACTGAAATAATATTGCTAGTACACTAAATAAATAAAAAAAAAGAACTACACCCGATCTTCCGGCCAGTGATGAATACAATGTACAAAGTACAGGATATTAGAGAAATGAAGGTAGGTAAGAACGAAAACAAAATTTTCTAGGATTTATGACGTTTACAACACATAACAGTGATAAATTATGAACGCTTGTCAAGTCACAGAGTGCCAATAACAAACTGAATTCAGAGAAATTTTATATAGAATTGTAACATCATTTTGAAACAAAAGAGTTCATTATTCTGAGATTGGCTTCGTTAAATTGATTTTGTACATTTTATATCGAAGGTGCCCAGGGACAAATTGCAGATTCGTAATACCTACTGAAAATTTCGTTACTTCGGTATTCGGTACAAAGAGATTTGAACTGTAAGCAATTTGTGTTTAAAATATCCACAAAATTCCATAGGAAATCTTATTCTCCACTAAAACCACATACCTACATTAGATTAATTTGAAATAATCAACATTTAGATATGTTCACATAGTCTGAAGAAAATTACACGAGTAAGAAACCTCTAGTCTATTCCAATAATTTGACAATTATCTAGAAAATACAAATAGATGATGAAAGAAGAAAAGTGGCACTCATGTATGCAAGCGAAACCCGGGCACGGCTGAAGAGGGACGAAAGTAAAATAAATGCTGCGGAGATGAGATTGCTGAGGAGAAGGGTTGGTAAAACGTTGTGCGATAGTGAGGAATGAGGATACTAGAAGAATGAATGGATGCAAGAGGAGCGTTGTGGATAGAATGCGTGTAAATAAATTGAGATGGTTTGGTCATGTGGAACGAATGGAAAGGGAAAGAATGACAAAGAGAATATACTTGTCTGAAAGAAGGGGCGTGAAGAAGTGTGGGCATCCAAGAATTACGTAGCTTGACCTTGATTCCCACAGATGGCCATCTGTTGAGTAAGAGACATTATATGTATGTAAGTAGTTCTTGACATGTATGCATGAGAAAATTATATGTAAAAGCGAAAGAAATATGTCAGGACAAATCTATATGGAATTCCGTTCTCTCCACCTACCCAGCGTTGCCAGACGTACGGTAATTTCATTCCCCTTAGGGCCCGCGCAGACAGATAGCGTTCAAGCGTTCCGAGTTCTTTGTAAGTAGTAGACCACTATAGCATAGCGCGGACACAGCAGCGGTCAGACCACGCCGGTCAGTGTGAACGCTCGCGTTCTTGCGTTCTATTGTCAGAAATACAAAGAACTCGTGGAACGCCTCTCTCGCAAGATGGCTGACACCAAAAATTAATTGGTGTGGTGATTAAAGTGGTGTAGTACATAATAAACTAATTCCTTATAATTAAAAATGTTTCGTGATTACCACATAGTTAGTGCCAACAAAATCAAACAAAAAATTAATTGATTTAGTAAGAGAAAGGTGGTCTTTATATGATATTAGTGATACAGATTAAATTAATTGATTTAGTAAGAGAAAGGTGGTCTTTATATGATATTAGTGATACAGATTAAATTAATTGATTTAGTCAGAGAAAGGTGGTCTTTATATGATATTAGTGATACAGATTAAATTAATTGATTTAGTAAGAGAAAGGCGGTCTTTATATGATATTAGTGATACAGATTAAATTAATTGATTTAGTAAGAGAAAGGTGGTCTTTATATGATATTAGTGATACAGATTAAATTAATTGATTTAGTAAGAGAAAGGTGGTCTTTATATGATATTAGTGATACAGATTATAAAAACCACCATAAAATAAAAGCAGCATGGCTTGAAATAGCCACGAAAATGGGTACAGAGAATGATATAAGAAACCCAATACTGCCAGCCTTTCTCCAGTTGCTGTTTTCTTTTTCAATTTCCTTTTTTATATAAATATGCAATTCATATAAGTTATTTATTGACAGCCTTCAACGGCAATTAGTTGGGACAGTGTCAGGAAGAAGAAGAAGAAGATATAAGTTATTTATTGACAATCGGAAGTAAATAAAAAAACGTTCTTCGTCTTCAAGTTATTCGGAAAAACAATATTGAACTCTCCTTTTTCATCTCACTCAGTGTTAATCGGATGCACCCAGTATCTTTTTTTTCTTATTAGACTCTTCCAAAGTCCACAAAAGCAATTCTTCGTCTTCTGAAGATGAACTATTGAAATACATATTTCACGTACAAGCTTTGTTGGGAAAATGGAACGCGGCATTTTTGACCGTGTGCTATGCGTGTTAGAACTCGACCGGACGAACGCTGGGTGAACGCTGAACTCTGACCGCTTTCTGTCTGCGTGAGCCCTTATGGTAATAAATTAAATAAATTACCATACGACAAACAAGTATCCTGTATTGACATAAACAGTCATCGGTACAAATACCCGTTACATTGTCAAAAAAGGTACTGTGTGAGAAAATATTCATTATAAAAACTGAGGATTTTTTGATAACATTCCAAATTCCTATACCATTTCGAAAATTTGGCGACAGGGGGGTTGAAATACCCGTTACATTTTGAAAAGGTACTGTTGTATTTCCGATGTGTACGGTAATTGTACGGTATTTTTTTCACCAAAGTAAGGTAATTTTGGCAACACAATCTGGCAACCCTGCATCTACCCCACTTGGGATGCGGCACGAGGGAATAGTGTATTAGGATGAAAGTATTGCACAAATGTTATTTAGTTTAATTTGAAATTGCATAATATTTATTAAAAGTTTTTATTAGTTCACCATTACCTGGAAGGGCTGTTCCTGCACCAATTTCAAGAATTCTTTTCCCACAAATCTCTCTTCGATAGTGCCACAAAAACCAAGCTAAAACTGGAGCGGATGGCCAGGTATAGAAAGAATAGCTAGCTTGTAATAACTGAAACACAATAAATAAAGATAAATATAGGTTACAAGTAGCAAAATATGCGAAATATATTTTAAAAAATCACCACCAACACGTGTAAAGAAATGGTCTACCTGACAGCCGAAACCTATAATGATAACTACAACAAAGATTACGTAATACAATATTATTTCAGCTTACCTCTGGTATTTTAATCTCCAAATAATCACTATCAATATCTCCGCTTGATTTAGATTTGGACCTAAAAATAAACCTCTTTGTTACTCCACTGGAAACATCACTCATTTCAGAAAACACCCAAATTCATAATTTTATGGTTATGTTATGCTTAGTACCTACCTCCTACTACCTTCACGAAATTCACCATAGACTTTATTATTTTATCCATAGACTAGACTTAAGGGTCGTTCACATTTGTTCACTTTCAGTGATCACTCTGGGTGATCAGTGTGACCAGATTTTATTTTCAAAAACTACTAAATGGCGAAGTCAAAAACTACCAAAAACTACTAAATTCTTAAAATGGTATAGGAATTTGAAGTATTTCAAGAACTCCTCGGTTTTCTTAAACAATATTTTCTTGCAGTACCTTTTTCTAAAATGTACTGGGTATTTGTACCGACGATGATCAATATCGGATACTTTTCTTTTCACGAAGATTTCTACCCCCCCGTCGCCGAATTTTCAAAATGGTATAGGAATTATTTCAAAAACTCCTCGGTTTTCTTCAACAATATTTTCAAGCAGTACCTTTTTCTAAAATGTACCCGGTATTTGTACCGACGATGATCAATATCGGATACTTTTCTTTTCACGAAGATTTCTACCCCCCCGTCGCCGAATTTTCAAAATGGTATAGGAATTATTTCAAAAACTCCTCGGTTTTCTTCAACAATATTTTCAAGCAGTACCTTTTTCTAAAATGTACCCGGTATTTGTACCGACGATGATCAATATCGGATACTTTTCTTTTCACGAAGATTTCTACCCCCCCGTCGCCGAATTTTCAAAATGGTATAGGAATTTGAAGTATTTCAAAAACTCCTCGGTTTTCTTCAACAATATTTTCAAGCAGTACCTTTTTCTAAAATGTACCCGGTATTTGTACCGACGATGATCAATATCGGATACTTTTCTTTTCACGAAGATTTCTACCCCCCCGTCGCCGAATTTTCAAAATGGTATAGGAATTTGAAGTATTTCAAAAACTCCTCGGTTTTCTTCAACAATATTTTCACGCAGTACCTTTTTCTAAAATGTACTCGTTACTTGTACCGACAATTATTTTTGAATCAATAAGTATCGGGTATTTTCCCAAGTACCCGATAATTTATCTACCAATTACCGACTGAATACAAAAACTACCAAAAAACTACCAAAAACTACTAAAAAACTACCAAAAACTACTAAAAACTACCAAAGAAAAAAAAACTACTAAACATTTTTGCCAATGCCTCAAAAACTACCAAAAAAGTAGGAAACTACCAAATCTGGTCACACTGAGGGTGATCCTCCAAGATGAAAAGGTATGAACAGGCGTTTCATCAACAGTGATCACTAGCGATGACGGAGGAAAGAGATTACCACTCGTCATAATTTTTATGAAAGGTCCTTTCACTGAAACGACCATAAACAAGTGTTATCTTATTAAAATATTATTAAAATTATTATTTCATAGATTTTTATATATAATACCTAGATGGAGTACTCGTACATATTTTTATTGTAATAAAGTGAGGCACCATTTTTCGGCACTTTTGACAGAACGGTTGGCGAAAAAGTGTGGTAAATCGCTAAAAACGTCGACAAGAACTTCAAAAAATGTCCAATTACGTTTGTGTAAATGTAAAAATGATATATTTTTATAAAAATGCGGGAAATAGTTCATAAAATGTAGGAAACACCAAACGCTTTCGCCAACCGTTCTGTCAAAAATTCATAGATTTTTTGCCTCACTTTTGTAAACGAGTCAGGGTTCTAGGTTTTGTATGGAATTCTGTGTATTATTTGTTTTATTCTCCATAAATTTGTATTGAATGTCAGAATCATGTACAAAATCATTATGCAGTAGAGAACGATATAAAGTAGCATTCACATTGCTTCACTTTGGATGATCATCCAGAGTGTCAGGGTCAAACCTGTTCATCGAAAGTGAACACGTCTGTTCACATTTGTTCATCCTATGCTTTCACTGCCATGTCAACACTCTCACTCATGTTGTATGTAGCTCTCGACTGCATAATAATTTTGTTCATGATTCTGACATTCTATACAAATTCATAGAGAATAAAACAAAAAATAAGATAAAACTTGTTTATGGTCGTTTCAGTGAGTCGTTCATCGAAATTATGACGGGCTGTAATCGCTTTCATCCGTCGTCGCTAGTGATCACTATTGATGAAACGGCCGTTCACACCTAATCATCTTGGAGGATCATCCGGAGTGATCACTGAAAGTGAACAAATGTGAACGCCCCTTTAATTTGTTTTAAGTGTTATTTTTCATTTTTTTTTCATTTATTAAATTATTTTTGTACGAAAATTCGTCAAACTACATACAACATGACTGAAAGTGTTGACATTGCAGTGAAAGCATAGGATGAACAAATGTGAACAAACTTTCGATGAACAGGTTTGACCCTGACACTCTGGATGATCATACAAAATTATATCTATTTACAAAGATATCATAAAAAGTTTTTTTTCTTAATTTGAAATTTTTTTTAAACTGCCTATAGACCATTAAAAGTCGCGTGGTCTTGTCTATGGATTTGCTTTTGCTTGGGGGGCAAACAGTCAGATTGCGCAAATCATCCTTGTAGGATGTTATGCCATAAGAGAAAAAAAAGAAAGTCAGACGACAAAATAATAACAAAATCGACACTGACAGTTTTTTTGCCGTGATGGTATAGCAGTTTTTTTGATTATTAGGTATTCTTTAGGCGTTCCACCTAATATTACACCGTAATCGTCTGTTGTGTTGGGATGCCTGATGCCCCTCAATGATTTTTCTGTGACGTCATCCTTTAAAATGGTCTATTTTGTCAACTGTTGATAAATTTTCTCAATAATAAAATCTTTAAAAAATCTAAATTTTCTTTGGCATGGCAACATTTTAAACAGCCATAGAAAAAAAACAATGGTTTCTCAATATCAGACAACATCGAGAAGGAAACATCAAACATGACAGATTGCCGTAGATTTGTATAAAAATAATAACATTGGTTGTGTTTAATCATTAAGGAAAGAGTTAATATAATAAATATGATGGAAATGAGAACTAAATTAAGGTGTGGCATTGTAAGACGGAAATGTAGTCAAATTAGTAAAACCAGTATAAAGATAGCCAGGAGGGAGTCATTAAAAAAGGCAAGGATAACTTTATTACTTTGTTCTATTAATTAATAATTGTCTTGGATGTGAATTATATTATTCATCCATTGTTTATATAAAGTATTATTTTACTTTTAAAAGAATAATGCAGAAATACAAGGCCTATTCTATTTAAAAAAAATATTTACTAAAAATTCATTAATCATACCTCTATGCATAGACATACTAGACTTGCAATTCAGTACATTATTGCGGAATATTCGTGTTCCAACTTAACGCATTAATAATAACAATATTATGCTGTCTCACTCCATATCATTGAGATGATAATGGTTATGCGCTGTCTCACAAACCGTCTCAACGGACGCTAGTTTAAAACTGGCTGCATCGGTTTCACGACAGATTTTTTCTTTGAATTGCATATCTAGTATATCTTTGCCTCTATGTAATTTAATGTTATATATTGTTAAATTCTACATTTTCTTAAAAAAGCAAATATGAATGTAATGAGTTGTTTTTACATAGTTCTGAATCAATAACCTATATTTACTTGTGTAGGTTTCAACTATACTTCGTAAAAATGAATCATGTCGAAGTGCAGAAGAGAGAGCTGTTCTTGCAAAAATGACTGAAGAAGTAAGAGAGGTGAAATACAGACTGTGCAGGAAACAGAAAATTATAGAAAGAAGCAAAGAAGTGGAAGATGATTTCTCTGTTTTGAAAATGAAGTGTAAAAAGCTTGCTAGTGCTTTAGAGCGAGCCAAACATCTTGTTGTAAGTTAATTATCTTTATTATTATTTTATACTGTTACCTTGGGATCAACTTTTCTTGTAGTAGCATGAAAATAAAATAAAGTGTGTTCAAATAAGTTAAAAGATACTTAAAATTATTGAAAATCTGTACACCTTCATGTGCACTGTTATATCTCATTTATTGGAAATATAAAAACTCTAATAGTCCTTTAAGTGTTTATGGAAAATACTAATATTTAATTGTTTATTCTATCTGCACATCATAATATAGCAGTGTTAACAAAACAAAACAAAATTTAAAATACTAGAACAATATGCAGTGCCGGGATTATCACTATCAAGTGATTTCTTCCATCTAACCACGTTATATGATATTTGTTATATAGAAACTGTAATACTGGCCAGTAACAGACTGAGCTTAATTCTTGAGTGATGTAATAATTTCATGCTCAGAATTAATAGAGCATCTTGCATCTTTGAGAGAGGTAAATCTGGATGACTAGAAAAAAATAGGTTTTAATTCATTTAGTGTGGGAATTTTTCGCCTGGTGTTGATTGCTTGTCTAACTTAGATCCACCTTCGCGGTACAGTGGTAACTCATTGATTTTGAATGCAATCTTTGCAGGTTTATACTGGAGCTGGAATCAGTACAGCGGCAGATATTCCAGATTATAGAGGTCCTAATGGTATCTGGACACTTCTACAGCAAGGAAAAAAAATAGGGTAACATTTCTTCAATAATTTACTCCTGGAATATAAAGTCTAGTATCTCTAATTGTTTATATTTGAGAGATTAATTTATTTTGTTTTAAAAATGCTACTACTACTATTAAACCATCACGGCATATCCCACAAGTGGGGTAGCCAGCACACCAGCTACATTTAAAAAGCATGCAAGCTGTCCTCTCCATGCCAACAAAAAAAAATAAGACACTCAGGATAGGTAGAAAATATCATCGCTGACATTAAGATGTAACATGTCTTTAATTTTTCGAACACCTGGATGCTTGAAATGAGTGGGAGACCAATTTTTTTTTTGTGCTCCATGGAACAGTTCTATATAATATGTTCTCAATTTATTTGGCAATATATACTTCATTCTCCTACAGGAAACATGACCTCACCAAAGCAGATCCTACATCAACTCATATGGCTCTCTGGGAATTGTATCGCAAAAAATATCTTAAATTTGTTGTATCTCAAAACTGTGACGGATTGCATTTACGTTCCGGTTTACCAAAAAGAGCACTTTCAGAGGTAAATCAATATTAAAACATATTATATAAGGAAATAAAAAATAATTGTATTACTTCGTAGGGGTCTAGGAAAATTCACCGACAACAATTTGCCGACGGACAATTCACCGACAACAATTCACCGAGAGGATAATTCATCGACGTACATTTCACCGACAGACAATTTGCCGACAAATGCGAATAATATAATTCTGGCGTGGTCGGAAGTTCTTTTTTTAGAAAAAGACAGATTGTTTCTTGTAGTGGGTGTTTAAATATTTTGTTACACAAATACATAAACAATAAAATACACCATTACAAAACGTGATTATATTGTTTTGTATTTGTCGGCAAATTGTCTGTCGGTGAAATGTACGTCGATGAATTATCCTCTCGGTGAATTGTTGTCGGTGAATTGTCCGTCGGCAAATTGTTGTCGGTAAATTATCCGGCTCCCACTTCATAGATATTCATAAAAAACTCCATGATATTAATTTACTAGATTGCTAGTGCATTTCATAAACAAACTACATATTTTAGGTTCACGGCAACATGTACGTGGAGATGTGCAGAGAATGTAAACCGAATGTTCAGTACTGGAGACTGTTTGATACAACAGAAAAGACTGCGAGATTCAATCATAAGACTGGAAGGATTTGTCATTTTTGTGGTTCTCCTTTGGTGGTGAGTTACTATAATTTGCATTATAATAACCAACTAGTCTGTAATATTCATGTTTCCTGCTATAATTGCTTGTATCTAGAGAGAGTGGCAAATAGAGTGCCTAAAAGCTTTACATCTGTTTTATCAAATACAAAATTTATATCGGATGTGGCATTTGTATATAAATTTCATTTCAGGATTCTATTGTACATTTTGGAGAAAGAGGAATAGCACAATGGCCGCTAAATTGGGCTGGCGCCCTTCATCATGCAGCTAAAGCAGATGTTATTCTGTGTTTAGGATCTAGTCTTAAAGTTTTAAAGAAGTATCCGTGGCTTTGGGCAATGGACAAACCCATCAAGAAACGTCCTGCTATTTATATAGTTAATCTTCAATGGACTCCTAAAGATCACGTAGCTGAACTGAAAATAAATGGGAAGTGTGATGCTGTAATGAAACTGGTTATGGAGTATATTGGCTTGGAAACTCCTATGTATGATAGGAATAAAGATCCGATATTTGCTCATACCAGTCTGTTGTCACCTAAAGAACTTCATACAACAACACAACCCATACTTACCAAAATTTTTAAGAATGATTCGGATACTCAGAATGAAGTAGTAAAGCCTGAAACTACCGATCAACCAATTGAAGTTAAGTCCATGGATGTTGATGATGATGAAGATGATTGCCCATTAAAAGTTTTGAAAGAAAAACTGGTTTGCAGCGTAGAATCTTCACCCAATGTTCCTGAAGATCTTACAGTTCCTAAAGTGAAAGTGGAAAGTGATGAGAAAATTAATATTCCTGATGTAAATGATATTAAGGTTGATGTCAAGAAAGAAAATGATATAGATTCTAAAAATCATGTTAAACGAGCAATAAGTAATGTCGAAGAAAAGAAATCTGATACTTCTGTAAAGGTTAATTGTACTCTGGACATAGAAGAAAACACCACAATAATATCTGCATCGGATAAAAAAGATTTTCAGAGTAATCTTAAGATTAACGCAGTTATAAATAATAGTAAATCAGAAACAGAAAGACACAAAAAGGATAAGACGAATAATACTGTTGAAGGGATATCAATGGAAATTTTGGCTGAAGAATTTGAAAGAGTTCATGTTGAAATGAAAACCAACGAAAATGAAATACATAAAGTTAGTATTCTGTTAGTCAATAAGCCGAAAACTCCCCCGAAAAAATGTGATAAATATCAGCAGACTGATCCAGAACCAGTAGGACTAGATTTAACTCAATGCAACGGACATTTTCGAGATCTTCCACCTCTCCCACCAGATCCCAAGCACTTAGATACAGGACAAATGATGGAAGAATATTGTGGCATTGAAAAAACTAAAAAAGAAGAATCAGAAACCAAAGTTAATGTTCATAATCATATAAATTTGGAGACTAAAAATGTTTCTTCTCATATCTACATTAATTCACATATTTCTTCTCATATAAATAATAGTGGTGTAAAAATTTCAACAATCGATTCTCATAATATTTTAAATTTATCATGTGAAACTCAGGCACAAAATAAAGATAAAATGTCAAATCCATTAAGAAGTTTCAGGAGGGTAAAAGAAGTTCAAAAAACTCTTTTTAAGCAAGAGGATATTATAATTACCAATGGAAGGATGAATAATAGAATAATAAAAATGGAAGGTGAAGATACAATTTTAAATGTACAATCTATAAATGAAATGCCAATAGATTATAGCAAGAAATCTCATATTTGTCAAACATCACATATTAGAATACCAAACTATATTCCAGTCCCGGAGAACAAACTCAACCACTCATATATCTTGAAGATCCCCAAACCACCTGTGACATATCTGAAGAACAGAATTCCCGTGTTGAATGCTGGTATGAATGGAGTTATTGATTTGAGTGTGAATAGGAGAAATCCTAATAACTTTAATCCAAGAATAGCCAATTTTAGAAAGCCCATAGCAAGTGTACATAGAAATGTTCCTGATAAAAATTTAGAAGATAGAATTGCGAACGATTATGAAAATCTGAAAAGTCAGTGCGAATTGTTGGCCAAAGCAATAATACAGAATACTCTACAAGTGAATCACAGAGAGTTACAGAAAGCATATTCAGGTTTACATAGTATAATTAATCCCACACCATTCAATGTACAATATGATTTCAAAAGTGTATTTAATGCATTGAATTTTATTACTTTTGGTCAAAAGTTGATATCTAAAGAGAAAATTCATACTCCAACACTTAAAAGGTCTCCAAGATTATCTAGTAAGACAGACGGTAATAAATCAAGTTCCAGTACAACTTCTAGTTCCACAACCAAAAGAAGATATGGAAATCGTGCTCGATTTACTAAGAAAAGGGAACCAAACTGTAATTTCTGTTACGATAATTATAAAGCTATTGTATGCAACTTCTACACTCCTCACAATTCTGATGATCGATTCGTCAGATATGAGAATAATAAACCATTTATGTGTGCTTGCTGTGAAGATTCTGAAACATCGAGTGAAAGTGATGATGATATCTCTTTGATGGAGAGGAAGAGGCGATTGGAAGGTAAAGTGTCAGATGAAAGTGAAGACAGTAAGGCGCAAGGCGATAGTAAATATAACAGTGATCTCAAAGACAGTGTTCAGAATTTAGATAAGGAAGATTTGTGTGAGAATAAGGATGAAAGTGTTCAAGCTGGATGGTTTGGTAAAGGTTTCCGTAAGAATAGGCGTCGGAAAAGATAGCATTCTCAGTTAATGGGCAATTGAACATTGTCACATTAACTGTTACTCCAATACATTCCTTTAGATAAGTTACTATGTATTCAGTACGAATACAGACTGATTAAGTATAATAACTTACTTACTATTTTATAGTTTTGTCCACATAATAATATGTAAATAGGCAATGATTGTAACATTACATATACATACATGCACACACAGATTCATTAAATAGATAGGTAACAGATTGTTATAAAATAATAAAATTAATGTATTACAGAACACTGTTTTACTTCCACTTCACTTTATTCAAATGTCAGAACGTTTTCGAACATTAACTGTTCATTATCGATGACAATGCAATACTATTGCATATCGATAATGAACAGTTAATGTTCGAAAACGTTCTGACATTTGAATAAAGTGAAGTGGAAGTAAAACAGTGTTCTGTAATACATTAATTTTATTATTTTATAAAATGACGTTCCTCAAAGTTTCTCTCGCAAATTTCGAAAATAGATTGTTATAACTTTTGTCAGGTCTCATTACCTTGGGTGTATGCATTCATGGTACTCATTCAAAATAACACACTGTGCTGGTGTATTCATTTTCACATAATATCATTAAATATTTAGTGTGAATGTTCCATAACTACAAAAATAGTGCAAAATGACAAGTAAGTAATTATGTTCTGGATGTCGAATATAACATTTCATTGCCATGTTCGTCCAATTACAAACTCATGTCAATGTGTTTATTATATTGATTTGTACAAATACCTTAATAATTCGGGATGGGTGAATCATTTTACTAGACATCACATGTTTACTTATGAAATTATTTTAATAATATTCTAATTGTGCCAATATGTAAAAAAAATTTTTTTTTTATTCCATGACAATCATATTGTTTTTCATCACTAAAGGTTTCATTAAAACAATGTTTTCTTTTAATTGATATTTTAACTGATCAATAATAAGTCGTTGATTTTCATGAGGTTGAACTGCATCAAGAATTTGAAACCTCAGTATCTTTCCCACGCTGATTCAGTAAAGTCTGCCCACCTTGGAGTCTTGGGGATATAAAAAGTCATGTACCAGTATCAACATCGTACTAATGATTGGGAATACCCAAATATCCAGGTCAATAAGTTTAAATACCCGGGAACATCCATAACGTCTGAGGGTGATAGAAGCTGGCTGCGGGGGATTTAATTACATAGACAAAATATGGAAGGCATTGGGACTCAGTGTCAGGATGAAATGCTGCCTATTAATGTTTGTATTATCTCGATCCTTCTATATGGCTGTGAATCTTGGTGCCTAACCAAGGCTCAAGAGCGGAAGATAAAAAATGTGTCTTAAAAGAATTTTGAATGTTAAGTATTAAGAACATGTCACAAATGATACTGTGCACCAGCATACTCAGCAAAGATCCAAGTCTCTGTAATACAGTCTCTGTTCCGACAGGCCAGACTTCCCTCTTTCACAATACACTGTTCTAATGAAAACCAAGTGCTAAGAATGTCATGAGAAGAGGTAACTCAATTCACACAGAGATACTCTGAATAGAGGGGGGACTGGTACTCCCGTGAGGGGTGCTGAAAGGTGAGACGATGATGAATAAGTCATTAGTGTATTTGTCCAAAGATTTGCATGTATAATAATAATTGGGTAATTACTTAATAAGCTAAAATTATTTGTAAAAGTGTCTGTATGATTGTCTTGATATATGTTTTATGTATTTTTTAACTATGTATAATTTATTTTTGTGGTGTGTATTTTATATGTTGTAAATTTATTTTGTTTACGGGTAAATGCAATGCATTTAATAAATGTAATATTATTGTTTCAGTGTTTTATGACTGTGGTATTTTATTTTTATTTTATTTGTGTACTTTCCATGTTACTTTTATTGTTTGTATATATAAAATAAATTGAAATACATAAACTGTATATTGGTTCTTTCATTCAATAACTTGTTAAATCCAGCCTTGTTTCGACTTGAAAATCACATTATCTTTGTTGGTATAATCAAAGAACACACTCAATGGACCCATGTCTTCAAGAGGGCACTAGTTTTTCTGTGACTTATCTAGTAATATGTGTCCAGTTGATATAAAAGGATACAATATGTAAATAATTTCAAATATTTATTAGATTTCCTAGATTGATATTAAACATAAAAATATCTCAAATCATCTTGTGTTCGCTCTGGCTGTATATCACTGGATGGTACAATACAGTACTGTATAGGGTCTTTGACTGCGGTACTTTCTAATGTGTTCTGCAACATTTGAGACATTTCATTGCCATCATGGGTAATTATATTATATTGAGGTTGCGGTAATACATTATTCTGCAACATGGGGTCTAGACTATACATTGTACTAGGATGGCTCCACAGTTCAGGAATGTGAACTTCATTGAGCAGTTCTCCATCAGCCATATTGATGACAGCACTCTTTGATAGTTCTGTCGCAGACAGTGTCACCAATTCTCCAGATTGAGCATCAATCAATGAAAATACTCTGTCTGTTTGTATATTTTCTCTGATGTCTTTATTGTCCATTGTTATTGGAGGCATTGATAGCAACTTTGAGGATTCTCCAAGTGGATTTTGAATATTGGAATCTTTTTCTATAACTAAAGCTGGAAAACAATTTAAATAAAATAAAATATAAACTTCATATGTTTTATGTTTAATGTTTAAAATTCAAATAATATAATAGTTATATTTACCTGGCGTTTTTGTAACATGTTCCTTGTGTCTTGCTTCTGTATGGCGTTTAAGATGTGCTTTCCTTTTGAATCCAAGAGAACAATGCACACATACAAATGGTAAAGCAGAGCTATGTACGGTTTTATGACGGGTTAGAAGTCGCTTTAATTTAAATGTTTTCGGACATGAATCACACGTAAATTTTCTTTCCTAGAAAAAAAACAGATATAGGTAGTCTGAAAATATCCACAAATTAAAATACTGAAATGTCAAGTATCTCAGAGAACTGACCTCTTGATGTACAGATGTTATGTGATCCTTGAGAGATGAGGAGGATGAAAAAGTTGATGGACATTGATGGCAGAAGAAATTCTTCTTCACACCACTAATATGAGTTTGCAGATGTCGATTCAAACTGACTTTGGATATTGTTGTGTATGGACACTTTTCACAGGTTACTTTAGCTAAAATAAAGAAATATGTAATTTAAAAAATAAGAATGATTTCGGTTTCGTATTTAATCATACTATTGCACTTTTTCCTTCAAGTGATATTTATAAGTATCTTTGCAAATATAAGTGGTGCAAGTACCTTTGTAACTATGTATCCTAGTGCAATGTGTAGTAAGAGCTTCTTTTGTCATAAATATTTGTCCGCATTTGACACACATAAAAGTTTTCATGTTTAGTAATTCTTTATCATCAGTTACTTTGGAGAGGTGACTTTTCCGTGTACAATGTCTATTGTAAGTGAAGAAATCGAAGAAGCTAACATTGCATACTTTACACCATACTCTCCAAAACTTTTCAACTAAAAGGACCATAAAATAAAAATCATATCAGTATACAAATAGAGAATTTAGAATAATAGTTCTAAACCTCTACGACTAGGTTGCTGTAAAATAAAATAAAAAGGTTACCTGGATGTAGCTCCTTGTCATTTCTATGTATAGCGACGTGTTCTCTAAACTGAAGTCTGTTTTTAAATTTGACATTGCACAATTCACATTTGTATTCATTTTTAGGAGCCTACAAAAGACAAGATATGTTACTGTAGTCGATATATGGCCGGTTTCAATAACCTATCTATCTGTGACTGTCGTTTGAAATGTATGATTTAAAATATAGAACACAATAGATTTCAATCGACAGTAGCGGATAGATAGATTATTGAAACCGGCCAATAAATGACTGCTACATATTACCACCTACATGACATTATTATGAATTTATGTACGCTTCTAAAGCGAAACATATGCCCTCTGATGGTGCCTTAAAATCATGTGTGTTTCATATAATTGTAATCGTTAGACATAAGTATGATTGTGAATTTTTACTTTCCATAATACTAATGAATTGAAGAGAAAATGGTTGAAATACAAAAGATATGTGCATTGCCATACATTTGAGAACAATAGTTTTTTACTTATAATTATTACCTATATATAATTTTTAGTTTTTTTACATATAATTATTATAATATCTATTTATCTATATCCACTATTATGGGCATTTTCACCTTTTACTGTTATTTATTTATCCTCTTTAAACAAAAGAAGGTGTAATGTGAAATTTCAGAATATTTTTATGAAACACATCAATTAAATATTTAATAAAGTTCTGCTTTTTAGCAACCATTTTTGTGAATAAAATCACCACAAAATTCACAGTTGGAGCGCAAACATTACAAAAATGTCACATTTTAGAAGCCTTATTAGTAATTCAGTACTCATCTGAAGTAGTCATCTGATTATGTGCTAAACTGTTCAAGTATATTACGTACCTACATAGAGTATTATTATTTAAAATAAATTGCTTTGTGATAGAACTATATTGAACATCAAAACTTTATTGCAATTTTATAAATATTAAAAGAAAATCTATTTACCTTGTGATGAGATCGGTTGTGTATCTTCAACAAATTTTTACATGGGAAATATGAATCACATTTCAAACATTTGTAGTTGCTGTGTTGCTGAAAATGTACACAAAGGTTATAAAATTAACATTTTAATGAGTTAATATAACAATAAAATAAATATCAACCAAAAGTTACATACCTGTAAATGTTCACTGTATTTGACTTCATTATTGAATTTTGCATTACAATCAACACACTGATATATTTTATTTGCAATACATGCATTCTTCATGTGACGTCTAAGATTAAAAGGTTTGAAAAAACTACAAAAGAATATATATTTTTTTTAGTACACTTGGTCCATACAAAATCACCCAGATCATGCTGCTCAATATTTTTTTTTCATATAATGTATTTATTAATGTATATGTTTTTAACATGTTAACAAAAAATACAAGAGAGAAGAAAGCTTGTGCGAAGTTCACAATATATCAGGCAATTCACTGGCAAGATAAAAAAATCATAAATATTGAGTTTTAATAGTATTTCGTTTTCAGGATGTGATGAAATACGTTTAGTTCACAGAATTCCATACAAAACCTAGAACCCTGACTGGTTTACAAAAGTGAGGCAAAAAATCTATGAATTTTGACAGAACGGTTGGCGAAAGCGTGTGGTGTTTCCTACATTTTATGGACTATTTCTCGCATTTTTATAAAAATATATCATTTTTACATTTATATAAACGTAATTGGACATTTTTTGAAGTTCTTGTTGATGTTTTTAGCGATTTACCACACTTTTTTTCGTCAACCGTTCTGTCAAAAGTGCCGAAAAATGGTGCCTCACTTTATTACAATGAAAATATATACGAGTACTCCATCTAGGTATTATATATAAAAATCTATGGTTTAGTTTAAACACAATATGCATAGTATGATCTGTGTAGATAAACTTACCCATAAGCGCAATATGGGCAGTGATATCCAGACTCGGTTTTCTGCCCAAACTTTTTCACAATACTTGTAAGATGTTGAAGTAATTCATCAGAAGTCACATTAATATATTGAGAACAGTCATTGTTGCAATGTATTTTATACATAGACAAATTGTTAAATGACTGTTTACATTTATAGCAAGAAATCGATGCACCAGAATGATTGAAAAGGTGAGTTGTGATATTGATATAATTGTCAGAAACATCACCACAAATGTTACAAGGAATATTGTAATTGCATTTGTCTTGTTTGGAAATACCTTTAAAAACCAATAATCTTTTGAAATCTTGAGCAGGTTCTAGTGTTTCATTATTTCCCAAAATATTCTCATCATTACAAATTCTTTCTTCTTCATCAGACTCATCTAAGACACTAGTGTCATCCTGGTGAGACTTATGTAGGTTTGATGTTTTGGCCTGCAAACCATATTCTTTCCTGCGTATTACATATCTATAATATCCATCAATATTTTTATATTTTGCTATACATCTTGTGGACAATAAATATCTTTGTTTAAGTTTACCACTATTTAGGTTAATTAGTGTTCTAAGATTTTTGACACTTTCTAGAACATAGCATATTACTTCCTTTTGTTCTTTGCGTGGTAAGAAATGCATTTGTTCAAGGATATGTTTCATCTGTAAAGTTAAATCCATAATATTTACAGAAAAATAATAACATAAATATATATAAAAAAATCAATGTATAAAATAATACAAACTCTGAGTTTGATAGCGTCAACGGAAACTATTTTTGACCGCATTATTGAAGTATAAATCGATTTTCACTTCTATTTCTCAAACGTTCGTAGAATCGTACGAAACGAAAATAAACTTCCAACAAATTTCGCTTATTCCGACAAGTGAAAATGCAACGAAACGATCACCTGTTTGACATTTAAATAATACTAGGGTGCGTTCAGACAGTCACCGAGTGATCACCTGATCACTCGACGACGCTCTATCCGTTCACACGCCCGGAGCTAGTCATCCGACGACTCGCACTGTTTCGTTCAGTATATCGCCGGGTGATCAACCGAATAACCAAAATCATAGCAAGGTGATTATCGGTTACCTTGACGTTTGAGTGATGACGGTTGCCAAAACAATTGCGAAGTTAATCATAATTATGGTGTATTCTTGTCTTATACAATTTTTCAAAATAGAAAATCATATTTTTTTAGTTCAAGAAGTGAAATGGAAGAGAAATTAAAATATTTAGTGCAGATTTTAGTGAGTAATTTATTTTTCACTAATTTATCTATGTTTCAATATGCTTTATCCTAAAACCATTGTTAAAACAAAACCAATTCAACTATTCAAATTAAAAACGTAATCAAGTAAAGCGCGACGCGTTTGGTGGGGGTGCCACCCTTCGGTCCAAAGGTTGTTTTTTTTTTTTTTTTTAAAAAAAGATATATCTGGGTTTTGTTATGAACCCAAATACAACCTTATACACCTTTCACAGTAAGCTACTAAAAGCTTGTGTCGTGAAAGGGGAGTTTGCCGGTACCTGGTATCGAACCACGGACCCCACGTTCACAAGGCCGAGACTCTATCTCCAGGCTACCGACGAACTCTGTTAGACTTAGCTAGCTTTCTCATCGAACCGACCTCCTAAAATAATCTTCTGAAGCTGGAGCGTGTACAGTCACAGGGACTTAGAATTAATTTGGGTGTGATGAGGTCCTCCCCTGTAAATGCTCTGCAAGTGGAAGCAGGGGAGCCACCCTTGCATCTACGTAGACAGCTTCTCGCGGAAAAATTCTGAAGGACTCACAATCAGCCACTCATTCCAAAATTACAAAAGTTGGATGCGCTGTGTGAATCTTCGGTCTTCTGGAGGAATAAACATCCCCCACCCCTTGTCGTGAGTGCCCACTCGTAACATTCTATGGTCGCGAGGACTCCCAGTCACGATAAGTTACCCATTTATTTGGCCGACCATCAGATCCTTTCACTGCGGACAAATATAGACCATTAAAGGTCACGTGGTCTTGTCTATGGATTTGCTTTTGCTTGGGGGGCAAACAGTCGATTGCGCAAATTATCTTTGTAGGATGTTATGCCATAAGAGAAAAAAAAGAAAGTCAGACGACAAAATAATAACAAAATCGACACTGACAGTTTTTTTGATTATTAGGTATTCTTTAGTCGTTCCACCTAATATTACACCGTAATCGTCTGTTGTGTTGGGATGCCTGATGCCCCTCAATGATTTTTCTGTGACGTCATCCTTTAATGGTCTATTTTTTTGTCTTTGGGAGTTGAGAATGGCCCTTTTGCCCCGATGGAGTTTTGTTCGGCAATTGAGTCTCACTAGAAATGTTATCACTTGATTTTTAGTGACGGTTCTAAACATCTTGATTCCTTGCACGTTAGTGCGGCTTTTTACTCAGATTCTGAAAAGATATTCAGACTATCCCAATTGCCGAGAGAAGTATCGGTTTTACAGCCGAGTGCATCGCTATATTAGAGGCGCTCGGTTTTATATTGTAGTCCCACGCATCTTCCTCGAAGGTCTTAATTCTGAGCGATAGTCAGAGCGCCCTGGAGAGTGTCAAGTCCTCACCATTTAATCACTCTGATGACACCATATGCCTGCAAATTACATAGGGAACGTTTGGTCAAGTGTAGGGATAGAGGAGTCGATGTCACAATTGCTTGGATTCCGAGCCATTGTGGCATACCTGGAAACGAATTGGCAGATAGGTTTGCGAAGATGGCCCTGGAAACGGGATGAAAAGTCTATTCGACCATCCCGGTTAACGATTTGTTGCCACTTGCTCAGGATGGATTGTATCGGGAATGGCAGCTGTGGTGGGAGACCTCTTCTAGGTCTAAAGGCAGATTTTATGGCTGCGATCTAGCCCCAAATAATCAAAAAGCTTGGTTCTCCAGCATTAAATTGAACAAATTTGAGACCTCGTCCGTTTGCCGAATGCGTATTGGGCATGCCTGTTTGAGAGCACACCCTTTTAAAATTAATGTGGTGGAAAGCCCGTAATGCGATTGAGAATGGGCGGTGGAAGACCTAGATCATGTTTTTTTTGCAGTGTCCAATCAATGACCGGTATCCAGACTTTCTCAAGCACCTCCGTGGGTTGGGGGTTCAGCTACCTGTAAGCGTCCCATATCTTTTGGCGAATAGTAGACCTATATTAAAGCTGCTCACTAGGTTTTTGGAGCTGAATGAAATTAAACTATGATTATCTGGTCTCTCTAGATATATATTTGTGTAAGTAGGTCTAAGCAATTTGAGTTTTAGGTTACACTCTGTGAAGAGCTCATACTGTTTCCTGGCGAAAACACTCTAAATGGGTGAAAAGCCAACCAAAATAAGAAATAAGAAGAAGCTAGTGATCACTGTTGGGTGCGTTCAGATAGTAGGATACGAACGTTAATCAATCTTCAATCATTCGGTGACGATTCGGAGCATTCTCCAAAAAAATATTCGAATGAATATTTGTTTCCCGTCCTTATACGAGTCCATTGATGAAACATCTGTTCAAACCTTTTCATTTTGGAGAATCATCCAGAGTGATCACTGATTTTGAAGAAATGTGAACGCTACTTTACATGATTAATTCCCTATTTTTTCATATAGCAAGATCTGTTTACTAATTAATTTTTTACTTCTAGCAATTTCTTCCTTCTGATAAATTCATCTGTCATAGTAGGTTCCATCGAATTTTATTTCAAACAATATTTCGAATAATCTTAGTAATCCTTGAAAATTGTTGACTTTTATTATTTCAATTACTTAAATTTACAGCTGCCAGATAATGATTTCCTTTATTGACCCAATATTTATTTTGTTTTCAGTTTCCGACAGATCTGTCACTGACACGAGAAGATGGTAAGTTTTTGGCTTTTGTGCTTAATTCGTTATTCTCATTTTGCTTTCAATATAATAATGAATTCATCATCTTTTCAGCCGCGTGAAATTAAAGATATTAAGGATTTCCTCCTGAAGGCGAGAAGGAAGGACGCCAAATGTAAGTACCAATGTTTATGGTTATGTTAGTGTTTAACGAACATAGTCTTGCGGATTTTTTAAGCTTTTTTCATTCTGAACGATACAATGAATTGTTTATTTTAATTATTGTATCTTCTTTGGGACAAGATTTGACATGTTTTTTTTAAATATATGGTATGTATTTCGCCTGAAGAACAATGGTCCCCTAGTAGTTAGGAAAGCTGGATTGTTTAATAAAAACATGAATTTATCAAAACGTCAATTATGTTGAGTAATTACGTCAATTAAGTTGAATATAGTATTTTACCAGGAGAATAAGAATCCAGTGGAAATTTGTGGATTCTTTCCAAGCACAAAATTAGGAATTCATCAAGTTTATGAGAACACATCTAAACTTCAATTATTTTGAATTATTTTTGTGTAGGTATGTAGTATTTTATCTAGAGAATGAGAATCCAGTGCAAATGTGTTTTTAAGCACACAATTAGTTATTTGAATTTTTGCATGTGTTGACATGTCAAAAGTACTGTAATTTTTTTTTGACTGATTTGTAGGTTAGATTAGTTGGTAATCTGTTGGTTTTTTTTTTATGTAAAAGTGCATTTATCAACAATCATTCATTATCATATAATTTCTTGGGTGAATAACAAGTGATATTGTTGTTGTGACAGTTTGGACATGTACAAGTGTACTGAAATATTTATGTTTTACTGATTTGTAGGTTAGATTAGGATTGGGCTGGAGTCATTTTATGCTACAGCATCGTGTAAGAAAAATGCTTATAATAAATTTCGACCAAATTTAGATGAATCATAATTTTTCAGGAGAAAAGTGTAAAATTACTTGAACATAAATAGGAAATTCATAAAATTATTTTTAATGCCAATGTCTTCTCTGAAACCATTAAAGTACTGAATAATCATAGAAATATTAATGAGGAAATTTATTAATCATATTTGAATGTATTTGCCATCGTTAACAGTTACCATGTATTCCGAGATCGTAGATATTGGGATATAAAATTAGGTGATATTTAAAAAATGGAATGTGTTGTAGAGATGAACTAGAATATATTATGATGTGGAGATACAGTCACAGAGAAGAATGGTTGGTAAATCGTTGCATGATAGTGAGGAATGTAAGAGTGTGGTGAATAGAATGCGTATAAATAAGTTGTGACACTATGGATATGTAGAGGGAACGGAGGACGAAAGGATGACAGAGAGGATGTATTTATCTGAAAGAAGAGGCGTGAGAGAGTGCAAACATCTGATAAGTACTTGGCTGTGGATCAAATGTCAAGGAAAACCATGTGGTAAGGGAGATCAGTGTGTATGAGGAATTGCTACAACGTGGAGAAACGAAAGAAGTATCAAAAGATAAATTAAAATGGGGTTCTGCCTTTCTCTGCCTACCCCACTTGGGATGTGGTGTTAGGACATAAGATTGATTGTTTTAAATTATTGCCCATTTCCTATGACAAGGAATAGTTATATATTGTTTTTGTTCCAACTGTGTTTTGAATGAGAATTATGTTTTGTTTTTATGTATATTGTAACATGTAAAAGGCTCACGCCATGGATGTATGTATAAATAAATATAAATTATTGAATGCAGGTTTAATGATTGATTTATAAGTACCTACCTTGGATGTGATCTAAATGTAATCAAATAGATTATTATTTCAGTAATAATTAACTACTATGACATACTCAATCCACAGAAAGATTGTTTATTATTTATATGTTTATTCTTGTTTCTAGCTGTAAAGATAAAGAAGAACCCAGACAATGTGAAATTCAAGGTTCGCTGTTCGAGATTCCTTTACACCCTTGTTATTAAAGATAAGGAAAAGGCAGAGAAGATCAAGCAGTCCCTTCCACCAGGTAAATAAACCTTTAAATTTACAGAGGTGTTCAGGGTTTTATCAGCTGTGTGATTGAAATTATTGTTAGTTCAATTGTGTTGGAATGTTCTCCAGAGTCAGCAAGATTTTGAAAGACTAACTTAGAGTTCCATTTATTGAATTCTACAGTTTGCTTAAACAATTTTAATCTTACTTTCTCTATTATTGGGTTAACTAAATTAATTGTTTCTTATTCCTTATTTTTTGTCCATGGGGTGCTGTAAATCCTTATACAGATATTTGAGATGTATGTGTATGTTTGTTTGTTTATATAATCTTGTGGTATTTCCTGGATAAATAATTGGGAAAATGATGCCGTTGCCGCAGTAACAATTTATTTAACGGTTATTTAAATGGCGACAAATTTGTGTCAATTGTAGAAAAATCAGTGTGGTTAATGTTACCAAACTGATACCGAAGTGATTTTACGGGTTGTGTATTCATATATTTTTGGACAGTTAGTTCCATTTGCCAGTTATTTTGTAAAATTATTGCCTTTGTTACTCAGGGATGTTGTCTTTCAAAATTAATTAAATAAAAATGTCCTCCAGTATGTTGTTGTACTGATGTAGAAAAAAATCTCACTGTATCCTCAATATTTCATCCTCCTATTTTTTGCACTACACAGTGATTTTTAAAATATTTTTCATTATAATAAGGCTGTAGATTTGATAGTTGATGGATTGTTTATATTTATGTTTTCATTGTTTCAGGTCTCCAAGTTAAAGAAGTAAAGTAATAAGTGTAATGTGACTTTATAAAAAAAAACTTAAAACCCCAAGATGTGTTTTATTTCACGTAAGTTCTCACCTTTACTTTAATAACAAGTAACATTATGTTATTTTGTGCAACAGTTACTCCAAAGAAAGGCTTACTAATAGAAAACTTTTCTGGCATATTTGGAGTGGAAAAGGCTTCTATCAGAGTTGCTAAAGTAAAATAAGTCAAGGTCTGCTGTTGTAAAAGATAACATATATGTGATTTTGTTAGGATCTGGTGTTATAGCTATTTTAAAAAAAAGAAGATATATCTGGGTTTTTTTATAAACCCAAATACAACCTTATACACCTTTCATAGTAAGCTAAAAGATTGTGACGTTAAAGGGAACTTTGTCGGCACCTGTTCACAAGGCCGAAACTCTACCTCCAGTTTATTAACGAACTCATCTATTAATTAAAAAAAATCATATTCCCAGAAGTACCCGATTCATAGACCATTAAAGGTCACGTGGTCTTGTCTATGGATTTGCTTTTGCTTGAGGGGCAAACAGTCAGATTGCGCAAATTATCCTTGTAGGATGTTATGCCATAAGAGAAAAAAAAGAAAGTCAGACGACAAAATAATAACATCGACACCGACAGTTTTTTTGATTATTAGGTATTCTTTAGGCGTTCCACCTAATATTACACTGTAATCGTCTGTTGTGTTGGGATGCCTTATGCCCCTCAATGATTTTTCTGTGACGTCATCCTTTAATGGTCTATTCTTTGTTTAAATCAGTGTCACTTGATGACTTCATACTTTTCAACAAAAAAAATTGTGAATCCACGAAAACCAACTGAGTTTGCTGAGATTAGTTTTAGGATTTTACATAACAGCTATTATGATGTAATAGGATCCAATCATTTTTGATAGTTTTATTTGAAGGTCTCAATATGAAAACTTTATGTCTGTATACTAATTTACAAATTTCATCCTCTTAGCAATGTGTTTTACTTTTTCTTTTAATTTTCATAAACAATTGTTGAAATAACATGTCCTTGCCAGAGGTGTTCAAATTGTATCTTCAAAATACAGGTGATCTTGGTTTTGAGATGTAAATAGTTCATTAAATGTTAAATTAAAAGACAGATATCAGTAATATATTTATTTCATAAAAAAGGTGATAAAAAATGAGGTATGTAAAAATTTGTGCCATTACAATCTACAATATATTTCATGTGTATTCAAGCTATGAAATTAACAACCATTAAGCAGTATCTCATATTTCTCTTCCAACACTTTTCAGTTTTATCAATTAAAATTATTTCACTTTGTTTCAAGATAACACTGGATATTAGTATTTGTATTTTTGTAACTTGTTGATAAATAGGTAATCCATATTGATGGAATGACTATTCAAAATTTTACAAGCATAATTTATGCAATATGTATTACAACATGAAATGAATAGTAATTAACACTCTACATTCAGCTCTTGCCACAACATGTACATATATAACAATAATCTTAAAATACAATAACATGCAAAATTAAAAATAATAAAAGCAAAACTTAAGATAAACAGCCCTCATGTGTAAGTTGTCTATTTTCTACAAAATGAGTATTGTTATCGAAATGTAGCATTTTAAAATAATATTCAATCTTAATTCACAGGAGCCCGTTTTAGATGCATGACTTATTTCTCTCACTGGAGTTGTAGTCATTCAAATATTTGGAGTATTTTTTTACTGTTAGGTAGACATTATAGTTTTTACATGCAAATATTATAAATTGTTTTGTCTCATTGCATCTTAGAAATTAACTGCTGTATGACTATAATAATCATGATCTGATTGACGCATAGGTAGTTTTGTCATTACTGCATTGCAGTATCCAGATTGGTTATTTCTTAAATCATCAGAGTGTATTTGTCATAAAAGCAATTTGTTTTCAAATGAAAACAGATCAGATTGTTTTAATAAAACTTTATGAAAAATACAGCTGTGTCAAATATTGTACTCTTAAATTTGAGGACTGATAGCTATTTATACCGCAGTTTCTACCTTTTTCACATTTATCAAACAATAATATTAACATAAGTGCACAATAGTTATCTTTTGTGATATTCAGATTTATTTTTTTATGCAATTTAAAGATTGCAATCATTTAAGGTGTACTCCTTATGTATTCAAGATTTTTGTTGAACATTTAAGAATCCACAGAATCTGGTCATTGTTTGAGTTCTGTGAAGATGTTGTTGTACATAAAAGTAGCTGCTTTCACCCATGAGTTCATTGTACTGGTATTGAATTTCAGCACTTCTACAAACAACTTTACTAAAGTTTCTTTTAGCTCCTGGAAATATAAAACATTAATATTAATGCAATTGAAAATCATGCAAAGTTTTTATTTCATCTGTTTTTGGCAGCTGTAGAAAGTACAAAAAAAAATATATTTCTTTACTATAATTATATTCTTTAACAGTGACTGGGGTAGTTTTTCTCATACTTTTATAGATATATAGACCATTAAAGGATGACGTCACAGAAAAATGTTTGGAGGACAACAATGGAACAAAAATAAAACAATCACAAAGGTGGAACGCCTAAAGAATACCTAATAATAAAAAAAACTGTCAGTGTTGTTTTTTGTTATTATTTTGTCGTCTGACTTTCTTTTTTTCTCTTATGGCATAACATCCTACAAGGATAATTTGCGCAATCTGACGGTTTGCCCTCCAAGCAAAAGCAAATCCATAGACAAGACCACATGACCTTTAATGGTCTATTGAAAGGATTATCAGACACCTGGATATCACAAGAGTTGGGTACTCCTATTTGTTCATACATTCAAACAAAACTTTGGATAGGCACTGGGAATGTAATTCTCTGAAATAAAATATGTTTTTGAAATTTTGTTTCTCCTATTACTTACATTGAATTGTTTTTGTTGAATTTTTCTTGCTTGATGATTTGATCCAATTTTTCTGCATATGGTTGCCGCTAAACTAGGCTTATCTAAATTATCAACAACAGTTGTCAATGTGCTGATGATGTTAAGAGCATGGGCGTTGAATTGTATGTTGGTCCGTAATTCCTCTGGTGGCATATCTTTAAATGTTCTGAAGAACATTCTGTTTTCTGGGAATGCATCAAAAAATCTGAAACATATAATGAAGTGCAAAATAAGAAGTCCGCTTTTAATAGGTGTAAGCAGATATAGATACAGTATATAAAATCTGATATAATTTGGAAAGTGTTTTGCTGATCATTTTAAATCGTCAAAGTGACACGTTTTAATATATTACAGCACAAAATAAAGTTAAAGTTTTCTGCTGTTGATTTTTCATCAAAAAATAGACAAGACTAACAAAAAATTATTGTCTTTCCTTCAATGAATTTTGAATAGTGGAATGGGGACTGCAAATGTGTTGGTTTCAGGGTATTTTTTTTAAATTGTTAACACTACGAAAGAATTTTATGAATGATAAAAGTGAAAAGGGATGCAAAAATGGTAATTTGGTGATGAAAATAGTAGAAAATATGTAACTGATTATTACCTAATAAGTAACTCCGTTCCACTGCCAACTTCGTCAGCGGTGACTTTCTTCCAGGAGCGCTGCACATGGTAAATGTCTCGTTTTGTAAGGCCAGACTCTGGATTCTCCACATCTGGATTTCCACCCCAGATTATGTAGCTGATGATTCCACCCATTTTGCTGAAAAGAAGAAATTAAAATGAAATTGGTATTCTAATGAAAACTAAGTTAGAGGTAGTTTGTATCATTAAACTAGAATTGGTCAGCTGTGGGATCTGCTGAACCACTGCTCTTCCACTTATACTGTATATTGAAACTCTAACCCTAGGTAGTATTATCATATATCTGTTTCTGTTACAGCAACTAATAATCTTGTTGTTCAGTTGGTGATGACTACATTAGATGTATTACACATTAATTTCTTGGAGTCATATCTAATAAAGATAAGCTCTGAGATTTTAGCATTTATACATTCAGCATACTACCTTTTATGTCATAAAAATCAGTAAATCACTCATCTGCTGATACTATCTATTACATACCACTGAATTTCTTACTAACAAGTGCAATAAGAATAAATAAAGTATTGAGACTTAAGTAGGTACCTACCTATGTATAGTTAGTACCTACCTATTTATGTCAATCCAAAAAATATATTTATAACTTAACAAACTCAAGTGGGCAATCGCTATAATTTCTTATTCAATCTTGTTTAATGCTACATAATAAAACTGATGATGTCTAAGTATCTATTCAAGAGGTAGTAGGTAGGTACATCTGTTATCAAAATCGCACATACCTACTTACACATCAATGCTAAATTGGCTAACATTTAAATAATTCACACTTCCCATAGTTGAATAGGTGATTCTGATCGGTAAATGGGTATGCATCATTATTCGCAAATCGTAGGTTTATACCTAGATGGGCAGACAGCAATAGCAGAAGTAAACTACAATAAGTCCAAACTTACTCAAAGAGAAATAATTATAACAGTAATATAGTAGGTAAATAAGCAGTTACTCTAGAGCAGAGGTGGCCAACGCGTCGATTGCGATCGACCGGTCGATCACCAAACTATTCCTAGTCGATAGCTGAAAATTCTATAGTGGTATAGTGAATTGATTTTTTTTATATATACCTAGTTAACTTCCAATTGACTTTATTAATATGCTTACTAGTATTCGGAGACTCGACTCCATCTTCAGGCGATTATAAGAAAAGTAAGTAGGTACCTACTTTAAAGTCAATTGGAAGTTAACTAAACAGTGTTTTTTTTCAATTCACCTTGAAATGTACTTCCAGCAGGTATCTTCGGTCTATAATATCAATATTTTATAGTGGTATGGTTTTTTACGTAATTTTTCTGATTTTTAAATATTTTTTTACATTTCGTTAAGGAATATTACCAATTAATTCACTCGATAATAAATTAATTCCTTCGTACTTTGCACGACCATACGATAAATAAAATTAACCTAGGTTTAAGGAGTCTTTAGGCCTCACCTACTAAACATATAGGTACGCAGGAAAAAGTTGATCTCGAGCATAATTCCGTTAAAAAAGTAGCTCCCGACGTGTGAAAGTTTAGCCACCTCTGCTTTAGAGCAACGGTCGTCAAATTAGGGAGTAGATAATTTAAATACAAGGATAATAACATCGTGATAATTGAGACTAAAGAAAGAGGTCTCATATAGGAAACTTAAAACCTAAGAAACGGTCATCACTTTTGAAAATTCGAGGAAAATACCGAATTCGTGAATCTGGGAAAATATTCTTTGAAAAATCCGGGGAAATCGCGAAACATTTCAAATTCCTATACCTTTTGGAAAATTTGGCCCCGGAGGTGGAAATTGTGAATGCAAGGGAAATAATTATTAAATTTTGAAAATTGAAACCTAAAAAAAGTAAAGGTTTTCACTTTTGAAAAATCGTTCCAAAATACGAAATTTGGGAATCATGAACTTTTTCTGAAATCGATGAACATTTTTCTTAAATTTACGAACTTTTTTTGTACGAACTAATGCATTTTTCAACATTAGAGTAAGCAAAACTGGGCGAACACAGTATATACAAAATATAATTATTATTATTATCAACTTCGTAAGTCTGCTGCCTTCAATAATACCTCGCATTGTCCTGTGTGGCCCTTAACTAGAAAAGTGTGACAACCGCTGGTCCGGAGTAGGTACCCATGGACGATTAATAAATACTTGGTATGTGCTATAAGTTTACTTGTGACTTTCATAATGTTTGTACCTATGTATATTTGTATGAAATAGGTTGGCACAATAATGAAATAGATAGTAGGTAGGTATCGACACAAGACAGCATACGGATGTAATTGGATAATTCAATCACCGCTGACGGGATGACAGTTATAATAATAATAACGTGTATAGTAAGTAGGTACTTTGACTTTGATACTAGTACCTACCTACCTACTACGTGTTTATACATAAATACCTATAAGTATAACGATAATATATGACTGTCTCTCATTGACACATGATTTCTTATGGCTATATGCTATCTATTATAATATTATCTATTTGCACACGGGATAAATGCTAATGCAGATGCAAATGTACTAAATATTTACATGGGGAATTTCAGTTCAATAGTTTTATATCATAAGTATGGGATAATTTTTTGCAATTATAATATTACTGGAAGGAAACATTGTCTTAAAGACATGATTATGCTGTCAATTTGACTATAAATAAAATAATTATCTACTACTACCTCGCGGTAGGTAGGTATATCCCACAAGTGCCACGTTATCTAATAAATTATGAAGTAGGTATTCTGTCAATTCACCCCCGTAATGGTTGATTTTATGTATCTACATTATTTTTCACAGATATTCATTCCCATAGACGTAAAAATGTTTAAGAAAAATTATTTTGAGAAAATAATATGAGATTTTAATACTTATTTTCTGATATATTGAGAACGTGCGGCCAATTATTGAGCCTTTACCCCACTAAAACTGTAGACCTCTGTAGGTGACTACTGTTGTATGTACCTATAGGTAGGTACATATATAATAGATAGGTATCACTATCACTGAGGTGACAGTAGAGGTATCATGTTGTGTTGTTCTAGTTATGTAGAGTGAATTGCTAATGAGGTTAGAGGTGAAATATCTACGTGGCTGTTTATCCCAGCGTAACATATTCTCCTACTCGTACCTATATAAAATATTGTGTATGTACCTACTCTTATATCTCGTATCTAAGTACACAACTTTAGGTAGGCAATTTGAATTGCTAGAGGTAGATACAAAACAAAAAATTGAAATGTTTTAGAGCTGTTTTGCGATTGATATAATTCGTATCTTACTACTACGGAAAGTGTGTGAGAAAGAATTGTAGGTACAACAGATGACTGTATGTTACATATTACCATGAAAAAAATGAAAAATTCAGTTTCAGTTTAAAGCAAACGTATAATATTTATGATTTTTGAGTTATATGATGATATTATGAATTTTCGTTGCTCTTAGCGTTTTTAGATTAGTGACAACTAATTTATTTTAAGGTAAGTGACTTTTAAGTTAATATATTATTTTCGATTAAACAGTTTTCGAGTGGGCTTGAAAGAGGTAGGAACGCATTTGGAAACAGTTTTGTAAGATTTTCAACATGAGAAGTTCTATATAAATTGATAGTTTTCGTGTACGAAGGAAAGACAAAAAGAGGTCACAATACGCACATAAATTACATGAGTACCTACCTATGTAAATACATATATATACATACCTAATAACGCTTTTAAGTATCAAAGCTTTATTCTGGTTTAAAATAGTAGAAAGTGGATTGTTTTTGTTTTCCCGCAGTTAGTACCTAAATATTTCCTAAATTAGTTATGCATGTACGTAAATTTCCTCAAAGTTAAGAAACTTTGTCTCCAATAATTATCTTGTGCAGGTAATTGTTGACATCAAAGGAAAATATTCTAATTAAAGAGACAAAGTCAGAGAGTTCTGTGGTTAGGAGTAGAATTTATATACAGGTGTAAGTAGATACCTATACAGTTTATTTGGGCTGAGAGATTATTAGTGGGTAAGTAATGAAATTAATGTTAATTAGTAACTTTTAAATTAAGGATTTCGTTATTCTAAAATATTACGATATCCTAAAAAGTGTTTGTCTTTGTGGTGGAAAATAAACAAAATTTACTTTATAATTGTGCTTATTTAATAATACCTAAAAAAATAAACCAACGTCTTGCCTGACAATCGAGATATTTTCGTGTTTTCTTTTTTCTAATTTTTAGCTGTCCTACAATATAAAATCAAGACATTCTGAATGTCTTGATTTTATATTGGCACGAAGAGGACAGTTTGCATGTTTCTTACATGCAGCTGATCTGCTGGCTACCCCACTTGTGGGATATGCCGTGATGGTATAGTAGTAGTAGTATTTATTAACAGTTAAATCTGAGTTTTATTTTGGACGAAAATATCATATCTGTTCTTTTTGCATTTCTGGCAGAGTAGATGAGGTGGTGAAAAGAAAATTCAGTCTTATAATGCATGTTCAACGATATCTTTGAAAAATATTATCGACGATACCTTTTCACGACATGGACATATTAATCACTTTTATATGAGTGTCTTTGATTATAATTATTATTTGTTTGGTCTATTGTAGGTATTCTTTTGTAGGCACCCATCAGACATCACTATAATTTTCTTACCTCAATTAAGATAATAACAATTTTTTCAAATTTAATAAGCATATCTATAGCCACAATTTATTTCTATACTCTATAAATAAATACTTACTTCATGTATTTTAGTCACGTAAACAGATACCTGTGTGTGGGTATTTTTTTACGTACTGTAGTGTTGATTTGATTGGATCAAATTGGATGAATTCTTTAGGACGTACTTTGACCTATATGAGAACGGTATAAAAACAGTTTAGGTATATATGCTTTTTTAATTAACCGTTCTATATTTACCTAATAATATGTAATGTTTGAGATGATCGTACGTGCATATTAGAACACGTAGGTAAAATATTTTTTTATCTTTGATACACAAAAAATAAACATTTTACTCACGAGTAGATATGAACAATACAACATGTTGTTTGTTGATAAAACATTTGCGGTGTTAATAAAATATGATAACAGATATCATACAGACTACATCCAGTAGGTACGCTGTGAAGAATATTTCTGGTTAGGGTAGAACAATCATCCGAGAGTGGACCGGAGTCCAGAGGGTGGAAGAGCTTTTCCGGCTAACACAGGACAGAGAAGCCTATTTTGTTTATATTTTCGGCATTAACTATATAATAGTTTCTAGACATATTGATATTATAGTTTTAGATTATCGCTCGTGAATGGTGGGCTCTCCATAGAAACTGCGGTAGCGAAAAAGCTCACAAAATATAATAATTGATACATACTAACCTCAATAATATCAATATGCAGAGAAGCCTACGCCAGGGTGATAGCCGACTTCGGGAGGACTTGACATGACACTTGACATGAAGAAGAGGGTAGAACGTTTTTTCCCGTAAATTTCAGCTAACTATATTTTTGAACAGAAACGATTTGTAGTCTACAGATCGTTACTGTTCAAAAATATAAAATTACAGAAGAGTTGGTAGTCGTGGTTGAATCATGTTGAGATATATTCCAAAACCATGCATTGATGTTTCCTCCAAAAGCTCACACTTTTAGCATCTACAACGGCTACAGCAATATCGTGAAAAGATAAGAATATCGTGGAAAAAGAGAGAATACTTTTCTTAGTACAGAGTAGACCTGAATGGCAAAAACTTAATTCCTTCCTTATTTTCGAGGTGAACGTTAAGGAGCTAAAGCAATGGTATACTACATATTTATTCATTAGTATCAAAACACAGGAAAAGGGTAATTTGTGTGTAAAAGTTCCATGAACGTCTAATAATGTACCTGTGTACGTAAAAACGTGGATCTGTGTCCAACGGCATTCCTACACATGCTTGGGAAATAATGAATTCCTTAGACGTTACTACTCTTCTATAGATACAAATCAATATCATTGTGCTTAACTGATCAATGTAATTTAGGTATTATAATAATGTGAAGCCATAATAATAACGTTATGAAACAATAGTACAAAGGTGCACATAGCTGAATGTATTAGCAATATTTTATTAACATTTAAGCCCGGCTTTTCTAACAGTATTAACGTCGTTGGAATAATTATTTTTATTTATTTTATTTTTTATTTTATAGTTTACGCAAACATACAGCTATAACAATACATAGGTAATACAAATAGATAAAAAAAGTAGGCACATAAATCAGGAAAGTTTGCTAAATGAATGAATAAAAAAAATTCTATTATATATATATAATAAGTTACAATCCACTGGATTGGTCTGCAACGAGTTTTGACTTTCTTCTCCATTCCTCCCTATTCTCAGCCAGTCTTTTCAGCTCTACGTATGAGCCACAATGCATGTCCCTCTTCAGTTGGTCCATATACGCATCTCTTGGTCGGCCTCTGCCATTTGTCCCCTCGGTCTTACCCTCCGCAATGGCGATGAGTAGTCCTGGGTGCCTGATGTTGTGGCCAATCCAGTTAGCTCGTTGTTGGCTGATTCTCTTAAGAAGTTGCCTTTTTTTCGCCTACCCTGGTTAATACTTCTTCGTTTTCGATGTGTTCCGACCAATGGATCTTCAGCATGCGTCTGTAGCACCACATTTCAAAGGCCGCCAACTGTCCGCTTTCCCTCTTGCTGATGGTCCACGTCTCGCAACCATAAAGAAGAATGCTCCATACAAAGGCTTTGAGTTTTTTTTTTCATTAGATTATTGTCGTGCACTTCCTTCAAGAACTGGCAGTCGAAAAATTTAAAACAATCAAATGGACTATACATATGTACTGAGAGTTGAAATATGTTTTTGCTATACAAGGCCTAGCTGGAGATAAGCTTTACTCAAAGGGCACACTAAAATATTGGGCCGAAAGTCGGGTTTATCACTAAGACGATCTTTTATAATCAACCCAATTTCTAGGAAGATTTATAATTATTTGGTTTCGTTTTCCTGTAGCGTACTTACTTGAAGGATAGGAAATTAATCTAACGGAATTGTGTTATCATTTTAGTCTCGTAGGTATAGAAGATATTATATTACAAACATTTGTAATATGTTGCTACAAATGGGCCAAATTATTTATGGTAGGGTTTTTGCAGTGTGCATAATTTCAAAACAACAACTAATTGTTGGTCAGTTTTGAATTATGTATCTTGTCACAGAAATCATTGCTACTAATTTGGTAGTGTAGGGTATCCATTGTGTTTCTGTATTTGGATATGTATATCCGGTAATAATTATGATTTATGGGTCATTATAATATAATTAAACAAAAACAATTAACTCTTCATTCTCAGAATATTAACAAGCACACACACATTACACAATATGAGTACAAACATGGACATAATTATGATAATGATACATAAGTACCTACATATTTATTACTATTCCATAAAAATCGTAGGTAAGTAGATATGTATGTGCAATATGATTGTAATGTCCTGAATTTGTTAAGTTTTTAATACCAACGTGTACCTAATGGATTACTGTAAATGTTATGCAACTTAATTGTAAGTTAATATTTTATTTTTATTTATTTATTCTTTACTGAATATTGATTATAAGAAATTTTACACAAAAACAAATATTAATAAAATACAATTAATATTTAGAGGGCGAGTTTATCGTAAAGGTGCGACTTCATTCAACTAACCATATTTCATGAAAATTTCTTAAAAAACCTTAAAGGAAGGAAACGAGGAAGTACAAAAGAGAAGAATAGGTAGGAAAAGGGACAAGGAAACAGATGCCAAATTTTGAGTGATAAAGTGGTCCTTGAACGCCCGCTTGAAAGGGTGAAGAGTGGGGGGAACAGCCTAATTCTGGAAGGCAAACTATTCCAACGGTGAGCACCATGAACGGAAAATGAGTTCGTAAAAAAGTTTCAGCTACGAGCTGGTATCGCTTCGGTACAGAGTAAATAAAAATAATTCAAATGTCAACTTAGTAAATAATTATTGTAGAATCACAAATGGAAGAGACTCCGTTCCATTTCGTGTTCCCGAAAGTAACATTGAAGGGATGGATGAATGAATATGTAGGTACAAACATAATATAAGGTGAAGTGACCAACCATATCTTATCTAAACATCTATTTATTTATTTATTTATTCATTTACATGGTCACATAATATTCATTCGCACAAACACATTCACACTTCCCAAATGTATGCAAATAATAAAATTAAAAAAAAACTTTAAAAATAAGAAAATCAAAAATTTCAAAAACAAACTAAAAGAAAATACCCAAACAGTTCACATTTTATCAAACATATACATTTTTATTTAATTTCATCTTATTTTACTCTCATCTCTCTTTTCTCACAAACCTGACGTAATTGGCACTTTAAAAAGGGGATTGGGAAAAAGGGGGAAATAAAACATACTTTAGGTATATTATTTAAGTACAATCAAACTATCGACTACAATGAATATAATTTAAATAACAAATGAACACGTACGAAATCTAAATATAAATATTTTTTGTGTAGGATAATTTATAAACTAATTTAATATTGCATGAATAAGATGTACCCACTTATCTAATACTCACATTCTGTGAGGTACTTTATGTGTTTTCGCAGTTTTGGCCTTGATTGGTCTATTGATGTAACTAAGTCTACTTGATAATAATAATAATAATAATAATAATAATCCGCGCTAAAAATGAAACAGTCTAGTCCAGTATTTCTCAACGTGGAGGTAGCGTTCTCTTGTGGGCGCTGGAGGATTCTAGGGGGGCGGTAGAAAGGTTAGAAATGATTGAAAGGTGTTGAGACAATACAGTATGTGTGGCGGTGGTAGCAAATTGAAACTTGAGTTAAAGATGTATTAACAATTATTTGCCACAGTGTCGCTCGCTTTAAAGAAATTCTAGATACGCTCTTGTGGGGGCACTAGATTTTGGTTATTTCTCAAAGTGAGGGATTGTCAAAATAAGGTTGAGAACCGTCAGTTTGTTTGAAATATATAAGCACAAACGTTAGGAGATAATAGGAGTTTAATCTTAGTACGGATGATATTTCAACTATGTATGTGATTCAGACATTGTATAAAATATATAGCACGAGCTACGCTCAATTTTGGGGAGTAATTGTATTAGGAAAAAAAATGTATTATTTTATTGTTCGATTATTGTAAATGATATTTGTGTTTAATAAACTATTATTATTATTATAATATCCAGTCCCATTTTACAAGCTTTGTCCTGATGAAAATGTGGCAACGCCAATATACACTTCAAGGCATTTAATTTTATTCAGTACACAACTGGACAAACATTTTTCCTTAGTAAAAATATTTAAGTATGTTTATTACAAATTCTCTATGAATACCATAATAGGGCAAGCTAAAAGATAATATATATACGTAAACTATAAAATCTCGTTCTTTAGTCACGTTTTCGTTTAAAAATATATTATTTAATAAGCTTTTGAAATTTCGATAAAGCATACATTTAAAATTTATTATGGAAAGTGTACCTCTAAACTCCCAAGTTCTTTTCTAAATATTTTCCTTTTCATGTTATTGCATTAAATCATGGGTGGCCGACCTTTTCAGCAGCCGGGGCAAATTTCAGAATGAGATTTCCTACCGGGCCGCACAACAAAATAGTCAATATTTGATAATTTTTTAATTAAATTAAATTCTACCCAAATGGTATAGGTATTTGAAATGTTTCAAATTTCCTCGGTTTTCTTTAAAAATACTTTCTCAAAATACCTCTTTCAGAAAAGTAACGAGTACTTGTACCGACTATTATTAAAAAAAAGTAAAAGTATGCATATGCTTCGCGGGCCGCACGTAGACACTCAACGGGCCGCGGGTTGGCCATCCTTGCATTAAATTGATATAACAAAGAGATAAAAAATTGTATTTTTGTAGGAGATAATTATCATAGCTGTAGGTATGCTAGCCATGACATCTTCTGCATTTTTCGGTCAACTCGATTTTTATTTTCCATGAACACCTACTCTAAAAAATGTTTCTAAATTTTAATTATAATGCAAACAGTGATGTTTGTTTCGGTCTAACTTCCAGCCCGTTGCTACATGAATGGAATAATAGATAATTTTATTATTTTATTATCATTATACTCGTACATATTTCCTCAGCAATGTTTGTATTCATTGAAGTTTCAAGCTTGTAAAGTGATGTTAATGCGTGTTTAATTATTTTATTGACCATTTGGCTAATTGTTTACGTTCCATATAAAAACATGACACGTAAGATAATAAAGTTTCAAATAATTTATAATTTATGAAGATGTGAGATGTATCTTTTTAAGCTATAAATTATTTATGCAGCAAGTATTTATATCATTATGAAAATATTTCTGGATTATTTATTAAGAAAAATTAACATGACGAATGTCAAGGCGACTGAAATTATACGTTTCATTGATCTGAATCACAAAATAGGGTTGCCAAGTCTAAGTTCATCTTCAATAGAAAGTTTCATTGATCTGAATCACAAAATAGGGTTGCCAAGTCTAAGTTCATCTTCAATAGAAAGTTTCATTGATCTGAATCACAAAATAGGGTTGCCAAGTCTAAGTTCATCTTCAATAGAAAGTTTCATTGATCTGAATCACAAAATAGGGTTGCCAAGTCTAAGTTCATCTTCAATAGAAAGTTTTTAATATCATTGAACAACTTAGGTACGTCAAAACGGCTTGTGGTGTTTTAACCACACTATTGAAATCCAAGATTCTGATATAAAATTATTAATTACATTAATTTCATTAGATTTTAAAATGTAGACACGACTATTTATAATTTATTTGATATTTCAGGACTTAGAAGACTCTTACTGTCTTACTATTCATACGTACTTATTTATCTGGTTAATAAACAACAACATAGTTTACCAAACGTAAAATGTTATTCAATGCGGATTAGGTATGTTTTTCAATAAGACTTAAGTGTTTATAGTAGGTAGGTACTATCCAACAATACCATCACGATTTTTACTGAGAACTCATTTTATCCAGGAATTACTTACGATGTAAAAGGAATGTGATCACCGATGAAATGGATAACAAACTATGAAGATGCTCGAGGGAAATAAATTATTAACAGCGTAATATTATATTCGTGTAGTAAAATAGTTATTGTCTATCACGCATCGCTTCCAAAATAAATAATAAGTTTTTGTTAGTTTTTTACGTGTTTGTATATTGTAAACAATACGCACGTGATAAAGGTACTCGCATCCACTTTCTACCTAGTATTGATTCTATTAATTTTCCATTAGGTATTGTAAGGAAAATATGTTATTTGTAGTATTTTTTGAGTCCGTTAAGATACTTACTAAAAAAAGTACCCTTAACAAAAGCTCTTGTTGAGTTATCTGAAAGATATAATGTATTTTACATTGTTTTATTTTGTCTATGGTTTAAATGATATTTTCAATATAATCCAAAACTAAACCACATCACAATCAGTCTATTTTACTGTATAAAAAACATGAGAGAACAACAAGTTATTGAACAAATTTCATAAAATATTAACGATTAGTACCGACTGACGTTTCATGACAATTTCAAAACAAAAGACAATATGCAATTAGGTCCATTCCGCTTCCATAGCAACACATCCATTTAATCCAATGTTGAGTCCACTCAATATTGTATCTTCAATTTTCTACTTTCACGAGGTTCTATATAGCTACATAATATATGAGATTTAATTTTGTATATTGATAAATTTAAAATATTTACTTTGATGCATGAATTTATAAATGTTAATATCGTCATCATCAATTTCAGGGTTTTCAAGAGGCATCTTGTTTCTGTCATTATCAACATTATTATTATTAGGTACCTATGTACATGAAACCTATTAAAGCCTTGTCCTACCCCTTGTCAACATTTTATTATTGTGAAGGACAGAGTAGCATACCCTTCATTCAGAAAATTTATTGAGGATAATATACAATTTTTCATTTGTCACTAAACGTTTGTAGGTCATGATAATATACTGAATATGTCAAAAATAACGACGTGAAAATATATTCACACATTAATCTGTAATTAATAATAATTAAATTTTTCCTGTCGCATAATTAAATTACTCGTACCTATATTAGTCCATCAGTTTTTCCACAGCAGGTTTCAATAATTCTCTCGTGCATGGCATTAACAGTATAAGTCAAATTTCAACATTTTACAGGAGAGCATTTAAAAGTTTTTAAAATAAGCTTCTGAAGTCAAATATTGATATAAAGACGTGAAATTTACAATTTCAATGTAAAATGTGTATTATTTTGTTACTGTGTATACAAAAGATTAAAAATAACTTGAATAAAAGATTAAATTGACTTGTACTCATAGATTCTGATATAAAAATGACATATACTATTAGATTCTTACATATACTGTTGATGTCAGTTGTGTTGGTATCTGGTTTCAGTGACATATACTGTTAGATTCTTACATATACTGTTGATGTCAGTTGTGTTGGTATTTTGTTTGTGACGTATACTACTAAATGCAACTTTTTCATAGGCTAGCTCTAAAAATAATATTAAAAATCATCCAATTTCATAAAAACAGACACTTCTTTGGAAGACTAAAAAACATAGGTACTTCGCTTTGTGAAAAAATTAAGACATTTTACATCTTAAATTCAGCAATGAGGTTTGCCACCCATCCTGAATGTCTTGTTTTTATATTGGCACGGAGAGGACAGCTTGCATGTTTTATATGCAGCTGGTCTGCTGGCTACCCCACTTGTGGGATATGCCGTGATGGTATAGTAGTAGTAGTAGTACTTCGCTTTGTAATGGTATTGATTGCAAGTTTCCATGGTGGTTTCTCATTATCCACTGTGAGTGTTTAGGAAACTATTTTCATATTTTGTCTCCCAACTGATGGTATCATCTTCCAGGGTTGCAGCTCTCCTAAACTTCATCCATCCTCAGACAAATGGATCCTTAAATTCGCAGACATACTTGCCCCCCTTCAGTGCCAAAACATAATGAAATATCTCAATCCTATTCCCACTTTGCTCTCGGAGAAATTGACAAAAAGTTTAATGACAAGGAACTAAAGCTGGTCCTGAACTGCGTTACAGATACATCCCAGGAATCCATGGAATAACGTATAGCCTTATACAAAGAGTTTCTTTAGAATATTTACTTAACATTATTAAAAATATTTTTATCATAGGCAATATACCTACCTTGCTCGAGGAAAACTCAGATCATTATTCCAATCTTGAAAGCAGAGACTGACCCAAACCAGGGCCAATCATATCGACCACTTGCACTCTCCTCAGCAATAGCCAAAAATACAGAACACATGGTGAAAAATCGACTAGATTGATTCATAGAAGGTAACAGGAAGCAGCCATCTTGGTTATCCAATTTCAGGAAGAGAATGGGAGTCCTGGACAGCGTAGCTATTTTGGTCACAGATGTTCACGTATCGTTATCGAGGAGAAAGCTCTTGGGAGGTGTATGCTTGGACATCAATAGTGCTTTCGATAATGTTATTATTTTTATACTATGTGCAAAGCTTGATCAATTGGACATTCCTTCTACCCTATCCGTACGTGAACCGAACCCGCAATAACCCTCCTATTAGAAAGACCATTCACAGGTGATTGCCGCAAGGCTCAGTGTTCTCACCCATTCTATTCAACTTGTACACGCATGATGTCTATCAGTCAGTATCTACGGATGTCCAAATTTTGAAATCTGCGGATGATTTGTTCGTATATTGCTCCGATAAATCCATGGACAACTTCCAGGTTTCCTTGCAATCAGAGTTGTTGTCGGAACATGGCCTTAATGCTTCCTTCCAGAAGTGCAAAAGCATAGTATTCTCCAGAAAACTCCGTCTATTCTACCTGAAATTTTGATTTGACCAACGGTTGATTAATTCTTTTAACGAAATAAGATTCCTAGAGGTCACATTGGTCACTGGTCTTTGATGGACCTCATTCATTGAACTCATACACCACAAATGTCAGACCGGCCTCAAAATCATGAGAGCCGTCTCCAGGGTCTGATGAGGTTGCCACCCCGCGACTCAGAAAATCTTTTATACAGCATTTATCTGCAGCCATTTGGACTTTGGATCCTTTTTAATAACCCCAACCTCCAAGAAAACTTGTTGAGACCGGATCCGGTCTCAGTCTCTTCCGTTAATTACGGGTAATCCTCCCCTATCAACGCATTACAGGTGGAGGCTGCAGATCCCCCACTTGGACTGTGCAGACATCTTATGTGTAACAGGTTTTTAGTCAAAATCCTGCGTTTTATTGATTACCCTTTATTGATTACCCTCTGTTTCTCAAACTTCATCTCCTCTCATACTTGGTAACTCATTTACCGGTATGGAGGGGTAAAGATCCACCACCTCTTGTTACCAGCTATAGAAAAATTAAAACTCCCTTGTTGGAGAGCTACACAGTTCTTACTGTATACTCTTTGTCATTTCCCACACTAAGTTTTAAACCGAAAGTTGCTCTCAACCTGGGTGTCAGTAATGGCATATTCGCACCTCATATTTTCAAATCGATTTTTGATTCCAATTGGCACTACTGGCACCTATCTATACAGACAGTTCGAAAAGTGACAAAGAGCGTAGAGGGGCTGGCTCCTTTTTTTAATATAACACTAATAAAATGTTCAGGCACAGAGACGAGTCGTCAGTCTTCTCAGCGGAATGTCTTGTTATTAGAGAGGCTATAAGGGCTCTGACCATACGCCATTACAGGGTTAAAACTCTCCTCAGCGACTCTCAAAACGCTTTCCAGTCCGTTCTTCCTCCAGTCCGTTCTCTCTCCAGCATTATCCCGACCAGATGATCTTTTATCTTTAGATATTAGATACCTCCTATATAAACTTCAGATTTTGGGTGGAGAGGTGGTACTGGGTTGGATCCCGTGTGAACTGTGGGATCCCGGGCAATGAGGCGGTATATCTATTGGCCAAATTGGGAACGAACCTCCCTAACCATCGGAAACTGTCTCAGCCTCCGATTACACTTTGATATTCGGCCGAAATCTCATCCAGTGCTGGCAGGCAGAGTGGTCAGAGACCAGCCAACTCAAAGGAAGAAATTATACCTCAATCCAACCCAATGTGTCCACGAAACTTTTATTTTTCGGAAATTTCAATGAGTAAGGCTGACACCTCCACGATCTGTATAATGAAGTTAGCTCATTGCTTTGCCAGATTGCATCTCTACCGAATCCACGTTATTGGTTCTAATCTATGCGACCGCCTGAAGGAGGAGGACCTTGATCATTTTTTTTTCGAATGCCCGATCAATAACTTCTACCCAACTTTGATTAACAACCTGGTACATTATAGGGTTCCGTTACCTACAAATACTTCCTTGCTCCTGGGTTCAAGAAACAAAAGTATTTTCAAACTCCTTGTCCTATTCCTTAAGCCCCATTTGATAAAGCTTTGAATGTTGTGTTTTTTGTCCTGAACATTGCCATTTTTCTTGGCAGTTTCTGGCTAGGAAGAAAGCCAACAAAAGAATAAGAGAGACAGCACGTGATACCAACAGTATAAGTGAATTAGTAAGAAAAAAAAACATTCACACGGCTCATAGTATATGTTGACTTATACTGTTGATGCCACTCACAATGTTGAAAACTAACCATAATGATTGGTCACTAAGAGTATAGGTCGACATATACTTTTAATGCTATACGAGTTTGAAAATAAATAAGATATACTATTAAATACAAATATTGTTTTTAAGGTCTTATAATTACAATTTGACTTTTGTTATCGATTACACATGTGTAGTTTGAGATATACTACAAGGTTCCATCAAAAAGTAAAAATCGATTTTTTTTGACTTATACTGTTAATGCCATGCACGAGAGAATTTATCTAACTAAATCAGGTATTTTGACCGTAATAATGGTTTAATTTTGTTTGATGACGTGATTTGTTTTATTTTTAACTGGATTGTATACATTTTTTTTAATATTTGAAGATAATAGAGAAGTCATAGACATTTGATGGCTAAAGCGTTTTAGCGATATCCTGTAAAAATAACTTATAAATAAATACCTGTACATTTTGAAACACTTCACTTTGTTAATTAAATTTCTATGACAAATTACAAAACCAGAAGATATCGAGTACAGAAATCCTAAATTCATACAAGGCTTTCCCACGATTACTCGTATTCTGTGAAGAGACTTTCATATTCAGCGCATACCTATATAAGCTCTGTGTAATTTTCCTGTAACTTAGGAATCATATATGTATGGAGTAACTTAGAGAAACCTTCTAAATTAAGCAAATTAATTAAAATTTATATACATGTATTTTATCCATCAACTATAATATAGTATTATATAAAATTACCCACCAACTACAAATTTTACTTTAATATAAAGTTGCTCTAAATTTTTTAAAACAAGGAGAATGCGAAAAAATTCAAATACCTGTATAACCAAAATTAAATTCTGGCAACTGGGAGAGAAAAAGGGGGTGGGGGGAGGAGGGATATTTTCCATGTGAAAATTACTGGATAAACTCATGCTTGTAGGAAACACCTTGTGAATATGTATATTGTATATATGTAGATAAAAATATGTTTAGTAAAAGCATTTTCATCAGAAACTTTAACTGCTGATTTTGGTAGGTATCTACAAATAGCGCTCTTTGCACAAATTCTATTTAGCCATGAATATTGTATGTAGACATATAATATGAATTTGCATGATAATGAAATTACATATTATTAGGTAATTAAATTGGCAGTTTACATAGTATCATAGTAAATTTCTTTTAGCTAAATAGTATCATGGTTCTACATACTTAAGTGATAAATTAATACATAATATTATGTTAGTTTACTCATCAAGATTACGTAGGTAAAATACTTGTAAATTAATGACAAATAAAATATAATTTAGAGCTTTACTAGTAGCTTTATTATAGTGACCTAAGTTTAGACATGCGAAGCTTGAAAACGATATCGCATGTGAAAGCTAGGATACTATAATAAAATTATTATTAAAACTCTAAATAATATATTTTTTTGTCATTAGTACTTAATAGATGTTACAAATGATGCTTTGCGCTGGCGCACCCAGCAGGGACGTGTAATCTCCGTAATACAGGAGAGACGATGGTCCTAGCTGGGCCATGTTTTGAGAATGCCCAATGATAGTTGGCCAAAAAGAGCACTGTTCTTCCGTCCGCAGGGGTTCCGTCAGCCCGGGCGTCCCTCTTTCACAATACACCGTTCCTATGACAACGATATCAGAGCGCAAGGAATGTCGTGGAAAGAGGTGACGTAATTGGCGCAGAGACGCTCTGAATGGAGGAGGCTGGTTTCTGCCCTGTGCTCCCGAGAGGAGCGTTGACGGCGATGATGATGATGATGATGATGACTTAATAGATATGGAGTTTTCCAAAGTAAATATCGATTAAATACAACACTTGTAAATGTCAAAAGAGTATCAAAATAAAATTCATGGCGATTGTTATCTAATTTGGATGCTTGATATTCAAAAATGTTAATATGCATAAACAACACAAAAAAATGAGTGGACAAAATTGAAATAAGTATAGAATGTAGAGGCACATGGGCCTAATGACATAATATTGTAGTTGTATAATTTTTATACATGTAATACTGTAACCTTGAAATAAGAATTCACGAACATAATACCATATGTAGGTATATAAGGATAACAGATGATGCCTGTTAGACATTATGCTTGGGCACGAATATTATATCTACATACTTACGTAGTTAGTGTCTCAAAGCCTGTAATTTATATTATTGTTTATTCATATTATAATAACTATTAGTTACCTATTATACTTATGGTAAACACTAAATATTAAGGATAGTAACAATAACATATATTATAAGAAACATATAGATAGATATTATACATTATCTTATTTTGACAGTGCTTCTCAGACACAGAACCTATGTATTCTCATTAAGCAGAATCCTGTTAAAAATAGCCGGTAAATACACTATGACAAACTTGTGGTAATTAGAATAGCCAATGTATAAAATCATGAAATTTTGATGTTTATATTTTACCTACGAGAAGATATCGGAATTTATTTTTATCGATATATTACGTAATATAAAACTAACACATAACACTAACACATAACTAATATATACTCAAAAGAGATTTGACCGAAAAACGTGAATCTATTATAATACTTTTTCTTGTAAATTTGTAATCTGTAACGTATTAGCTCCAAGCTTCATGAAATGATTTCATATAAATGTACCTACAACTTATAGTATTGTATAGACGGAAGTTTATTCTATAAGATTAATTCACTAATAAATATATTAATCATCAAAGATTGAACATCGTTTGTGAGATGAGAGGAACATAATAATTTATATATTTTATCATCCATTCATGTATTAACCCTCCTTTACAGGAGACTTGTCTCTATAATATGGAGGATGTTTAGATTTAAGTTCTTATCAAATAGTCTATGTATTGTCATGTCTGTATTGCTTGTTATATTCAATAAAATAAATAAATTAATATAAATACCTACGTAAGTAGAAACGTAAATTCTTTAAGCGGATAAATGATGTGTAAATATACATTATTTTATTACAATGGATACATAGTATTTACACATGTTCCTTTTACCACGTACTTAAAGGGTCATTTGGCGGTTGTTGATTTTATGCAAAGTTAGATGTTGCAAGATATATTACAAGTACATACCTACTATGTAAATTTTTCTTAAACCTGTTTATATTCAGCAGGCTGAAAATGACAAAAAATCTGGTAAATTATAACCCAATCAATCATTATTCAAAATAATATTATGATAAATAAGATCCCGTGGAGCACCCGGTAAAGAATTGGTCTCCCACTCTTCTCCATAAGTTTTCGAGTGTCCTGTAAAAGGCAGGTGTTCGAAAAATAAGACATTTTACATCTTAAATTCAGCGATGAGGTTTGCCACCCATCCTGAATGTCTTGTATTGGCACGGAGAAGACAGCTTGCATTTTTTATATGCAGCTAGTCTCCTGACTACCCCACTTGTGGGATATGCCGTGATGGTATAGTACAGGGCTTCTTAAACTTTTTTATATAGCGACCCCCTTCAAGCTTAGGAAATTTTAAACGACCCCCTCCTCCATATAATGAAATATATATTAACCGTAGATGTAGATGTAATATCGCACTATTTTACAATGTAAATAAAATAAGGATTAAAGAATACGTACCCATTCATTTCACATATATATATAATTGGAAACGTTGACGGGATATCGGTCGTAATAAAACACAATAAATAGAATGACATAAAACTATATATATATTTAGTCAATAGAAAAAATAAACTTTTGTAACAATTTTTTTATATAAACATAAAACTATATCTATATATTCAATATAAAAAATAAACTTTTTTTGACCCCCTTTCAGTAGTCTCGCGACCCCCCTGGGGGTCGCGACCCACAGTTTAAGAAGCCCTGGTATAGTAGTAGTAGTAGTATAAATAAGATATTAATAAAATTTGAATTTCCAGGAATCCGATCAATGTACGTAGTTTGAAAATAATTTTATATCCCATTAGTTTTTTTTTGGGAATACAGGATGCGATTAACGGTTCCATATTTCACTGACCTATATTAAAGATAAAATGATAATGGTTTATTATGGAGGATTCAAAAATGCATTGTTCAATTTAATTTTAGATAAGAGAGTATTTTTGAACTTATTTTACATTTCTTTAATTTCAGATTGAGACCACGTCGAGAGTAGCCCTTTTAAATGAATTGAGTATATGAAAAGAGTTGTTCTAAAAATACAGAAATGGTGTATAGCAAAAGTAAATTTTACGTATTGTTTTATATTTTAAAACAGTTTTATTGTCTCAGATTTAATATGGATAGGCACATGTGAAAATTATATTATATCTGTGGTTCGAGTGTAATACGTTATTTGAACCTGCTTGTTATGCTAACCACGACCCAATTATTAGTTGGTATTAATTAAAATTTATTAATATTATAAATATTTCTTTATTACGATAAGATGTACCAAACAAAGATATTTCCATAATAGTTAAATCACCAATAATTAAGAAAATGTTAATTATTATTCGAAGGAAAAGACAACGTAAGTTGTAATAATTGTAAATTTAAACATTTTCATTGTATCACTCTCCGAAGCATTACTTTCTGTTTATTAATGCTTTTATTTTTGAAGATAAATTTGTAATATATGTGGCAGTAAAGTGGATGAATAAATTACTGTATATTATAAAATTCCACCATTATTTAGCCTGAAGGTTAGAGATAATATTATAACGGTTGGGTATATTTTCGGATACTGGATACAAATTTTGTGCTGTTCATTCACAAAACATGTTATAAATTTTCGAGTGACGAATATAATATGTAAGTGCTTGCTTACCCACAATTTTCGAAAACAAGCTTAAAAAGTGAGAGGTCTTATAGAGGAGATTTTTATTTCATAAAAATGTGATATTGTCTAGCTATAATATAATATGGTTTTACAATAAGATTTGTAGCAGGGAGACTCCTTCTAATTATATCATATCACAGCTCAAATACGAACTCTACATCCAGGTAGAATATAATCAAATACCACATTTGTTGTAATAAGCTTTTGTAATTAAATCAACGTAAACAATCAGAGCAACATAACGTAATTATGTTTGTATTTGTATGTAGGTATACTTGTAACATCACATCAGCGGAAATTTTATAAAATGTACTTATGTAGCTTTCTCTCTAAATTTAATTACACGAAGCGTTAAAACATACAAACAGAGAAGTAAACAGTAGAACAACACACCTGTGGTAACAATTTTTTTTAATGGTAGGAATAGTGTACCAAAAAAGTTGAGAACCCTATGAGAATCTCAAAGAAACAGTGCTTTATAAGATACAAAAAGATTATAATTGTTGATTTTAATTAAAGATTAAATTTGTTGGTATTAAGCATTCCTCCCTTGCTAATTTCAAAGAAAATTAATATAAAAATGCCCATGAGGCATGATCATTAATAAATGATACATATTAGTGATGTAACGAATATTCGTATTCGCATATTTCAAAGTATTCGCATTCGTATTCGCAAAAAAATATGCTAATGTTTTGCGAATATTATTTCGGTAATTATATTCGGAAAATATTCCTTCAGAAAACCGAGGAGTTTTGAAGTATTTTAAATTCCTTTACCATTTTGAAAAATCGGCGACGGGGGGGTAGAAATTTTAATGATTAAGCAATATTGTAGAAATCTAAGCAAGTCGATATTCGCTATTCGCATTCGCGAATGTCGGCAACAAATATTCGCATTCGCGAATATCCAAAATCACACATTCGTTACATCACTAATACATATTAGGTATATCAGTCTATATTTGCAACGAAAAAATAACTTTTCAATTTGGATCAATTCTTGAGATTCTTAGAAATGACTGACAAACCAAAACCACCAATTATGTAATTAATTCATTTTTATTATTATTATAATGTTACATGTACTTGGAAATAGATAAATATCTAATAATTCATATCGACACACCCGTCAAACACGCAATTAGAGATATGACATTGATATCACATATAGAGGTAGGTATATAATGTTTGGCTGATATTATAATATATTATGCACCGCAATCTCTAAAAGTAGGCGATCACTTCATTGACCTGTATTCTAGCATTTTTTTATTGTCTATTGAATAACACTCTTGTTTGAGAGTTAGTTACTATATTATATTGACTTCATTGGTCTGAGATGAATAATGTAAAAAATGTTTGAATGTAAATTATAGCACAAAATTACCATTTTTAGAATTTATTAATTTCAGATTAAAAAGTTTGGAAGGCGAATGATTTGATTTAATAAATTAAATTTATTAAGGTCTATAATAATGTTAATACTACCATAAGTTCATGGATTTTTTGGCAAACTATTAAATATTCGACGGGTTTCAATGAAATTCTATGTTAGCTTTGTATGGGCACCTACTTGAATCTATTTACATTATAATGGATGCTCCATTGAACAGCGCTGAAGAAATCATCCATCACCATCAATAATTATTGTGAAAATTAAAATAATAATGTGCTATTTCACATCTTAAATTCAGCGACGAGGTATGCCGCTCATTCCGAATATAATACCGGACAGCTTCCATGCTTATTGCTTGCTAATAGACCTGAGGCCTGAGTCAATAACACACTTTCACGTCACGTTCCCGCTCCGTTAACGTTCGAGTATAGACGAAGTTGCAAGCAAGTGTCAATTCGTTGCTAAGATACACAATAGTTACGAAAATTAACACTTTGGCGCAACATCGTCTGCACCCGAACGCTAACGGAGCGGGAACGTGACGCGAAAGTGTGTTATTGACTCAGGCCTCAGGGGTATGCTGTAATTGTGTATTATTATTACTGGACGACATTAAAGTATTATTCAAAGTGTGCCAAAGAACCTCAAGCACACTGTACAATTCGTCAATTCTTGGATATTACATTCACGTCATAAGACAGTGTAGTAGTAATAGTAGAAATTAAAATAATGTTTTTGTCAAGGTTCAGTAATTTTGTTTTGTTTTTGGTTACGTGCATAAGGTAGGTACCTACTATTTGGAAAAATTGAATATCAATTTTAATTTGTGTATGTTTGGCAAGGTTGTTAGTTAATTTGTGAATAATTTTGAACTAGAAACACATTTTATTTGATTATTGCAACATTTTTCTATAACAAGTTTCGAGCTGTACACAACAGTGGAAGGATGAAGAGAAGTAGTTAGTGCAATAAAAAAAAACAGATGTTTTTCCACTAATTGTTTTTTGTTGAGAGAAACGTCTTTCGTCTTATAAGGACATTGTCAATCTATCCTCATAAGACGAAAGACGTCTCTCTCTATTAAAAAAAAATATTGTGGAAAATAACATTTGTTTTTTTTTTTACATCTTAATGGAGTTTTACTACCTAAACACAGTGAATAGTAGCAGTTAGCAACAATATTCATAGCTACATACATAGATCTGACGTTTTTCTATATGTGTGCATAAAATCCTTAAATTCAAATTTTGTGTCGTCTTTATTGATTACCTAATTAAAAACCACGAGGTGATTTTGCATTTTTAGTTTAGAAAATACTCGTATTAATTTATACTATAGTATACTATATCCTCACGCCGTGTCCCAAGTGGGGTAGGCAGAGAGAACGGAACGCCAAACAGATCTATCTTTACACACTTCCTTCGCTTCCTCCACATTCATACAGTTTCTCATACACGCACGTCGGTTCCTCTTATTCAACACGCGGCCGTCCTTGAGAATTTGATCCACGTGATCAAGCCACGTGGTTCTCGGACGCCCGCGTTTCCTCACACCGTTTCTTTCAGACAAGTATATCCCTCTTTGTCATTCTTCGTATTAATTTATTCAATTTAAAATGTTTTACATAGAAGATAAAAAGGAAGATATAAAAACAAGTTATAAAAAAAAATTGACAATGGTTATTGTTGGGGTAGGACGTTTCAAGAAATTGATTTCCTTGGGGGTTTTTCAGACACGGTCTTAATCTTAAATATTAATCCGAAAGAGGCATCCTTCAAAATAGACTATCTAGAGCATTGAAAGTAATTAAAATTTATATAAAAGTTGTGAACTAATTTTAGGTCCGGTAGTTAAATTAATAATCAAATTTATTCTTAATTAAAAGGTATTAGGCATTAGCCGTATATTAGATAAATAAATGAATTCGATTTAGATTAAAATATTTATGATTGAAATCTTTTAAAGCAACGTATCCTGTTTTGCAAATGCATTTAAATTTCAAAAATGTGATAATACGAATACGAGAATAAATGGTGAATAAATAAATAAATAAATTAGTGATGAACTATACAATTCAAGCATGTTATAAAGATACAAGAGATATGACAGGCTTCTTATCGCATCTGCGATTTCTTCCAGACAATCTGAAATTAAAATAAATATTTTTGTACCTACATGTTATTTTGCATAAATCATGCTCAATTCAGAAATATATTTCAACCATTAATCTGCGGGAAAGGAATAATAATTTAATTACTTTACCTTACTTAATGCATTGATATCGTGATGAGGTTATTAGCAAGAAAACGGAAAGGAAAATTTCTTTGTTTTGTAAGTAATTGGGTTTTTATCACAAAACTAATTTGTGCCCTGTAATGATCCATAACTAAACATAATTTGTATTAATTTATATTAATGAGAAAGCGATTTATAAGTTGTCATTTTAATGCCACATAAAATCTTTACATATAATTTGATGATTTGCAAAAAGTGATTGAGAGGATGTAAAAAAAAGTACCTATTCAAAATTGTTATATAAGTAAGAATATTCGCGGAATCCTCGGTTAAGATAGATCTACTACTAATTTCTACAGCTTTTAGATGACCCTGTAAAAAATAGGTATTCGTATAATATCACGAGTGAGATATTTTAATCAGGGATGGGGTATGTCAACTATCATGAATGTTTTATTTTTTATTGACACGGTGAAGACAGCTTCCATATTTATTACATGCAGAAAGTCTATTGGCTACACCATTGATAGGATATGCCGTTATATTATGTTGATTCATTCGGTTTGTAAGGATTATTATATCCTCAATTAAACTGTTGAAAACGAGTTTTTAATTTGAGTAGATAGGTTCTACATACAAATTTAATTAAGTAATCAGTATTAAGAAGATAAAAGATTTGAACATTATACCTAAAAAGTTAATATTTATACATATATAATTAATACATAGTTAACCTTTACCAGTAAAACAAAATCTATAAAAAATAATTGTACGTACCTATTACCTTAAAACTATTTTCCTGCTACATATATTATATTTGGAAATTTTCATATAACTTCAATGTTATGGCTGAATTAATATTATAATCCATTCATACTTTTTAGTATTATTTACTCAAAACCGCTTACATAGTTTTGTGTGTTTGTGCGCAAATTTTAAACAATAGCCTATTAATAATATCTATTAACCTATCCAGAAGGTACAGTAAAGTTTTTATTATAGTACATAGGTTTAGATTACGAAGTTATTAGTGATTGTATGGAACCTCAGTTGTGAATGGAAAATGTGATTTTTTTTTATTATTTCCAACTTCCCGAAAATGTGTTAATGTGATTGCACGTAATAAGTTCGTGTGGTTGCACGTTAACACATTGCACGTAATAAGTTCGTGTGGTTGCACGTTAACACATTGCACGTAATAAGTTCGTGAATCGTACTCTCTTTGCCAATAAAAGCATTTAGGATGGGTGGCATAAGCCATTGAAGATATTATGACATACGAATACCTGCCATTCACAAAACTTAAGAGACAGAAAAGAGAGGGAGATCTATTCTTTGCCGAACCTTCCAATGAAAAATTATTACAATCATGTAATTTTTAAACAACGGTAACATAATCGCCCTATTCTTAGTTTTCCGCTAAAACCGTACCTACGAGAGGCACTGATATCAAAATATTGATAAAAAGTGCGCCTCTAAATAATACTGTATAATGAATTATCTTACCTACGTATAAATAAAATTGGTTTCAATTACAACAAGTGTTTTTTATAAATGTTATTTTTGTACGGTTATATACCATTTGTGTCTATCTTAGTGTACTGCCCACATTATATAACAATGTTATTCCATACATAAACTGGTATATGTGAGATTGATTAATGTACTTGTTTACTAAGAACCTATTTAAAGTCTGTATTCACTAACATGAAATTAAAGATAACCGTCGTTTAAGAATATAACCCGCATATCAACAATTTCCTTTTATTCTTTGCTCAATATTTACAAATGCCACAAGCATTATGAGGTTGCTTGGAAGATATAATACTGGTGTATAGTAAGTCCCCCTTTTGACCCAAATTATTAATGTATAATTAAAGAGCAATAGGTATCTTTTTTTACATGGCATTAAGAACGTCATGTACAAATGTTGAACATAATCAGTGAGGCTGTTGGCCACACCATTGTACTTGAAAATGAAATTGATATAAAAGGATTAAAAAGCAGTTGACTAGAAAAAATAATAAATAAATATTGCTGTGGCAGTGAAACGTAATGCCAATAAATAGATACGAGCGTTTACATGATTATAAATCGATATAAAAGTGCATAAACAGTGATATTATTGAGTGATAAAAAAGTATTAAATGATAAAAGAAGACTTTGCCCTTTGCTTCATCGTTTCATCTCCAGTTGCAGCACGAGTCAGCCAGACATTCACACCAACCACCCCTCCCTCCTTGAAGATGCCTAACATAGCTGTAGGCGAAACGTCGGGAGAATTTCTGCACAAATATTCCCTAAAGGTTTTCTATTCACGAAAAATTTCGGCAATATAAAGGATAAGATTGGCAAATCAGGGAGAACTAAAGAAAATATTGTAGTTGGGTAAAACTCTTATCCTAAATTTACCTAAGTTAACGTTGTGAATATTGGACATGATAAGATAAGTAGGTAACAAGATTTGTTTATGACAGACTTTGAAATATATAAGTACATATGCATACTAACATTACAATTATTTGAATAATAAACTTATCTAATGTGAGAAATAATATTTATTATTAAAAAAGTTTTTATTATTATTTTAGAGAAATATATCACCAAGAATTTTATCTGAATAATATGTCAGAAATATAAAATTATGTCATACTTATTTAATTTCTATAATAATTCTATAATTTATAGATAAAATTATGTTTAACTAAACAAGGATTATTTAGTGTATGATAGTGTATGATAATTAATTGAAGTGTAATTATCTACAGCATAAAAATAATTTTAATATTAAGACTGACCTTGCAGATAATTTTCCAATCTCACTGAATGATTTCTCTTTGCCTCCAAAATACACACTGAAAACGGTAAAACACAAAAATTATTTTTATATAAGGTACATGATTAAACAAATAAAATATTAGTTTTGGCAATGTTTCAAAAAACGTAGGTACGTATACTCGTAATACTCAAAATACGTGCATGTTAAGCTCGTAATAATAAGTGAGAAAACTAAAAACAAACTTAAGTGGTTATGTTATACATACAATAATAATTGGTGATGGAGAGATGTTTGAAAGAAAACTTCTTACTATGATGCAAACGAAAAAATAAACTGAATAATAATATCACACATGTGCATGCAAATTTTTAAACGATATCGACTGTTTTAAATTAGTTAATTATGTTAAAATGTTGTGTTAATTATTTCTAACCTTCGGCTAGTATTATTAGTTTTGTTATTTATACTTTTATTATGAATGTATTTTAAGTTCGTACATCGTAAATATTTGGAGTTTCAATTTGAAATACGGTAAGAGCGACGCTCGCACAAACACCCAAACCGCGACGCAGCTGATAGATTAATGAAATATGAAACACGATTGTCGATTATTTGTCCACAATGGCATACAGCGCCTACTACAACATACTATCCATCCACTAGGTATACCATATTTCCAAGTGTATGTACACATTCATTACTCTGTATACAGTAAACACTCTAGTGTAAGTGTAACTAACTAAATACTACTAATGTAACGGATGAGGCGAAAATGTTCAGTGCCAAATAATAGTTAATACATTTGAGAAAAATTAAATCAACAAATAACATTGTTTTTTACATTTGGAGGACTTAATTACACTGAAAACATACAAGTTAGCATTAGAAAGCTATAAATAATATGATAGTATCAAATACATGTATGTTAACTATATGGGAATATGTGTTGTCTCAACGTGAAAATCTACCACTTCCTATGTTTCCGTCTGCAAAATCTTTGCATTGATATACTTACCTATTATGTTACATCTATTCTTTTCACAGTGTCTTATTTTTTTATTCATTCATTCTTCTAATGGTCGCTCACAACTTGACCTCCAAAATATTCTCAAAAAAAGATCTTTTTATGCGAATATTTTGCGTTTTTTTTATGAGAAGGTTGGTCTTATTTGCCCGATTACCCTAATTCTCATTAAAACATGCGATTTTAAACAAGTCCCCCCAATTTGCAACGAGATTATACAGTAGGTGTACAATAATAACAATTACGTCACTCTTGTAATCATTTCAATTATGCGGGAATGGTGTGTTTTATACTATGTTTAAATTGTTACAATAAAAAAACTAATAAAGTAGACAACAGCTACCAGCATTGTTTATGTACTATTTATAGAAGTAAGTAGGTACTTAAGTACTTTAATATCTACGGAGTGTAGCAGTGTTGAATTGTTTGACACACAAAATAATGAAACGAACAAACTAAATTACCTATGTAGGTGATATGTATCTGTATAAAGTCATTTTATGGGAAACATCAATTATTATCAAAACAAAAGGAAAATAAAGTGACATGTAAATAATAATTGAAATTAACCGACCGAATATTGAATCATGTGTCTACCTACTGTATCGGCATATCTGCCTAGGTACACTCAATGTTGTATATGTACACAATATGCCAGAATATAAAAGTACAAAGAAAAAATATGTAGGTTATAACACTGGCGTATCTTCCTTATGAATACTTTTGCAAATCGTGCAAATAAATACACACCGCGAAAAAAATAGCATAATTATATTGTGCGATATGCATGTAATGCTAAGAGGAGCAACTAGATATTAAATTTTTATTTCTCAACTGAAACACTGATAAGATAATTCTCTCGTGCATGGCATTAACAGTATAAGTCAAAAAAAATCGATTTTTACTTTTTGATGGAACCTTGTAGTATATCTCAAACTACACATGTGTAATCGATAACAAAAGTCAAATTGTAATTATTAAACCTTAAAAACAATATTTGTATTTAATAGTATATCTTATTTATTTTCAAACTCGTATAGCATTAAAAGTATATGTCGACCTATACTCTTAGTGACCAATCATTATGGTTAGTTTTCAACATTGTGAGTGGCATCAACAGTATAAGTCAACATGTACTATGAGCCGCGTGAATGTTTTTTTTTCTTACTAATTCCGTTATACTGTTGGTATCACGTGCTGTCTCTCTTATTCTTTTGTTGGCTTTCTTCCTAGCCAGAAACTGCCAAGAAAAATGGCAATGTTCAGGACAAAAAACACAACATTCAAAGCTTTATCAAATGGGGCTTAAGGAATAGGACAAGGAGTTTGAAAATACTTTTGTTTCTTGAACCCAGGAGCAAGGAAGTATTTGTAGGTAACGGAACCCTATAATGTACCAGGTTGTTAATCAAAGTTGGGTAGAAGTTATTGATCGGGCATTCGAAAAAAAAATGATCAAGGTCCTCCTCCTTCAGGCGGTCGCATAGAGGAGAACCAATAACGTGGATTCGGTAGAGATGCAATCTGGCAAAGCAATGAGCTAACTTCATTATACAGATCGTGGAGGTGTCAGCCTTACTCATTGAAATTTCCGAAAAATAAGTTTTGTGGACACATTGGGTTGGATAGAGGTATACTTTCTTCCTTTGAGTTGGCTGGTCTCTGACCACTCTGCCTGCCAGCACTGGATGAGATTTCGGCCGAATATCAAAGTGTAATCGGAGGCTGAGACAGTTTCCGATGGGTTAGGGAGGTTCGTTCCCAATTTGGCCAATAGATATACCGCCTCATTGCCCGGGATCCCACAGTTCACACGGGATCCAACCCAGTACCACCTCTCCACCCAAAATCTGAAGTTTATATAGGAGGTATCTAATATCTAAAGATAAAAGATCATCTGGTCGGGATAATGCTAGAGAGAGAACGGCCTGGAGGGAGAACGGACTGGAGGAAGAACGGACTGGATGAAGAACGGACTGGAAAGCGTTTTGAGAGTCGCTGAGGAGAGTTTTAACCCTGTAATGGCGTATGGTCAGAGCCCTTATAGCCTCTCTAATAACAAGACATTCCGCTGAGAAGACTGACGACTCGTCTCTGTGCCTGAACATTTTATTAGTGTTATATTAAAGAAAGAAGCCAGCCCCTGTACGCTCTTTGTCACTTTTCGAACTGTCTGTATAGATAGGTGCCAGTAGTGCCAATTGGAATCAAAAATCGATTTGAAAATATGAGGTGCGAATATGCCATTACAGACACCCAGGTTGAGAGCAACTTTCGGTTTAAAACTTAGTGTGGGAAATGACAAAGAGTATACAGTAAGAACTGTGTAGCTCTCCAACAAGGGATTTTTAATTTTTCTATAGCTGGTAACAAGAGGTGGTGGATCTTTACCCCTCCATATCGGTAAATGAGTTACCAAGTATGAGAGGAGATGAAGTTTGAGAAACAGAGGGTAATCAATAAAACGCAGGATTTTGACTAAAAACCTGTTACACATAAGATGTCTGTACAGTCCAAGTGGGGGATCTGCAGCCTCCACCTGTAATGCGTTGATAGGGGAGGATTACCCGTAATTAACGGAAGAGACTGAGACCGGATCCGGTCTCAACAAGTTTTCTTGGAGGTTGGGGTTATTAAAAAGGATCCAAAGTCCAAATGGCGACAGATAAATGCTGTATAAAAGATTTTCTGAGTCGCGGGGTGGCAACCTCATCAGACCCTTGAGACGGCTCTCATGGTTTTGAGGCCGGTCTGACATTTGTGGTGTATGAGTTTAATGAATGAGGTCCATCAAAGACCAGTGACCAATTTGACCTCTAGGAATCTTATTTCGTTAAAAGAATTAATCAACCGTTGGTCAAATCAAAATTTCAGGTAGAATAGACGGAGTTTTCTGGAGAATACTATGCTTTTGCACTTCTGGAAGGAAGCATTAAGGCCATGTTCCGACAACAACTCTGATTGCAAGGAAACCTGGAAGTTGTCCATGGATTTATCGGAGCAATATACGAACAAATCATCCGCAGATTTCAAAATTTGGACATCCGTAGATACTGACTGATAGACATCATGCGTGTACAAGTTGAATAGAATGGGTGAGACTGAGCCTTGCGGCAATCACCTGTGAATGGTCTTTCTTATAGGAGGGTTATTGCGGGTTCGGTTCACGTACGGATAGGGTAGAAGGAATGTCCAATTGATCAAGCTTTGCGCATAGTATAAAAATAATAACATTATCGAAAGCACTATTGATGTCCAAGCATACACCTCCCAAGAGCTTTCTCCTCGATAACGATACGTGAACATCTGTGACCAAAGTAGCTACGCTGTCCAGGACTCCCATTCTCTTCCTGAAATTGGATAACCAAGATGGCTGCTTCCTGTTACCTTCTATGAATCTAGTCGATTTTTCACCATGTGTTCTGTATTTTTGGCTATTACCGAGGAGAGTGCTAGTTTGGGTCAGTCTCTGCTTTCAAAATTGGAATAATGATCTGAGTTTTCCTCGAGCAAGGTTTATTGCCTATGATAAAAATATTTTTAATAATGTTAAGTAAATATTCTAGAGAAACTCTTTGTATAAGGCTATACGTTATTCCATGGATTCCTGGAATGTATCTGTAACGCAGTTCAGGACCAGCTTTAGTTCCTTGTCATTAAACTTTTTGTCAATTTCTCCAAGAGCAAAGTGGGAATAGGATTGAGATATTTCATTATGTTTTGGCACTGAAGGGGGGCAAGTATGTCTGCGAATTTAAGGATCCATTTGTCTGAGGATGGATGAAGTTTAGGAAAGCTGCAACCCTGGAAGATGGTACCATCAGTTGGGAGACAAAATATGAAAATAGTTTCCTAAACACTCACAGTGGATAATGAGAAACCACCATGGATACTTGCAATCGGATAATGAGAAACCACCATGGATACTTGCAATCTATACCATTACAAAGCGAAGTACTACTACTACTACTACTATACCATCACGGCATATCCCACAAGTGGGGTAGCCAGCAGACCAGCTGCATATAAAACATGCAAGCTGTCCTCTCCATGCCAATATAAAAACAAGACATTCAGGATGGGTGACAAACCTCATCGCTGAATTTAAGATGTAAAATGTCTTAATTTTTTCACAAAGCGAAGTAGGTACCTATGTTTTTTAGTCTTCCAAAGAAGTGTCTGTTTTTATGAAATTGGATGATTTTTAATATTATTTTTAGAGCTAGCCTATGAAAAAGTTGCATTTAGTAGTATACGTCACAAACAAAATACCAACACAACTGACATCAACAGTATATGTAAGAATCTAACAGTATATGTCACTGAAACCAGATACCATCACAACTGACATCAACAGTATATGTAAGAATCTAATAGTATATGTCATTTTTATATCAGAATCTATGAGTACAAGTCAATTTAATATTTTATTTAAGTTATTTTTAAACTTTTGTATACACAGTAACAAAATAATACACATTTTACATTGAAATTGTAAATTTCACGTCTTTATATCAATATTTGACTTCAGAAGCTTATTTTAAAAACTTTAAAATGCTCTCCTGTAAAATGTTGAAATTTGACTTATACTGTTAATGCCATGCACGAGAGAATTATACTATTCGAGTACTCACTATGAAAATATTCGTACAAAAGCATTATCATTATGAAGAAAATGTACTATTCATGCCATTGATAAAAAATACTGTTTAGTTATTTGACTAAGTAGATTATATATTTATAAACTGGTATACACTAACTTTTGAAATTTCACACGACTTTAAGTATAAAGTAATTGAATCAGGCTCTATAGTCATTATATTTATTCTTACGTGCAAGATAGCTCATATTTTTATTGTCAATTTTATTTAATTAATTATGAGATAGACGAGTTAATAAATTTATATATTAATCAATTGTTCCGTAATTTGTTATATTGAGTCATTATTTTATCTATTTTACACTACACACCGTCATAAAATACACAAATATAAGGTTTTTGAATCCCGGAAACGAGTAGAAATATTCTGTCAACTCCAAGAATTAAACCCACAACCCCGCGCTTACAAGGCGAGTGTATCGACCGCTAGTCAACCTATTTGAGACTCACAAATGTACCTAAATGAGGGGTCGTGGATTTGTTTCTAGGAGTGAACAGAATGTTTCTGTTCGTTTCAGGAGTTGAATTGATTGGAATGATTAAACTAGAATGATTTAAAATCAAAATATGAATGACATCTACACTTCTTACTAAATAAATCCAGTCGCTGGCACCCGATTGTGTCAAAAATCAAAGAAATAATAATTAGTGTTCGATCCCGTTGACTTTCAAATATAATCATTTTGTTTGTTATACATAAGGGTTGAAAATTCTAAGTCCGAGAGATGAATAAAATATACTCTTTTCGATTACATTTTCATTTGATTGATAAAATGTAAAAGGTTTCAATTCATGGTTATTCTAGTATAAGGAACCTTTTCTTATTACTACTTATGTACCTCAATGAAATCTATGAATACTTTTACATATAAAATAGGAATATTGTATTATAGAGCTTAAAAAATGTTAAATACCCGCATTCATCATAATTTTCATTTTAATTCTAGCCAAATCACAATACTTTGCACATACATGGTAAATATTCATATTTAGAAAGATGATATCTAATTAGGTATGTCATGCATTAACTTTTTCAATTTTACTAATATTATCAATCTTACTCAATCAAATCCTGTGTTGGTCCTGTCTCAATGTCTTGATCAAATGTCATTTCTAATTTAATACATCTTGTTTTTAATCTTTATTAAAAATATTATACAACGAAGATGATCCCATCATCCTAAAACAACACCAAAATATGTCTTAACTATCTATCATTGGAAAACAAAAATTTGAAATTATACGAAAAAAATATATTCCTACTCAAATTATTATTGGAAAATTTCAATGTTAAAATATTTTATGATATAAAAAAATCTCAAGCAATTTTGATGTCCAATATACGTATGCGAACAAGAATTGAATCACGATAAATAAATATATATTTATTGGCATGTAAACAAAATATATAACGGTAGCGAAGATAAACAAGTAAAATTCCAAAAAGCAGCATGATACCTAATACTTTTACTATGGAAACTAAACCCCTATAAGTATATTATATATAATATAATGAATCCAATTGATATGATCTGTGTCTTTAGTAAGCAGAAAGTGAAAATCGATTGGAAGAAAAAGGGAAGCGTCCTTTTAAAAAAAGGATTTTTTGTAGTCTTAATGTACTGCTGTAGGAATCGAATACTATCAACATGAATATATTCGACTGTATGAGATAAGATTATTTTCACTGGTGACATAAAGTATTTTCATGGATTTAATAATACTTTAAAAAAGAATTTTTGTGTTAATTAAGTAATATAAACTTAGTATTTAGGAAGAGAACATTGAAATATATTAACATAATTATTATGTTAGATAGGTTAATCATGTTTTGATTCTAGATTCTCAAAGTTAGCAAAGTAATATGCACATCTCGGAATTTAATAGGGAGGCTTGATTGGAGCTATTCGATGCGTTTAATAAGTAGGAAAGTAGGTATACTGAGTTTGTTAGTACAAAATTCTACCTAATCCTCATTAAATGAGAAAATATTATGCAGTCTCGATAATAACATAGTGTGAACATTAATTTCAATTAAAATAAATTAATTGATGATTAAGATAGAAAATAATAATTATGCAACCTAACAATTTAGTATTACGTATAGGTGCTTAAAACGAAGTGTTTTATAGTAAATAATATGAAAGCAAAGTTTGCTTCTTGACGAACGATTTTTACACCATAGAATAACAAGCTCATCGTAAAACTGATTGCTTTTCTGATGCATGTTTTGATGTACCGTGTTTAGATAGAGTGTATCTATATTATGTTGTATATGTGTACTTCAGCGGTTAGGTGTATTTATGTATATCTGTTGTTGGTATAACTACTAGTATCTAGCAGATATCTCCATGTGGTGTAGACGAACTAATAGTTTCATATTATTGTATATTATAATAATATAGTATCATATTATATCAGACCGATACTCCCGGTCATAACATGACATGATATCTGGAGATACGTATACCTACTCATTTGGTATTCGTTTTCGTAGGTGAATATAGGTACATACCTACTACAGTTTTAAAGTAGCTTTCTTTTTCAAGCGTATCTACACTTCAGTACATTATCTAAATTATCTTTTGAAGATAATTATATTTGCACAAATAAATTTGCCACATACCTAACTGGCATATCAAAGTTATTTGAAAACAAATGTGCCTTTGCCAAAACTAAATAGACACTAGAGATGACCATGGAGTCTAATCTATAAGATGGAGTAGATTATAAAGTCTATGATTTTATATGCTTTTGAAATATGCTCCTATATAGTTTACTTCTTCCGACCTATCACCTTTTGCCATATTACCACAGAAATACAGATTGTTTTGAATTATGTCGTCTGTTATTTGTTTGCGACAATGCTGTCATCTAAATAAATAAAGTAATAATTATATGGTCGCACAAACTACACTAAGGGTCGTATATGTGGACACTTTTTAAAAAAAAAATCAAAAATAATTTAATTACCTTATTTCTTATTATTAAATTTGTAAATCTAACAAAACATCTTTTCTTGATAATATCATTAAACAATGTTTATTTATGTGATTTCAAATACTTTTTACCTATTGTCTGTTATTATTTTTTTAACTTTTTCGCATACGACTTTAACAGAATTGAGTTATTTCAGCCACCTTCCCGATTACCACTATGGTAATGGCTCTAATGCTACCCAGCTTATTTTAAAGCAATTATAATGTATATAATATTAATTCTGCATCTACTGAAAGGTTATTTTAAGCATACTTTGTATGTCATAAGTAACTTTGATTTTCTCTGCTTCTCTTGATTAGGTATCAGTGTTTTCCATCCCTTTTCATATTTTCTTGTTTCCCATGACACTCAATATTGTATTAATTATAGGTATGTTGTTCTTTATTTTGTAAAGGTAGGTAGATTTTATTTTGAAATTGCTCTTTCACTCTTTCATTCATGACTTTAAGTGATGTTTTGATTATTAGTTTTGTGTTTTTACTCTTAATTTCTTTTTTATTATTGTTTTTAATAATGTATGACTTTGATTTAATTTAACAGAATAATATATGAACACTTATAAACTGGACATTGCATTGTATACTTATTGTTGATTATTGCATTATTGTACTAAACATATATGTATTGTCTGTAGTGTTCAGTTGACCAAAATAAATAAATAAATAAATAAGCATTTTTTTGTCATAATTTATATAGTTTTGTTCAGATTTGCCTCAGTGCTGACTTTACTTAAGTTTTGTTATCTAGACCACATATATGTGGGCACTCTTCTTTGGATTCTTTCAACATGTAAATTCAAGTCCTTTTTAAAAGGGGTTGAATTATTACTAATGTTCAAAAAAACAACCGTCGTTTGCATACAAACTCACTTTGTTCCGAACTGTTGACAAGCAAAAGATCTTCACACCAAAATTCATTTGTATTTTTAATATACTCGGTTTATTCATGAAACAACAAATTATTATTCCGACAAAAATAAATATAAATTCAGAAGTAATATTTTAAAAATATCTGTAAATATTATAGACAGAAATAGAAATGTGCTGTATTCCAGTTTTAATGTTCTTGGATTGATAAGGATTTGCAAGCAAACCCCTTCATAATGCCAATTATATTGTTATTTATATACTAATAAATGTAAGTAGGTATATTGACATACTTATATATGTTTTTCTTAAAGCGAATTAAAGTACATATACATAAATGTAGGTGAAAAATCTAATTTTGTGGGAGTAACACATTTATTAAAAAACATGATTAGTATTTGACAATTATTGTGATGAAATTTGTATTTCAATAATCACAACAATGATTATGATGTATTACAATACATCCTGTCATGCGAAACAAAACAAAAAAAACAACGTATTTTTTTATATAGGTACCTAACTTAAAAAACGACAAATTCTTTAGGCTCACAAAATAATCAATCTCACAAGCGTCTTGGTAACAAAATGTAAAATATAGACATGAGTGGATGAAAATGATGTAACGTAGAGAGAAAATAATGAAATAAAAACATGATTTCACTTACCTATATAATTCGTTAATTAAATTACTCCCGCAGGTAGGCGCACTGAAAATTCCACAAGAGATAACTTTGTTATTAAAATATATTTACCACCTACAACCGTTTGAGGTAGGTAGTTACAAGTTGACAAGGACAGAATTTTGTGATATCACTTTGTTAATTAACTATTGCTTCAATTAGACACCTTCAGTGAAAGGGCAGGTCTAGAGGGCGGAATGGACATTATCACAATAATCGTTACAACGACAGACAAAGTAGATAATAAACTAGGTTGTCTCTAGTACTAACTTATTGTTTTATATACTTACATAGTTAAGTACTCGATTAGCTATCGAGGTGGATGGGATGGGATGGATTATTATGTATGTACATATATTGATGGTTTGAAGCAGTGGTCATTTATAAATATTTATGTAATATTGTTATTGTATGCGACACGTAGACAAGCCATAAACGAATTGTTTTTAGTTTGTGAATTAAATACTAATGATATAATAGTGCCTTCATTTTATTATTGAGTGGTTAATATTTATTTTGCAAGTAATTTATAAATAGGGTAGGTCATTAAAACCTATCAATATCCTTTAAATTTAGACACTCACTAGTAATTTCTAAAAAGAAAAAGAGGTTACCTATTAAGTATTGATAAAATTTCCAGTTAATACGGTGATAATGGGTTAATCGGAAGATATTGCGCTTCAGCGATAAACTCGCCCATGGCACAAAATTATGTAGGTATTCCATTGTTATGATACCATGTTTTTCTTCTTCTTTGTATACTAATTTTTGTGCACTAAAGATTATTATTATTCATATCTTGTGGAGAGCACCTACTTTCAAGATATTGCGCTTCAGCGATAAATTCGCCCATTGCACAAAATTATGTATTCTACATATTGTTATGATACCATGTTTTTCTTCTTCTTTGTATACTAATTTTGTGCAATAAAGATTATTATAATTATTGTAATCTAAATGAAAATTTAAATCAACTTTGGATGTAAACGGCATATGAAATTAAGCCTTATTAAGCACAATAAATAAATATCAATAAGCTATCTCTAAAAGTACACGTTAATTTATAAAAGTTTTTAATTTTCATTAATCGTTTCATAAAGTTGACTTCTGTCAAACTGCTGACTTCTCAAATGGCTAAAAAAATTAAAATCGTGTTCGTTTTCGTTGTAGTTTCAAGAATATTTTTTTTAAGAATCTGTTCCCCTTTTTGAGTAATATTATGTTTCATGTAGTCTTCTGAAATAAAATTAGCCTTCAACTGTAAAGATCCCAAAAATAATTATTGTCTTTTGGTCTATAATAATAATAATTATTATTATTGACAAAGAATCACAGAATTCTACAAAAATGCATTGTAGAAAATCTAAAATGAATACTAATTTTTCTTTTTTGTGTATTACCTAATTACCTACTTTTTTATCTTAATTCTATTCTACTCTTCTAAAGACCATCCACTCGTTTGCGAATGATTTAGATTTTTTATCTTAATATTCAACAACTTCAACTGGTAAAGAAGAATAGTAATATTCTACTAAAAACTATTTGAGTAGGAACGCGACTAAAAATATCTATGAAATACGTACCACACATTTTAAAACATTTATTGTTGATTTGAGAGTCTATGATAGGAGTAGCATAAATTTAATTTATTTTTAAATTAAAGCTTACTTCAAAGAAGATTATGACTATCCCAGTTTGTGTAGTATTTATCTGTTAACAGAAATAGAAGTAGTAATGTGGAAGAACTATGCAATATTTTAATCTTTCACATTTAGTTTGATTTTTAGAACACTAAAAAAACAAGGCGTACCTACTTGTATTAGTAGCGGTCTTTACGGTGAACGAACCGGGACTACACTAAATTTTAAAAGCCGAATATAATTTTTTAATTCTGTATTTTTCCTATTTTTATTCAATTCCTGTATAAAAATGAAGGGACCGTGAATTTTTTCAACTCGCTATACAAATTTTAAATTAAAAGGCAGGGGGAGGGGTAGAAATTTGTATTTTTGGATATTCCTGCACCAAATTGTCTCAGAGGCTACGCAAAAACAAGCACAACCACTGATTTACAACTTACTGATCTTCAAATGAATTTATATTGACAACCGTGAATTTTTTCAACTCGCTATACAAATTTTAAATTAAAAGGCAGGGGGAGGGGTAGAAATTTGTATTTTTGGATATTCCTGCACCAAATTGTCTCAGAGGCTGCGCAAAAACAAGCACAACCACTGATTTACAACTGATCTTCAACTGAATTTATATTTCAACTATTCCTATTAAAAGCTCAACTTTTATAGTTTGATCAAAAGTCAGAAGCTTTACTGCTGTCTTAAAAATAGAATGGTATAAGATGAGGTTAGTAAAAATGCCATATACGTAGATTCATAATTTTACACATAGTTTGTACCAGCCCTACTTTTTCGTAATGCAATGTTTGAAATTTGATTGCACGTCATAAATTAAACAACATATTATATCGTCTATGTATTACATTGTTGTTTTAATTTGGAGATATAATCAATACGTATTCGGCATAAAGAATGAGAAGGTAGGTATACGGTACCAATCTATTCTACCCAATAACATCGCTCAGATAACATAATATCATAATACACTATTCATCTAGCTGTGTCTCTCTACTCCTACCTGTGTTAATTGAATCTACACAGATTGCCATTAGACAACAATATTGAATAGGTACTTTTGTACTTAGATGTGCAAATTGAATGTTCAAGTACCTACCTGTATTTTAATGAAGTACTTATTGTTTTGGAAACAAGCATCAAGGACTCCCAAACCATGTAAGACAAGACATATTGCTGATTATGACCTTAATTAACAAGGTGATTATTTTATTCAAAATTAACTAGCGAGTACCTAGGTACCTCTTTCACAATACACCGTTCCTATGACAACGATATCAGAGCGCAAGGAATGTCGTGGAAAGAGGTGACGCAATTGGCACAGAGACGCTCTGAATGGAGGAGGCTGGTTTCTGCCCTGTGCTCCCGAGAGGAGCGTTGAGGGCGATGATGATGATGACCTAGGTATGTATTGAGGATACGAGTACATTATGCTATTCTTCTCTCATCCGAAAAAGTTGACCAAATGAGATATTCGCGTGATATACCTACATACCTACCTACTAGCGTGATTGCCATTAGGGAGTGTGAAACGTACGAGTTTTAGAAAATATAATCGTAAATTATTTATAAACTGTTTTTGTTTAGTTCTCAGAATCAAAAAAGAGATTTTTTGAATAAACAAAAACATTCCTATAGCTAGGTAATAATGTGGCGTTAGGCATTGTGGTTTTGAAAAATTAGTCCTGGGCCCGAAGTCAAAACACAATAAAAATTAGCGTTTCGTTTTCGTGTCGTTATCGTTCAAATATAGACGACGTTGCGAGAAGTGTCATTTTCCGTATCTAAAATACACAATAGTTACGAAAATTGACACTTTGGGGCAACGTCGTCTATATTTGAACGATTGCGACACGAAAACGTAATGCTAAAATGTGTTTTGACTCAGGCCTCTGGTGTTCTTGGATTCATAATACATACTAAAATTTAAGTACTTTCAGCACAAGTAGGTACTTCAGGTTGTCTACTCTCAATTTTACATTTCATGACGTATCCATCTGAATACATAATATGGTGATATAACGGAATAGTTCATTTTATTAATAGTAGCGATTATCTTGTATGGAACCCTTAAAAAATTTATGTAGGTACCTTACAAACTAAATATTCATTAAAAATCTTATCCGACGGACTAATTGTTCACGTAGCGTTAATTTTTCCGACCGTCTATTTTATAATGGTACGAAACATTTGTATTAGGAGGATTTTAATTAATTACTATAATTTTTATGATCTCGTTGTTTCGATCTTGTTAAATTAACATATTGAATCCGATTGCGTGATGATTAAAATATACCTTTGTCGTATGTAGGTCCTATACTTATTTCCAATCTTTTATTCCGGAATGGTCGGATGATAATATCATATTTCACAGGGAGTTATGATTATAGATATGAATTAATCTGACTCGTGATCCTAAGGATTGATGGACGAAAGATTCTACAATAATAATCTTCCGACCTGTGAATGTTATCCTAGGAGTACCTACGAGCGTTCAAGGTTATCTAAAAACCTCCTCTAAGGAACAAGGATATAGGTATTATGGTATATAACACAGGGATATTTCATTAGGTAGCTAGGTACCTACCTACTCATCTAAGTTTATTAATTTTAAGTAGGTAATTTAGTAAGCATTTTTTTTTTCAAAATAATACATAAGTATAGGTGAAAAACGTATATTATTATTTAAAAATATTTTTACTTCTGTACAGGTTCAGATGGTCGGTTTTACACGAGGATAGGTAATTCAGTTAGATAATGTTTAGGTGGGTTTTTTCAGATAGAAATATAATTATGTAGATCAATCATTATCTTGTACTGTTATAATTTTGAATTCAAACATACCCATTCATTGCACACGTCAGGGTTTGAAATAAAATCTTATAAATTATTAGCTAAACCAAGCTTTGAGATTAGTAACAATCGTCATCGATAAATAAAATCTTAAACCCATATTTTGGGAGCATGCCTCATATAATCTAGTATATTTGATAGAAATAAATGAGTCCAATTAATGTACAATTTTATTATTCAAGAATATGCTCAATGAATGAAAACTTTCACAATGGCTTTTAGTTTATTTCGTACTAGTACTTGTCTGGTGCATAATAATATTATGTCTATAGCGGGTATATCCACAAACATACAAATACATATGTGAAGGGGTTCAAATAATTATCAGCTGTGCTTGCATTGGGGGTTGTTCAACAAGAACTTTGTTTTTTAATTGTGGCAACACCAGCAACATGATAGTTTTGACATTTAATTTTTTGACGTATTCGTAGTGGATGCATTGGCAATTGTTGCAATGAATTCAATTTCGCTTGAAAATCGCATTAAAATAATTAAAATCCATTATGAAAATGGTGGTTCTGCTAAAGTGACATTTCGTCAAATTCGTGATATTTTCGGACAACATAATCGTCCTTCTGAGACCGCTATTAAGAATTTGGTCGCTAAATTTGAGTCGACAGGCATGATACAAAATGTGTTAACACCAACGCGTGTACGACCGGGTCGTTCAACTGAAAACATCGCAGCCGTGAGCCACAGTGTTGAAGCAGATCCAAATTTGTCAATTCCTCGACGTTCTCGACAATTGGGGTTATCCAAAACCACCACATGGCGAATTTTGCGTAAGGATTTGGCTTTGAAGCCTTACAAGGTTCAACTGGTGCAGGAATTGAAGCCGAACGACCATTCAAATCGCCGTAGATTCGCTCAATTCATTCAGGAACAACCCGCTGGTTTTTCTGAAAAAATCATTTTTTCAGACGAAGCCCATTTTCACTTGTCAGGGTACGTCAACAAGCAAAATTGCCGCATTTGGGCTTCTGAAAATCCTAGAGCAATTATTGAGAAGCCGTTGCATGCTCAGCGTGTCACTGTATGGTGCGCTATGTGGTCTGGAGGCGTGATTGGGCCGTTTTTTTTCGAAGATGAGACTGGAAATGCGGTAACGGTCAATGGATCACGCTATCGCAAGATGTTGACAACTCAATTTTGGCCTATTATTGATGACGTGGATATCACTGACATGTGGTTTCAACAGGACGGTGCCACATGTCACACAGCCAATGAAACGATCAATTTATTGCAAACCAAATTTCCCGATCGCATGATTTCACGAAACTCAGCTGTTAAGTGGCCAGCCAGATCGTGTGATTTAACGCCACTGGATTATTTTTTGTGGGGCTATGTTAAGGACAGAGTCTATACGGAGCCAATCGAATCGATTGCAGCCTTAAAACTCAAAATCCGTGATGTGATTAGCGAAATAGTCCCGCCATTTTGCCAAAAAGTGATTAAAAACTTTGATGAAAGAATCGACATCTGTCAGCGTGCTCGTGGTGGACATTTGTCAGATATCATTTTTCATGCATAATTGCCAAACTTTTCTCTTTGTAATTCAATAAAAATTTTAATCATCTTCATCAAATTTTTTTGTTTTATTTTGTTTTAAAAAACAAAGTCCTTGTTGAAAAACCCTTTATTTATTTTCATAAGGTAGGTACCTACACACAACTTTACATAATTTGTATTGGATAGATGCTTACCTGACGCTGTAATTATTTTCAATTGCGGTTTAATAAATTTGGACCAATAATTTACCCGATCCATGCAGTGTAGGTATAATCTTATATTCTATCGTGGCGAAATATGAACTGAATTATTTGTTTGTTTTCTATAATAAATATACGTGGATTTCATTTGTAGGTATGTGGGTGCTTTGTGAAATATCAGTCAACACTTACGAGAATACTAAGGTATAGCAAAGTTTTATTTAGAATTGAATAGAAATTGATTATCCACTTGGGAGCCATTATACACCTGATAAGATAGTGTTGTAACCTAAGGAGGAACTCATCATAGATGGTAATTTAAGCCCAAACAATATACCTAAGTCACATTGAAAAATTAATATCCACTTTGTGGGATTATGTACCTACATGAGGTAGTATTGATAACAATAATTATTACTACAGGCGTATCTCCTTTTGGGCTTTTGTGAAAGGCAAATATCGCAATTAAGTTATTTATTCATTCTTATCATCCGTAGGTCACTAATTCGGCACCCAGAATCGTCAAGCTTATTTGTAATTAATAACAATAATAAAATGAATAAATATATTTGAACATATTAATTATACGATTATTTGTGCATTTTAAACATTGTCTTACCATTAATACCTATGGAAAATGAATATATATTACTTCATTTATATAAGGTTATTCAGATGTGAAAGGCACCTTGAAAATTAATGGAAACATGCATCCCGTTATCATTATATAGATCAAATTCCGTCTTTGAAACTTATATCTAAATCTTCCAGAGGCAATATAGTTTCTTTTACATATTTAACGGGATCAGAAAGTATTGTTGAGTATTTAGTGGAATAATTGAACAGGTTAAATGTGTTCCATTTCATTGAATGAAAAAAGAAACAATTATATTAGCTATGATATTTGGATAAACTATTAAAAGTATGTAGATAAATTGTATTAAAATGACACTGTAACACGATACATTTCGTGTGATGTTTTTAAACGTATTTACATATTCAATAGCTCCCTTTATTGTTTTGTTAACTTTAAAAAAATGAATAGATTGCATAGAAAGCCAATTAATTTGTTGATAGATTACTATAATAGTTCTAGGAATAATTGAATCGATGTTTCTGAAAATAAGCTAGCTGTCATATAGCTTTATGAAATTTGGTAATTTTCGAAATAATCGATTCAATTACGTACTCACACGTAACAAGCAAGTCGTGCAGAATCTAGGACTGTCATGGGAGAGTAGCTCAATTGGTGCATAATCGAATGAACCTAGATGTAACATGGTTGTAACTTGTAACTAATATTTCGTTACCACAATGTAATGCAAAATACATGTTTTTGAGATATGAAAAATTTTGATGACAATTTTTTTTATTGTTTGAAATATAAATTAAAATTCAAAAAGCATTTTACTAAAAAAAATATACAAAACATGATGACTTAATTGAAGGAAAACAAACATTAGCCATTATCTCAAAACTATCGTTTTCGAGATGTCCTAACGTAGCTTTAACGTAACGATTTGTTAAGTAGCATTCACATTGCTTCACTTTGGATGATCATCCAGAGTGTCAGGGTCAAACCTGTTTATCGAAAGTGAACACGTCTGTTCACACTTGTTCATCCTATGCTTTCACTGCCATGTCAACACTCTCACTCATGTTGTATGTAGTTTGACGTATTTTCGTATAAAAATAATTAAACAAATTCAAAAATGAAAAATAGCACTTAAAATAAATTAATATAGCTCTCGACTGCATAATAATTTTGTACATGATTCTGACATTCAATACAAATTCATAGAGAATTAAACAAATAATAACTTGTTTATGGTCGTTTCAGTGAAAGGACCTTTCATCAAAATTATGACGAGTGGTAATCGCATTCCTCCGTCATCGCTAGTGATCACAAGCGATGAAACGCCTGTTCACACCTATTCATCTTGGAGGATCATCCGGAGTGATCACTGAAAGTGAACAAATATGAACGCCCCTTTTCATCCAAAAATATTTTTAGGTATGCACGACTTATCGTTTATGGTCTGCGTTTATGGACTGGCGTATAGAACATCCGACAGGAGGGTTTCAAGTACGCATGTGCCAAAGATATTGGACTGTGATTGGTTGACGGTGACAATCCGTCACAACAAGGTTCTATCTTATATGTTATTCCCTATGTAGATAGAACCTTGTTGTTCTGAAGCGACGAACTGTCAAATATGTGTTTGCAAGTTAGCTGTCATGAGAAAAGATTATAATAAAAAATACTGTGAAAAATCCTTGTTATGAGTGTTAAGATCATAATATGCACAGGTTGCACTCTATGCAGATTATTATACTTTTCATATGGTTTTAATCATTTCATCTGTTCTAATCTTAATTTGTTGGTTACATAGAGTAAAGTAACAATACATAAAAATTACTGAAGCTCTACACAAGGAATGTGTCGAAATGATTGAATGAGAGCCTTTTAATTTAGGTGGACATTATAGGAGAGGCACTGGAGTCCATTTTTCTTCTTTCATGTTTTAGAAACAGTGTATAGTCTGCTAGGGCTCACGTGCGTGGAAAAATGGTGCTCTTTTAAGCTATCTGTGCAAGTATTGCCAGGATCATTCCGTCTGGTTGGATTGCTTATTCCTGCTATCTGCTGGGTGGGTCTTGGGGCACTGTCATTATAGTCACACGATCTTGCCATGTAAGACTGCCCTCCTGAGAAACCTTTTTTCAATATAAGTATTGCAGGACCCTCCACAGTGCGTTCATTTTTTAAGTACCTATACTATAATTTAATTCCAATGAAATGTTCCAGAATGTACATAGGGATAGCTCCTCTCATATCAAGTTTAAACCACTATAGATGATTCGTACCCTTGAATTAGCTCAGAAAAATGAACATTACTATTTTGCACACTGAGAATCGAACCTATGACCCCTCGCTTGCAAGGCGAATGTGTTAACCACTGATCCAACCTAATTGATTAGGTGTACAATATATACCATATGTATGTGGTAGACACATCAATGTGAACTTTCTTAAGGATAGCATGATACAGTCTTGATGCTTATGAATCGACACAAGGCTGGTTAAGAGTACTCTTTGAAACCGGGTAATCCAATTCCTCTATATCATACTTGTCACATGTTTCGGTATTTTTTGAAAGTTGTATATATACCTACTATAATTTTCCAAACACTACTACTACTACTATACCATCACAGCATATCCTACAAGTGGGGTAGCCAGCAGACCAGCTGCATGTAAGAAACATACAAGCTTTCCTCTTCGTGCCAATACAAAATCAAGACATTCAGGATGGGTGGCGAACCTCATCGCTGAATTTAAGATGTAAAATATTTACACATGTAACCTTATTTACCAACATTCGTCACTCTATCGAAGTTCAGTTGAAACACAATACTAGAAGGGAACATTACCCGGGCTTAAAGAATACTCTTAACCAGCCTTGTGTCGATTCGTAAGCACCGAGACTCTCCTTAATCATGATATCCTTAAGAATACACACAGTATATAATATACCTAACTAGTATGTACCTAATCAATGAGGTTGGAGTATTGATTAACACACTCGCCTTGCTAGCGAGGGGTCGTGGGTTCAATTCTTAGACTATGCTAAATAGTATCTAATGTCCATTTTTCTGAGCTAATTCAATGTGTACTTCTGAGCAAGTGAAATCCAGTTTTCAACACAAAAGACTGTTACCTACAAAAATCATGTATAGCTCCTCTCACCTATCTGACTTGTTATGTTGTCCTCCGGGTTCCTCTAACTCTTAAGATAGGTATCAGTAGGTATTTAGAGAATTAATGACAAAGGTGAAGAGAGAGTGAACTACAACTACAAATAATTGAAAACCCAAATTGATTCAATAAACAACACTTATTATTTATTCAAAGAATATATTGCAATAAGAAAACTAGGATATTGTCAAGTTTTATATTTTCTTGATGAACTGCATGAATGTGGAAGAAGCGAAAGAAGTGTGTAAGGATAGATCAACTTGGCGTTCTGTCCTTTCTGCCTACCACAATTGGGATGCGGCGAGATGGTATAGATAGATAGATATATTTTCTTCTTCTTAAAGTGCCATGTCAGGTCTCCCCGACGTCTGCTATTACCCTAGCTGGCATAGGCTTCTCTGTCCTGTGCTATCCGGAACAGCTCCTCCACTCTCTGGATTCCAGTCTACTCTGATGTTTCTCAGCCAGGACATCTCCCGTCTTCCCACACCGTATTACCTATACATAAACATTAATCTTTCAAACGAGTATTCTTGATAAGAAGTAGCATCTCAACATGATACCTACTGAAGTTTGCTGTGGTGAAGCGTATACATTAACTTTCAGCTGCTCAACATGGAACCCGTAACGAAAATCAAAGCATTAGAGTGTCATATCAGGTTTTAAGAGTCCCTCTCAACTACACGCAAATGAATTATATTAAAATACAGTAAAATTTTAAAGATATGAATATAGTGACAGGGTCATTAGCCTTTTTCAAAAACAATGATGAAATAAAATAGGTTGATGACCGGTGTGGCGTGGAGGCTAACGCTCTTGCCTTTGAGTCACGAGGTCCCGGGTTCGATTTCTGGCCAGGGTAAAATGAAGAATGGCTTTTTTCAGATTGTCCTGGGTCTGGGTGTTACATGTATATGTGTTTAGTGCATTGTACATGTGTATCCTCGTGTTAGTACTCATTATACAAGATTCATATCTTCGTTTGGGACTAGCTCGGTCTGTGTGAATTATCTATACATGTTGTTTATGTTATTATTTTGAACAATAATTAAATGGAAGCTGTACACTAATTTTATTAACCTGGGTACCAATTTCATTAATTCTGGGTTATAAGCCAGTATTTAGTACTAATAGCAATAATAAGTAATAAAATATTCAATTACTTAAAACAAAACACTTATGTAGAGTATTTCCACAGTGACTTTTTATTGGACGCGAGCCGGCTTTCAAGAGCTTCCGTTCTCATCATCAGGCTAGCTTTTCGCTAGCCTGATGCACTCAAAGGAATAAAAGCTGGTGACAGGTGTAATAACCAAGATAAATGTAAATAAGCTACATTGGTTTGGGAGTGTGGAAAGAATGACAAGAGGACAGAGCGAAAGAAATTGTTTGTTTGGTTGTCTGCCTTTGTTGCAGAAGTTTTCAGGGCAGGGGCACGTTATTCTGTGCACCCTTCAATATTGTGCACATACTTTTGGGTTCTGAAACACTAATAAAGGCCGGCTATAGCCTACTAAGCCGCACCATTTGATTCTGTCCTTTGACTGAGAGGGTAAATTTATGTGAACCTCACTCTATAACTCTAACAGGACCATCATAAGGGGGGTCCAAAGACTTTTTCTGTCTGTCGACTCTCACAAAGACATGGGAACTATAGGTCTTGGTGAATAAAAACTGAGATATTACCTTTATATTTTTATTGCATTAGACAAAGTTCGCCTGTCCCAGTGCGGTTTAGTAGTTAATTCGGGTCCTTCAGTTGATTCCCACGAAAGAAATCTCCTGGCAGCCACAATGTGTTTCTGTAGACCTATTTAGCAGGTGATGCCTTCGGCTCTTCTCTGTAGTTTACTCTCAACTCTAAACTGACATAGGCTAATGCATCGCTACAATGAGTGAAGTCAATTGCCTCAATAGCCGTCTTAAGTAATCTGTGAAAGTACTGTATCATCTCGTTGCCCTGTCACACGAAACACTCCACCATCCAGTCGCATACAACAATAAATTAGTAAGAAAGGGTTCGGGGCTTGCCAGAAGGGCTTCTCCCGACAAAATCCTTCCCGTGTTAAGAAAACCGTTAATGTCTGTAAGATTACATACATATATATAAGAACTCTACCTACTTAGAATCAACAAGTGCAAAACAGACATTAAGGGTTATTGTACCCTCCGCACACCCCTGGATGTCTGAGCAATACTAAACGCTGCATAATCCAGTCACATACAACAATAGATTAGTAAGAAAGGGCTCGGGGCTTGCCAGAAGGACTTCTCCCGACAAAATCCTTCCCGTGTTAAGAAAACCGTTAATGTCTGTAAGATTACATACATATATATAAGAACTCTACCTACTTAGAATCAACAAGTGCAAAACAGACATTAAGGGTTATTGTACCCTCCGCACACCCCTGGATGTCTGAGCAATACTAAACGCTGCATAATCCAGTCACATACAACAATAGATTAGTAAGAAAGGGCTCGGGGCTTGCCAGAAGGGCTTCTCCCGACAAAATTCTTCCCGTGTTAAGAAAACCGTTAATGTCTGTAAGATTACATACATATATATAAGAACTCTACCTACTTAGAATCAACAAGTGCAAAACAGACATTAAGGGTTATTGTACCCTCCGCACACCCCTGGATGTCTGAGCAATACTAAACGCTGCATAATCCAGTCACATACAATATATTAGTAAGAAAGGGCTCGTGGCTTGCCAGAAGGGCTTCTCCCGACAAAATCCTTCCCGTGTTAAGAAAACCGTTAATGTCTGGAAGATTACATACATATATATAAGAACTCTACCTACTT